>CM053580.1:562013771-562050258 GCA_028627135.1 Pseudochirops cupreus | reverse complement strand
CTTCTCTTCTCTTCTCTTCTCTCTCTCCTCTTTTCTTCCCTTTTCTTCTCTTCTCTCCCTCCTTCTCTTCTCTTCTCTCTTTCTTCTTTTCTTCCCTTTTCTTTTCTTCTCTCCCTCCTCTTCTCTCCTCTTCTCTCCTCTTCTCTCTCTCCTTTGCTTCTCTTCTCTTCTCTCTCTCCTTCTCTTCTCTCTTTCCTCTTCGCCTTTCTTCTCTTCTCTCTCCTTCTCTTCTCTCTTTCTTTCTCTCTCCTCTCCCCTTCCCTTCTCTCTTCTCCTCTTTTCTCTTCTCCTCTCCTCTTTTCTCTCTCCTTCTCTTCTCTCTCTCCTTCTCTTCCCTTCTCTTCTCTCTCTCCTCTTCTCTTCTCTTTTCTTCTCTTCTCTCTCTCCTCTTCTCTCTTTCTTTCTCTCTCCTCTCCCCTTCCCTTCTCTCCTCTCCTCTTTTCTCTTCTCCTCTCTTCTCTTTTCTCTCTCCTTCTCTTCTCTTCTCTTCTCCTCTCTTCTCTTCCCTTCTCTTCTCCCTTTTCTTCTTTTGTCTCTGTCTCTCCCTCTCCACCTCTTCTCTGTGCTTTGTCAGGAAGGGGTTGCTTACCAGCTGGCTGAATCAGGATCAGAGGTCAGGGGCCTGGCATCTGACAGTTCCTGGAGCCTTATCAGCCAGGAACAGCTTGTGAGTATCTTATGTAACATCCATGAGTCATGGAAGAACAAAACCTCCGAGTCATAAGGAAACCCAAAGTCCATCTAGTCCAACCCAGACTCTAAAAAGAATCCCCACGGCAGCATAGTCTAAAACCAGGCATTTGGGATTAGCAGTATCACGTACTTAGCTCAGAGGCCATCTTGTTCATTCATCCATTTTATAGGTGAGAAAACTGAGGGCCACTGAGGTGGAATGATTTATCCCATATTTTTCAGGGGTAAATGACAGAACTGAACTGAGATTTGAACCTAAATCTAAATCTAAACCTCTTTCCATTGTAACATGCTGCCTCAGAGAAACTTGCTGTCATCTGGAGATAGCCAGTCATGCTTTGGGGTGCCTATGTTTGTTAGAAATTTTCTCCTCTCAAGCCTTAAACTGCTCCTCTCTAACTTGGAGGATCATATAATTTAGAGCAGGAAGGGAGCTAGGAGGCCATTAAATCCATTTAACAGATGAGGAAACTGAGACAAACAGAGTTAAGTGACTTGCCCAGGGTCACATAGCCAGTAAGTGTCTGAGGCAGGATCTGAATCTAGGTCTTCCTGAGTCCAAGTCCAGTGCCCTATCATCTATGCAATGCTGCCAATAATTTATCTATTATTCCTAATTGTTCCCTCTGGGGCCATATCAAAAGCATTCAATCACTCTTCTGGGTGAGATTTCCTGATATAGTTGGAGGCAACTATCCCATCTCTGCTCAGACTTCTCTTCTCTGGGCTAATCATTCCCAGCTCCTTCAAACAGTCCTCACATGGCATGAACTCAAGGCCCTTCATCATACTGGGTGCCTTCTTCTGGAAACTATCAACCTTATGGAAGGAAAGATGGAAAGAAGCAAACATTTAATTCTTTTCCTTTAATTTTTAATCTGTTTTTAACATTCTTTTTTTTAAAGCTTGAGTTCCATATTCTCTGTCCCTCCTCCCCTTTCCCCACCCTTTGAGAAGACAAGCAATATGATATCACTTACACATATGAAGTCATGCAAAATATATTTTCATATTAACCATGTTGCAAAAAAAAAGAAAGGAAGAAATGAAAAGAAGAAAAATAAGGTGGTAAAAGTAGGCTTCAATCTGTATTCAAAGTTTTGTTAAGGTGGAGAGCATTTTTCATCACAGATCATTTGGAACTGTCTTGGATCATTGTCTTGATCAGGGCAGCCAAGTCTTTCATGTTTGATCATTGTTACAATGTTGCTGTTACTGTGTACAATGTTCTCTGGTTCTGCTCATTTCACCCTGCATCAGTTCATATAAATCTTTTCAGGTTTTTCTCAAACCATCTTGTTTATCATTCCTTGTAGCACAATAATATCTCATTACAATCATAGATTGAAACTTGTCCAGTCATTCCTCAATCCATAGGCATCCCATCAGTTTCCAATTCCGCCAACAGTGCATTAGTATCCCTATTTTTCCATGTCCTCTCCAGCATTTGCCATTTTCCTTTTCTGTCATGTTAACCAATCTGGTGGGTGTGAGACAGTACTTCAGAGTGAAACAGGCATTTATTAAACCCTTCGATGTATCAGCACCATGCTGAGTGGTTTACTATCTCCTCTAATAAACCAGAAAGGTTGCTATTATTATCCCCATTTTACAATTAAGGAAACTGGGGCAAAGAGAAGTGACATGACTTGCCCAGGGTAATACTGCCAGTAAGTGTCTGAATTCAGATTTGAATTAAGGTCTTCTTGACTTAAATGCAATATTCTAGATGTGATCTGACAAGGGTAGTAGACAGTTTCATTTATACAGGGTCACATGTACTCTGAATCATTTCCATATTCCTTTAACATTGCTTTTGGTTTTTGGCAGGGGAAAGACCATTATGTAGTAGCTGTTTTAAAGCAATAGTACTTTACCAGGGTCTTTACATTATTGCTATTATCACATAAATCAACCTGGTTCTACTCTGTATCAAGTCAGATGAACATCAAAGAGCTCCAAATTCTTCAGATTTATCATTTTCAACACCTGGGACATCTAGTAATTCATTCAGTAATTTTTGCCTGTAAATAGAAGGCAGCTAGGTAGCCCAGGGATAGAGTCTGGGGCCGGGAAGGAGGCTCTGAGTTCAAAGGCAGTTTCAGAGCTTGCTGAGACGTTGGAGGGAACGTTTACCCTTGGTCTGCCTCAGTCTCCTCATCTGGACAATAGGGATAATTCTAGGATTGCAGCAAGGATCCAATGAAACAATATTTGTAAAGTACTTTGTAAACCTTGAGGTGCTATATAAATGCTAGCTTTTTAATCATAGGTATTATTAGATTAATATTAATGACTAGTGTTATTATTAATTCCTGTCCACAAATATCTTTTCTAGAATCATCATCTTCATTGTAGGATCAGAGGCATGGAACCAGAAGGGACCTCAGAGTCCAAGCCCTCATTTTACAGAGAGGGAAAGAGAGGCCCATGAAGGTGAAGTGACTTCCTTGGCTTCTTAGATGCTGAGCTGGAAGGGACTTGAGACTACATCTGCTTCCACTCTTTCATCTTGCAGATAAGGAGGCGGAGGTAATAAAGTCAGAGCTGAGATCTGAACCCAGGTTTTCTGTCTCCAGAGCCAGGGGTCTTTCCACTGGACCATGCTTCCTGATATGAGAACTGGCTGGAATTCCGCCTCTCCTACCTACCTGGACAAAGATTTGTGCCTCAGTTTCTTCATCTGCAAAATGAGGGAGTGGGGCTGGTCAGATGGCATCTCAGGTTTTTTCTAGCTGGACATTTATGCTCCTTATGATCCCGTGAGTGTTTTTATAGTTTATGAAGCACTTTCACCTCCAACCTTTCATTCACTTGATCCTCCCAAGGTCTCTAGGAGAAAGGCAGGGAAGGCAAGGATAATCACCCCATTTTATAGACCATAGAGCTGAAATCATAGGCCTGACTAGTGTACCTTGGGCAATTTAATGGATTAGAGAGGGGAGGGGCTGGATGCATAGAGACTAAGTCACATCCTCTCTGAGCCTATTTCCTCATCTGGAAAATGGGCATAATGATTCCTGCCTAACTCACTGGGATATAGTGAGGATTCAATGCGAGGAGGGCGGATAGGAGAGATATTGAGGAGCTAAAATTGATCAAACTTGTATACAGGAAAGGGAATGGTGAGGGAAAGGGACGATTCAAAGAGAAAATGGACCTGAAAGCGCTTTGCAAATGGGACAGTCCCTAAGAACAATGTGATTTTTCCTCCTGTATCAGCCCCAAGTGGTGCTGCCCCTGGTCATGGTGGCTCAGAACAACTCCAGTAAATTTCATTGACAACCTTTCAGCTGTGGATAAAGTGAAAAATTCAGTGAAACAAAGATTGAACCAGATGATTTTATCCACTACCCTTCAGTTTCACCCTTTCCCTCACTCTCCACCCCCCATATTCAAGTTTTAGCTCCCCAATATCTCTCCCATCCACTCCCTTTCTCAATATTCAGAAAACTCCTCCCTAGTGAGAATGCCCATCCCCCTAAGGGTGATAATGGTCTCCTAATTGGTCACCCTGCTGCCAATCCCTCCCCTTTTCAGTCCATCACACAGCTGCACAAATAATGTGGTGCTGGGCCTGGAGTCAGGAAGACCTGAGTTCCAATTCAGCCTGAGAAATTAGCTGTATGACCCTGGACAAGTCACTTAACCACTCTCTGCTTCAGTTTCCTCAACTGTAAAATGGGGATAATAATACAGTCTACCTCTCAGGGTTACCATGAGGATAAAATGAGATAATATAATTGAATATTATATAATTATAACATAATTATAATAATATTATAATTATAATATGACACGATTACATTATTATACTATAATTATATTATTATAATATAATATTCTAACATAATAAAATGAGATAATAGAATTATTCTGAACCATAAGATACTATGAAAGGCTAGCAGTTATTCTAAAAGCCCAGGGCTGACCACGTGCCCCATGGCACTCAGGCATCTTTCATGATTCTCTGTTGCCTCCAGGATGAAATAGAAATTCTTCCTCTTGGGATCTGAAGCCCTTCCCACAACGGCTCCAGCCTCCCTTTTCAGATTGCTTTCCCTTCACAGGCTCCGTGTTCCCACCACACTGGCCTACTCACAGTTCCCTGAACTCAGCCTTTCCTCTCCGGTCACTGTGATTTGCACAACATGTCCTAACGTGCTCTTCCTCTAGTCATGTGTCCTTCTTAGAATACATTTCTTCTCTTGAGATCACCTCTTGTAATGCATAGAGTGCCCTGCCTGGAGTCAGGAAGGGCTGAGTTCAAATTTGACCTCAGAAACTTATTACCTGTAGGACCCTGGGCAAGTCACTTAGGCCTGTTTGCCTCAGTTTCCTCATCTGTAAAATGAGCTGGAGAAGGGAATGCAAACCATTCAGTGTCTTTGTGAAGAAGACCCCGAACGGGGTCACTGAGAGTCAGACCCGACTGAAACAACTCAGCAACAGCTTGCACGAAGCCTTTCCTATCTGTGACCCCTCCCCACCCCCCTCCTCCAGCTTTTGGAGCTCTCTCTTTTCTCAAACAATCTTATAGTTAGGTGGCTGGGTGGTGCAGTGGATGGAGCGCTGGGGTCAGGAAATTTGTCTCAGACCTCGGACTTGGCTGCCCAACCCACATCTCCTAAGTCAGCCCATCTGATGATGCCCTTCTAATTATATCATTATGGTGACTTTTTTTTTTTAATCACAGTTTCCTTCAGGAATCCATTTGGGGGCCAGAAACTATTTCATACTCTTGGAGAGAAGTACCTGCAGTACAATGTCAGGAGTAGTAAACAGAGTCACGAGGCCTGGGTTCGAATCTAAACTTAAGTATTTCCTAGCCATTCGGATCAGAAGCAAACTACTTGACCTCTCTGAGCCTCATTTTTCCCATCATTCAAGTGGAGAATCAAAACTCTTACCCTGCCTTGGGGTTGGGGGTGGAGGATTAAAGGGAAACACTTTGTAAACAGCTCTAAAATAAAAGTTGTTATTACTAAGAGTTCATTGGTACTTTCTTTGATTTCCTCCCAGGCTTGAAAGAGGCCTCTCTGGGACCTCAGGGTTCCCTCCCCCACTTTCCTTCCTCACTTTGAGAACTGATATTCCTGGCAAACGAGGGTGGGTGACTGGATATTTTGGAATCCCAAGCTAACTTCAGCTAAAGTGGGGAGGGAGGCTGGGCCTTAATATTCACCTGTGGGACTCGGAGCAGGTTTCACTTTCCAAAAAACAAAAGACAGATAAACTCGGGCCCCCACTTCTTACTGACCTCCAGTGACTTTTAACAGTGAACTGATTCTGGGAGGATGAAACAGAATCGGGAAGGCCATGTGTGAAATGACTACAATAAAGTCATCCAAAAAGAACATTAAGGTAAAACTTAACACTGTAATTTTTACAACTAGTCTTGGCCCTAGAGTAGAGAGGAGGAAATACAGCTCCCTCCTTTCTTTGGAGAGGCAGGAGGCTCTGGGTGGGGAGAAGTCACTGTCAGATGTGATCTCAGTTGATTTTCTGTGTTTTCTTTGTTTCAATGAGATGCTCCTTGAAGGAGGTTGGGTGGAAAGGATGTCCAGAAATGACAGTGCTTAAATCCCCCTTAATGATTCTCTCCATTGTTCAGGAGGCCTAGCACCTCTGGGGTGAGGATGGGCAGAGCCCTTCACCTGCCCCCCAACTCCTACCTGTGACTCCAAGAAGATGTGGCATGCCCAGCAGCCACAGCCCCGTAAACAGCCTGGGCACACAGCATAAGACAGATAAACACGCACGTAGGAGGGCTGTTAGCACAGGTTCACTTTCAATCTGGTCAGACAGGAAAGACACTGAGAAGGGATTAATAATCTTACTTTATTCTAGTCTAGTTTTCTCAGAAGACGTCGCTGATAATGGGAACATAACTCCTACAGCATTCCCTCATCACCCCTCTGGCAGGGGCCAACCAGAAGACATACTACTATGTCCCAATGGGCTCAGTTGAGATAGGCACAACCGTGCATCCCCCTAAGTTCCCTCAAGCCTCAGCAGGGGCCAATTGAGGCAAACACAGATTCCCCCCAAGCCTTGATGGGGGCTGATTAAGGCACACCTAACTTCTGCACACTCAATCCTAAGGCTCCCCCTAAGCCTCGATGGGGGCCAGTTGGGGCACACACAGCATTTGTGCATTCAACCCTACGGTTCTCCATTCACTGACCACTGACCACCTGTTTTATAGGGTCAACAGACAAAGAAGGCATACTGCCAGCAATGGCCTCACAAGTTTCCATCACCCCATCCCTGTATCCCACTGTACAGCTGCAGAGGATGTTTAAATTATTTATCATTATATAATGCTGCACAAGCGTGATGGAGATGTTTTGAACCCTAATTGTGGGAACTCATATCTAACACCTGGGAACAAGAGATTGTTGTGGCTATGGATCCTGGGAAACTGAACTCTAAGAAATAATAACAAAAATTCACTTTCCACACACTAAAATCCACCTTACTTACAAGCAGGTGAAGGGCACCTGGCAGGCCTCAAACCTGTTGGTGAGTTGTGGGGTATCTATCTCAAGCTGAGAAGACTTCCCCTGATGGAATGGGTGGATGGAAACAATGTGTTCCAATGGCCATGAAGGCAGCTGGAGCAGGTGCCATGGGTGTTTAGAGCTTCCTCAGGTATCAGAGATGCCAAGGTCACCCACTTCAACCCAGGCCATCGGCAGTCATCTTGACTTTTGTCCTGTTACTGGATTTCCATGAGTCAGGAAGAGAGAGTGAGGCTTTGTACAACTCTGTCTCACTCAAATCTAATTCCCACACTAGTTAAGACATCACCCTGTGATATCTTTGGTCCTCTCTGAAAGTGAAGGACAAGGGGCCACTAGGTGACACAGTGAATAGAGCACCAGCCCTGGAGTCAGGAGGACCTGAGTTCAAATCCAGCTTCAGACATTTAATACTTACTAGCTGTGTGACCTTGGGCAAGTCACTTAACCCCAAGTGCCCTGCCTTCCCCCTCAAAAAGAAAAGTGAATGTCCATTGCATCCTATAGAACTTGTTTATGCATAGTTGGTGGTATGGCGTCTCCCTGTTAGACTTTGAGCTCCCTGAGGACAAGAACTATTTCTTGCCCTTTCCCTTTTTTTGTATCTCCAGAGTGTAGTAGGTGCTTAATACATACCTATTGACTGACTTAATAAATGCTTATTGGACTGACTTTGAGATAAAGTAAAAGGCATAAATAATGCTTTAAAGATGAAATAAAAAGGCATCATTAAAATTAAAAATCTTATCATAACAATCTAGCATGTTGTGTTGCTTTTCAGTTGTTTCAATCCTGTCTGACTCTTTGTGACCTCATTTGAAGTTTGCAAGGAGACTGGAGGGGTTTGCCTTCTCCAGCTCGTTTTACAGATAAGGAAACTGAGACAAGTGGGGTTAAGTGACTTGCCCAGGGTCACCCAACTAGTAAGTATCTGAGGCCAGATTTTGTTGAGGTTTAGGAGTGCTGAGACCCCAAAATATCGATACTTTGGGTCCTGCCTGAATGAGTTTGACCCAAGCCTTCTTTCAGCCAAAGTAAAACAAAATTTATTGAAGATCCGCCAGATTGGGTAGACTCTTAAGAAATCCCACCATTGACTAGACTAGACTCTTAAGGAATCTAAGCATTTTGTGACTCTTGTATTGATAAGCTGGCCAGATAGAATTTGAGCTAGATTGAATCTCAGCCCCTTCATGGAGGCAAGATGGATCTTATGTGCAGAAAGACTGTGGGAGGGACCTAGGGGTGGCCAAGTAGTCTGGGGTAACTGGAGAAGGGGTCTGGGAACCAAGAGAATGTGATTAAGGGTGGGAAGTACTGAAGGCTACCTGGAGATAACAGACCATGGAGGGCCAGGCTAGGTTAAGGGTAACAGAGATTTGGACATAGTGATAATGGAAGGCTTATGGCCTCAGGGAATGCTAGATCAAGTGGAAAGATTCAAAGAGAGTTCAAGGGGGTTCCCAGAGCCTATACCCAATCAATTTGAACTTGGGAAGATACATTTTCCTGACTCCAGGCCTGGCACTCTATTCACTGTGACATCTAGCTGCAGGAGCCAGGAATACCTGAGTTCAAGTCCAGCCTCAGACACTTACTAGCTAGGTGACCCTGGGCAAGTCACTTAACCCCGTTTTGCCTTTTTTGTAAAATAACCTGGAGAAGGAAATGGAACATCATTTCAATACCTCTTCCAAGAAAACCCTAAATGGGGTCAAAACGAGTCAGACATGGCTAGAAAATGACTAAACCACAGAAACTGGCTGGCCAGTTCCCAACCATTCAGAGAGAGAGATCTAGGAGGATTCCTCTATCTCTGATAAAAGATCTCAGAAACTGCTTAGAAGAAATACTAGTAAATGGCATCACCATTGCATCTAGCAGAACATGTGTATCCCCCCTAGTGGGAGGGTGGGTGGCCCTAAGAAAAATGGAACAATAAGGATGTATGTAGACCACCCTACTTTGAACAAAGGACTCGAGTGGACCAGTACAGTATATGATGAGTGTGAAATACCTTGCATTGTCTGCTGGGCAGCCAGTGGTTTTCTGGCTAGCACAGTGTATGCTACCAGAGTTCCATGTCTGAGGAAGACAAGGAAAAGCCAGGTTTCAGCTGCCCCACCAGATCTCACCAGTTTTAATGAATACTCTCAGGGACCTCAGGGCCACCAGCCACTTTCCAAAAGCTTTGGGAATATGAACTCTGTGTTGATGTGAGTGTTTCTGGATGATGTTGTTTCGGTCTAGGAACTGTGAAATTCAAGGGTGAATTCAAGGGCAAAAGGCATGAGTTGTGCCTTGAAAGAATTCGGTTCAAGCCTTCTTTCAGTCAGAGACAAGGTTTATTAAAGCACCAGTTAGGGTGGGCAAGATTTTAAGAATCTGGGCATTTGGGCTCTGGACCCCCACCCCTGACCTTCCCCCGAATTTTCCCACATGGCCAGTCCCTGGCATTTGCCTGAGGCATCCTTTCAACTGTCCTTTCCTAGTGGTTCCGACCCAGATCTAACCTCTAATTCTCTGTTTACCTCTAACCCAGTCTAGCCCTTCATTATCTGTTACCTCTGGACCACTATTTCTTTTGTCTTTTTTTTTTTTTGGAAGGGGGTGGGGAGGGCAATTGGGGTTAAGTGACTTGCCCAAAGTTATGAGGATAGTAAGTGTTAAGTACCTGAAGCGGATTTGAACTCAGGTCCTTCTGACTCCAGGGCCGGTGCTCTACTCACTGCGACACCTAGCCACCCCTGGACCACTATTTCTTACCTTTAATCCCATCTAGATGCTTTCTCTGTTACTTCCAGGTCACCCCAGCCTATTGGTCATTCCTAGATCCCATCCAACCTTTCCCACAAATATTTTTCCCTATAAAAGAGGTCAGTCTCATCTACCAAATGCACCAGTTCTTAAAAATCCCACCTGCTTCTAATAATAAACCTTGTCTCTGACTGAAAGGCTTGAGTCGAATTCTTTCGATGAAAAACCCATGCCTTTTGCCCTTGAATTTCGGGGTTTCCAGCACCCCTAGACTGCAACAATGTGAGACATGAATATTTCTCTCATATTTAAATTTAATAACTAATTATTGCATTGGGACCAAGGTTTTTCCTCTTTTCTACGTCCTTATTCAGAAACCAACTAGTGTGGGAAATCTCTCTTTGAGATTTACCTAGGCCAAGATCTAAACAGACTGTAAAAGAAATTCTAAGTTTAGGTTTATGGGTGTATTCCTGCTCATTGTTTTTGCTCAGTTAGGACTGGGAAAATGTGAATTCTCCCTATTATCAAGACAGGTGATAAGGAAATTGGTGTCTCTTTGACCCAGATTTGATCCCAAAATAGCTCACCTCCCATTGTGTTAGCCAATTAGAGTTGATTAGACACCCCTTGAGAACACCAGCTCTTTGAAAGGCATATAAATTGTGAGCCCACCAAATGAGGGGTCTTTTGCCTAAGGGAGATAGCCAAAAGACCATCCTTTTATTAATAACTTTAAGCTAGGGGCAGCTAGGTGCCTCAGTGAATAGAGCACCTGCCTTGGAGTCAGAAGAACCGGAGTTCAAATCAGGCCTCACACTTACTAGCTATGTGACCTTGGGCAAGTCACTTAACCCCAATTGTTTTGCCTTCCCCCCTCCAAAAACAAAACAAAACAAAATTACACTGTGCTGGCCTTATTAACAAAATGATTAAATTACCCTCAAACTATGTCTCTCAGCAACTTTTTAATAGTCACAATGACTTCATTGCCTCTGGTAAGACACAAGGGGAACATAATGGAGGTGACTCCTTCACCTGCTGGCCTTTCCCCACCCCCATTTTTCTCTCCCTTTATCTAAATCTCACTCAAGAGAATCTAGAGTCACCGACCTCTTCTAACTGATCCAGATCCAGAGGACCAGGATCCCTCCTCTCCGAAGCTCTTCCCAATAATGCCTCTCACAAGATGCCTTAAGTAATCAATCTCTGCCAATAAGGAGAGAATTATACAAATGATCTTTGAGCCTCAGATTTTATTCATTTAATCCTGGAGATAATAGAGATCCTTGGGATATTATGGAGGGGGGGGGGGGGTCACATGGTGACCCAAGCATCAGGAAAATCCCTTTAGCAGCTTCTCCTGAGACTCAGTTTCCTACCCTGCCAAATGTGGATGGATCATGAGGTCCCCACCTCACAGGGCTATTGTCACAGACCAGACACAGATCGTTCCAGCTATACCATTGACTTCCTGTGTGACCCACGTGAAGTTACTTAAACTGGGCCTTAACACTGGGCCAAGTTGGCAAAAACAAAGGTCAGAGCCACAGAGCGGACCTCTCACTGCATCTCCAGCTCGAAAACGATGGCGATTCTCCAACTTTAAAAGAGTCAGTGAAATATCAGCTGTGATTATTATTGCTTCTAGGGTAAAGCACCAGGCTGTTAGGGTGGGGCCGGGGAGCTGATTACAGAGCTAAACCAGAGTTTCTTAACCTGGGGTTTGTGAAATTGGAAAGGGAAAAAAATAATGATACCTTTATTTTCATTATAATGGGTTTACTATATTTTTCTTTTCTGCATTTGAAAACAAGATTCTGAGAAGGCGTCCACCAGGAACCACCCAAGGGATCCAGGACATAGAAAAACTCTTGGCTTAAGAAAACTCCAGGAAGGGAATCCTGGGGCCAAGAGAAGAAGGGGGGGTTGGGCTTTATTTGCCAAGGTTCTGTGAAAATGGGCCTATTTTTAAACCTGTACCTGGGGCCTTGTGGGGACAATTACCTTTGCGCCTTAGCCTGAGGTTAATCCAAGGTGCACACAGGGGTGGGGGAGGAAGAAGGTAGAACAGGCTTTTGCCGAGTGAGTCACCTTAGAAACCTCTCCTGGGTAGTCAAACCAGTTGGTCTGCTGGGTTTTTGCTTCTCTAGTTAACCCTGCACAGTCTGACAGCAACTCTTTACTAGTGCAACAGCCTGGGCACCAGGCCTGGCAGCCAGGAGACCCCTGGAGCTAGGCCTGTCTGTCTTTACTCACTGAGTGCTTTGGGCCATTGGGTACTCGCCACTTCCTTTTCTGTGGGCCTTAATTTAGAGCTGTAACTGGAAGAATTCTGCTTTTCGTGGTTTTTTTGGGTCCCATCCTGTGATTTTTTTTTAAGAGAACTTCCTCTGACAAGAAAGTCCTTATGCCAATATATATTAATACCTGCTTGGCAGCTTGTAGGTTTGCAAGGGTGGGGAACCTAGGGCCTCACACACAGGTTCCCCACCCCTGGAGGGAGTCGACTAGGGGCACTTAGGGGTTATGCCACTTGCCCAAAGGACCATCAATTCAAAGCTGAGGTCATCAAATCCAATCCCTTTTACAGATGAGGAAACTGAGGCCTCGGGCTGCTTAGAGATTTGCCCAGGGTCACACAGGGGGATGTGTCAAAAGCAAGATTAGAACCCAGATAGATCATCCTGACCCTGAGATCGGCTCTCCATCCACTTTTCCTTGTTCTCTCTCTGGTCGAGGGATCTTAGATTTAGCTCTAGAAAGGCTGGTAAAGGCTAATGGTCCAGCTCCCCACATTTTCCAAGGGGGGAATTGAAGACCATGAAAAGGAAGTGACTTGTCCTGGGTCACACAGTTATACTCTTGGATTATAGGATTTATATGTGAAAGGGACCTGGGGGACTAGAAGATGAAGGCCCCTCTACAGAAACAGGGAAGTGCGGTGAGGGTGAGAGGAAGAGATGGGGCTCTGAAAGACCTCAGAAACCCTTGGGTCTAATCTGCTCATCTTAGAGATGTGGGTTTGTTATTGGTGAGTGGTTGCAGGCGTGTTTAATTCTCCATGACCCCATTTTGGGGGTTTTCTTGGAAGAGACACTGGAGGGGTTTGCCATTTCCTTCTTCAAATCATTTTACAGATGAGGAAACTGAGGTAAACAGGGCTAAGTGACTTGCTCAGGGTCACCCAGCTAAGTAAGTGTCTGAGGCTGGATTTGAATTTAGATCCTCCCGATTCTGGGCCTGGTGGTCTATCCTCTACCATCACCTAGCAGTCCTATAGATAGGGCCTAGAAAAGTGAGATAATTTGCCTGAGATGGAAGGCTCCCCCACATCTCCTGTTTCTAAATCTCTAGCTCTCTGTCCCTTTTTCCACTAAACTTGAAGAAAAATTAATTGGGCTGTTTTGGGGAGAGGCTTGTGAATCTACTCTCTTCCCCTCTTTTGGGGCCCATTTTCCCCTTTCAAATATCCACTGAGGCATCGCCCAAAGGAGAATTCCAGGGCTTGGGGACTGTGGTTTCTAGAGCCATCATAGGGAGAAAGCATGCCCCCCCCCCCGTTGGCACTTGGGCAAAGGCCAGGCTGTCCCACCCTCGTTATGAAGAGGTATAAGTAGGGGGGACTTCTATTGAAATCCTTTCTAGGTTCGTCATCCGAAAAGAAATGGACTCAGCTGTCCTTGGCAGAGTTATAAAAGTTTATTGTTACACTGAGGCAAGGGGTGGGATAAGGAGACCTGCAAGCTGACGGGGATTTAAGGCAGAGTTAGAAAGCCTGCAAAGTGCAGGATTATAGAGTTTAAGTGTGACGCTCTGCAGAGGGCAGCAGGTGCGATAGGAAAAAGCCTGCAAAAACCTGGGACTAGAGACGCAGTTTTTAAAGACACAAAACTGTCAGTCACAGGTTCATTAGGCTAACTAGGGGTACAGAGGTGGAGTTAGGGAGGGGCCTGGGAGGAGCCAAGGAGTGCCTAATACTTCTGCCTTGAGCATCATAAAGTCAACCAGCGGTCAGATTTAAATGAGAAGTACCCATCCAGTTTGCAAATGGATGAGTCTTGTTTACTAGAACAAAAGGAGGTGATGCTTTTAAAAGAATTTGTTATCACAGCTACAGAGTAAATGGTTTGAGAAGAAATACCTCTAGGCTGGGGGCTGGGGAGAGACAGAGTCAATGCTTTGTGGCTTTTACAACAAGCCGATGTTACAAACTGATAGCACATACCTAGGTACCGAACACAAATGAGATTTTTACGGATTGAAGTTACAGCGATGTTAGCTATAAGATCACCCCAAAATATTCAGAGGCACCTCGTTAGTTACAGGTCAGTAAATCTCTAAGTTCTTTCTGGCTCTGATTCTCTCTTGTTTTAAGAGCACTGTCCTTCCTCCCTTCTGGGAAGAAGAGATTTGATCAATAAAGATTTCGCTAGCTGGTGGCTATCGCCTAGCCCTCTCTTAGGGGTCCTCTGTTATGAAGGATACAAAGAAATAGAAGCCTCAGGCCCTACCCTGAGTCAATTGACAAGCATTTATTAAATGCCTACTGGGTACCAGATACATAGAAAAAGCAAAGACAGACCTTGGCCTCAAGGAGCTTACAGCGTAGAGGAGGAGGCAACCTTTATGGCAGGACATACAAGCTAAATGGAAAGCAGAGAGGCGATTTTAGAGGGGGGGTGGCATTTGCAGCTGGGGAGACCAGGAAAGTCTTAAGGGAGAGGGCTTCCCCTTACAGCACTGGAACAAAACAACAAAGTGGGCAGAAAATAATGATGTGTGGAATCGTATGTGGTAAAGACTCGAAACCTCTAAAAGGAAGAGATGAATGAGGATTCCTCAAATCCCCTCTTTCCTTCAAAACTCTGCCCAAGCACCCCCTTCCTTATGGGGGGGGGGGCTTCCTGATCCCCCAGCTGCTATCAATTGCCTAATTAATTCATACATTTTTTCCCCAACTGGGGTTGTGACTTGTCCAAGGTCACACGGCTAGTAAGTGTTAAGTGTCTGAGGCTGGATTTTGAACTCAGGTCCTCCTGACTCCAGGGCAGGTGTTCTATTAACTGCTACCTAGCCGCCTCAATTCATACGTCTTAATAAAGAATAATGGAAATCTCTCCCCAAACCACTTTGAATTTATTTCGTGCATGCTTATTATGTGAATTCCAGTTGCCTTCCCAGATAAAATGTAAGTTCCTTCAAGGCAGGGACTACAGTTCCATTGGTTTGGTTTTGGTTTTGTGTCCCCAGCACCTCCCTCCGTTAGTGCTTGTCCTGTCATAGACATCTAAAATGCTTGTTGATTAGCTAGAGAGGTCAGGAAAGGCATTGTGGTGATAGAGACTTAGGCTGAACAAAAGAAGGGTGTGGATGTAATCCTGAAAGTGTTGAGGGTTAGATGGGATGGATTTCTATGGAAATCCTTTGAGGATTCTATCAGTCTGAAAGAATTACCAGGCATAAGGCATAAGCAGTCTTGGCAGTTTTAAAAGAGTTTATTACGCTTGTCAAGGGGGCAGGAGAAAATTAAGGGGAATCCTCCTGCGAAGTGTGGGGATTGGGGGTACTAATTATATAGTAACAAAGTCGTACAAAGGTGGAGTTAGGAAGGAGCACCCAGCCTGTCTGCCCTAAAAGGTCCCCCTTTGATAAGGGGGAGTTCTTTTGTTAGGAGTTATCTTACAGCTGGCCACTAAAACAAAAGGGGTAATCCTTTCTCTTAGGAATCCTTTTAAGAATTCATAGGTGTGGCTGTGTTATAGTTAACAAGCTTCAGGGAAGATACTTACAGGCTGGGGGAGGGGGAAGGGACAGAGTTAATGACTTACAGCTGGGGGGGGAGAAAGGCGACTTTCTACAGGCTGATATCACATACCTAGGTGCCCGAACACAGATGAGATTCAAGGCAAAGTCACCCCAAAACATTACAAAGGCACCTCAGCACCCCCCTTCAGAAGGGTAAGAGAAAAAGGAACGCTGATTTCTGAGTTGCTTTAATCCACCCTGGGCAATATATTTCTGGAAGGGCAAGAGCCACCTGCTTTCACTCTTGGGGAATATACTGACAAGGCTCAAAACTGAGGCATCAGGGGGACCGAGGTGAATGAGAATGGCAGCATCCTGGGCAGCAGAAACCACCTCCCTGTCTGGTCAAGGTAGGATGCTGAGCTTCCCAAAGCCACAGCTGGCTTTGCTATTGTTTGGCATATGATGAATACCCCAGGGCTCTGGTTATCCTTGGAAGCATCCACTGTGACTCTTGGCTTCTAATCAGATCAGCTGCCTGGCCCTAGTCAGCATCTCTCTAGGGCAGCTGGGGCATGAGGTTTGGAAAAACACATCAAAACACATCTGCCATCCTGGCAAATCACTCTTTAACGCACTAATCAAGCTCCCAGGGCTGCCCCAGGAGAGGGAAGGGGCGGGGAAAGCGGTGCAGGCAACTGGAAACCGACTCTAAGACAGGAGATGTGTCTTGGGGGGGATTCAGCTGCAAAAAAGCAAATTAGTGAGGAGATCCAAAGACAGAACTAGTCAATGCTGGAGGGGCTGCAGGAAGAGGGGCACCCCAATAGGCTCCAAATTGGGCCAATCATTCTGAAAAACAATGTGGAATGACGCTTAGAAAGTCACTAGAATGTGCCAGACCCCACAGCATAGCATCATGGATGGATACTGGCTCTTAGAAGAAGGCCTGAATGACCTTGATGAAGTCACTGATTCTCTGGGCTTCAGTTACTCATAAGTAAAATGAGAGGGCTGGACTAGAAGTCTTTTGAGGCCTCTTCTGGCTCAAAATCTATGATCTACGAATGAATGAATGGATATTAAAAGCATTTATTAAGCATTTACTCTGTATCAAGCACCATTTAAGTACCAACACAAAAAGCAAAGAGAGTCTTTGTTCTCAAGAAGCTCACATTCTACTAAGGGGAGAAATCCACAGGGCAGATGTCAAGGCCCGGAAGTCTAAAACGTGCCGTTGTGGGGCGGACGGCCAGGCTGGGTGGTCCTCAGGTTATGTAAGTATATGGATAAGTACATCTCTGACCCTCTGATCCATCAATCCATTCTTAGGCATGTACTTGAAAAAGGTAGAAGACAGAAAGAAAGACTTCATCCGAACCAAAATGATCACCTAGCATTTTTGGCAAAGAACAGGAAATGAAACATTTTGCATTGACTGTGGAAGGGCCAAACAAACAGAGGTAGGGACTGAAATGGCAAATCCATGTGCCTTTAAGAATTGATGAATGTGAGGAACTTGTAGAAGCAGGGGGTGACTAAGATGAATTGATGCAAATGAAGGCAAAGGAATGAGTAATAAAATGAAAATGAGCTCCATGAAATTAGACATGGCCCCAGGGAGGCTGGGACAATGCAGCCCCTCCCTTCTTCGTGGAGGTGAGGGGCTATGGGTGTGGACTACTGTGGATATGTTCCCATGTTGGTGGACTTTGCTGTGGCTCCTTATTTTATTCCTTTTTGTTCTTTGCCAGGAGGGACAGTTACAAAAGCCCTTTTATAATTCATCCAGATTTGAATTTCTGGCCTTGAATCACATTGGTCAGCGTTTCAGGATTCACTAAACCCCACCCCTTGATTTCATCTTCTCATCTACATTTCACCCCCCCCCCCACCTTCTCATCTTTATTCATTTCATTCTTTAATAAAGGAAATGCCAAGTCCCCCCCAAATACTCTTACTCTCCTCCCCTTTTGTCTGCTTCAGATAGTATGAGGAAGGATTTTTTTTTGCTCTTTGGAGGGGGGAAGGCAGGGCAATTGGGGTTAAGTGACTTGCCCAAGGTCACACAGCTAGTAAGTGTTAAGTGTCTGAGGCTGGATTTGAACTCAGGTCCTCCTGACTCCAGGGCTGGTGCTCTGTTCACTGTGCCACCTAGCCTCCCAAGAAAAGATTTTCTTCAACTGCTAAGATAACTGACAAAAAACATGAGTTTGAAGAGTCGAACCCAGAATATATATCCATGATAAAAAGTCCCACTATCAAAGACCGGGTCTAGGTCAATGAGCCTCATCCTCTTCATTGGTGAATGAGACCTGGCCTGGCAGTTCTTCTGATATACAGGAACAGGCCTCAGAACAAAGAAAAGTGGTAGACGTGCTGACTTTCAGGCAGCCAACATCCTCCACTGCCCCCTACAAGCAATTTTATCTCTGGCATGAGCCACCAGTATGACTTCAAATCATGTTTTCATAAAATTTCTGCGGAAACAAAATTCAATCATATCTTACAGTACTGAGCCTGGAGTCAAGAAGACCTAAGTTCAAATACAGCCTCAGACACTCACTAGCTGTGTGACCCTGGGTAAGTCACGTACCTCGATTTACCTTAATCTACTGGAGAAGGAGATGGCAAACCACTCCAGTATCCTTGCCTGATGGACAGTACTGATGTGCCATGGTCCACAAAGAGTCAGACAAGACTATATGACCAAACAACAAAGCATTTATTAACCGTCTAAGGAACCACTGAATTGTGTGTGTTGTGGGGGGTGTGTGAGGGAAGTGTTCCACTGGGACCAGAGAGCTCCTTGAGGGCAGGCACCATACCATATTTCTGCATAGTGAATATAGTACTTGTTTTTAATCAGGATGACCTGAGTTCGAGAGTTCTCTGGAAGGAAGTTCATGTTTTATTGAGAGACAGATAGTATGGCAAAGTGGGAAGGGCACCAGATTTGGGGTCAGTGGACCTGAGTTTGAATCCCAGCTCTGCCCTATGTGACTCTGGCAAAGCCCTCAACTTCTCTGAGCCCAAGATCCCTTCTCCGCAAAAGAGGGTTGGTATTAGCACATCCCCCAGGTTGTTGTGAGGTTCAAATGAGACAACATAAATAAGGAGGTTTGAAAAAGCCTTAAAGTGCCATAAAAATGTCCTTTGTTTTTGGTCTAGACCTGTGATTTTTATCACATGGAAATTACAAGATGGAAACATTCTTCCTAGATTCCAACCTCCAACTCCTCTGTAATTTAGTCTGAGAAAATGACTTCAGACCACAAGCCACTAGCCCCACAGCCTGTGTGTGCCAGAGCCCGCACTTGAACCCAGATCATGGGAATACCAGGGCTGTCCCCTCATCCACCAAGAAGCCACCATGTGGTTCATACAAATGTCAGGCTCGAATATTTCCCTCCCTGACACTGAGGATGGGGCTGGGAGAGGCAGCCTGGAGGGAGACAAAAGATTTGGATCTGAATCCAGATTCCACTGCATTGCCGGACTTCTCTAGACCTTGCTAGAGCCTCAGCGCCCTCATCTCTGAAAGAGGGATGATCAGATTTGTGTAAGGGAAGCCGGATGCGCTTCCCACCCCTCTCCCTGGCTCAGTTCACATAGCTTCTGCTGCAGAATGTAGTCACAGGGGATGGGCTTTGTTTTGTTTTGTTTGTTTTGGAGGTGGGGATGAAGTTTTGATGTGTTAGCAAGCTGGACTGGCCGGAAATCCTTTCGGGAGGTATGAACACCTTTCTGGCTGAGGCCTTCAATCCTGGCCTACAGCCCTAGCTTTCTCTTGGCCTTATGACTGTCAAGCTGATCTTCCTCAAGTGTTGGTCTGACCCATCACACACTACTCAAGAAACTCCAGCAGCTCCTCCAGGATCCAACACACAATCCTCTGTCTGGTGTTCAAAACCCTTTTTGGGTTAGATGCCTGGGCGTGGAGTTAGGAAGACCTGAGTTAAAACCTGGCCTCAAATACTTGCTAGCTATGTGGCCTTGGACAAGTCACTCAACTTCTGTCTGTCTCCATTTCCTCAGCTCTAAAACGGGGGTAATAACAGCACCTCCCTCCCAAGGTTGTGAGGAACACATGAGATAGTAGTTATAAACGTGCTTACCGCAGTGCCTGGCACATAGTAGGTACAGACTCTCTTCTTTTCCAATCTCCTTACCCTTTACTCAGTTTGTCAATAAAACACCTACTATGTACCAAGTACCCCCTCACTGCCCTCTTAATTCCATGACACTGGCTTCCTTGCTGAACCATGTACAATGGTACCAACTCCCACCTCCGGCATTTTTACCCACTGTCCCCCATTCCTACAACGCTCTCCCTCCCCTCCCCTTCCTGGCTTTCTTCAAGACTCAGTTTATATCTTATCGGAAGTCTTTCCTGGCTCTCTCCCCTCCCCCCATTCATACACCCTTCCCCCACTCCTTAGGGCTATCTCCCATTCATCCTGTTTACATCTTGTTTGTTCACATTTATCTGCCTCTTGTCTTCCCCATCAGACCCTAAGCTCCAGGTCTTTTGCCTTTCTCTTTGCCTTTTGTCTTTGTACATACAAACAATATGTGGCATGTAGTAGGTGTTTAATAATGAAGGCGCTCATTGACTTGAGTCAAGAAAGGAAGAATTTAATTGGCTGAGCAAACAATTAGCAATGCCACTGGAGGCTTTAAATAGCTAAGGCCAGGGTGAATTTTAGCAGTTTAAAGTGGGTGAGACTGCAAGCCAGAACCTGCATGGAGAATCATAAGACTGTAAATACAGAACTGGAAGAGGCCTTAGGAGACAGATCCCTGCAGGGGGAAGGAAGGAATTTCTTTCTTCTTCCAAGCCTCCACTCCCTCTATTGGTCATGTAATTTTGAAGGGGAGATACCAGACCAATAGAAGACACCATATCCAGGGAGGAGGGGAGACACTCCAGAGAGACACAGATAGATACAGAGTCACACAAGGGAGGAAGCATTTTCAAGGAGCATGATCCCTGGCAGTCTAGAAAAGAGCCAGCTATGAAGACAGCTAGACTCCTGGCAACCCAGCTGAGCAACCAGCCCAGCAGAGGCATTACACCCAACGGGAGGTGCCGAGGACTCTGAAGAGAGAAAAGCCTTCCAGGTCTTCCTGTATCAGGAACTGAATTACCTTTGCCATGCATGCATCCTGTGTGTGTGAGATTCACTACCATTATATTGTGTTTGATATCACTCTTCATATGGGTGCTGTGTAGGAGTATGCCCAGATTTATGGTGTTGATGCTGGGAGGCAGTATGGGCCTGGTAGGTCAAACCACCCTCACCAACCTGGTCACAATCTCCCCTCAAAACCTGCTGGAGACTGCCCAGGACCCAGAACACAAGAGCCTTGAGAACAGCAATGCTTCCAGCCCAATGCCCTCAGTCATCATCCCGAGAAATGATCCTGGTGGAGATATAGCCTGGCAATTGCTCCTGCAGGTGCTACAGTCTCCCTACTTTCAGCTAACCAATCAATAAACATTTATTAAGGGGCAACTAGGTAGCAAAGTGAATAGAGCAGCGTCCTGGAGTCAGGAGGACCTGAGTTCAAATCCAGCCTCAGACACTTAACACTTACAAGCTGTGTGACCTTAGGCAAATCACTTAACCCCAATTGCCCTGCCTTCCCGCCTCCAAAAAGAAAAAGATGACCCCCCCCAACAAAAAACAAAAACAAAACATTAAGCGCCTACTAGGTGCTAAGCACTATGTTAAGTGCTGGGGATGCAAAGAGAGACAACAGTCTCTGCCCTCAAGGAGTTCACAATTCAATAGGGAAAGCTCACACATAAAGAGACCCAGAAAAGGAAATCCTTGCCTCCAAAGTCCTTGACACTGTTAGATGGTTCTATATAAAAAACTAATATACTTTTATCAGTGGAAATGACAGAGACATTAACATCTACAGCTTAAGGACCTTTCTTCCATTTGACTTGCTGCAGAAACCTTCCATGAGTGCTGTCTTCTTCCTTAGTAGAATGGGAGCTCTTCAGGAGCAGGGACTACCTGACTTTTCTGTTCCTGGGGCTTTGCACTTAGTAAGTAAAATGAAGCAAAATGCTTCATTTATTTATATCATCTTAGTAAATGCCTTTGCTAAGAGTTGAGTTTATGGAATGATAGTTAATGGGAAGCACACCAGTGGGGACCCCTCAGTTATAATGTTAGAAACAGCCACATGCTCAAAGTGGTTCCACCCCTAGAGACCCAACCTACAAAAACTTTGTGCCAGGTTGGAGTACTCCATAAGAGTTTCTACAATTGCAGAGATTGGTCAGGAAATGAGCTCACACTAAAGGGATCGTTTAGTAAATTGTAAAGAGCGGTAGAATTGTCCACTGGCATTTTTATTATTGCTCCCTCATCAATGTGACTTGTATGGAAGGCTGGTTTGCAGAGGGGAATGTGGGAGAATTTACCGTGGAAGGGAAAATATCCAAATGTGAATAGGCTTAGGTCTGTTAGAAGGAAACTGTCCCAATACTATTTATGTGACTTTGGGTGAGTTGCTTAAACTTCCACAGGGGCCACAGTTCAGCTTTGGTGATCATCCAGTCCTCCTTGGGCCTCAGTTTCCCCAAATGTCAAGTCAGGAGGTTGCTCTAGAAGACTTCCGAGGTCCCTCCAGCTCTAGAATTCTGACAGTTGGCATGGCCTGGGGCGGGGGGCAGTGAAGGAGCTGACATCAGATGCCTTACTGAGCAGGAAGCTATCTCCCGCCTTCCCTTCCTTGGCTCAAACAGAACAAAGCACACAGTCATCTGGCACAGGGACCAGCACACATACAGACAGTCTCTCTTCCTTCCAAGCCAGTATCTAATTCCCTTTCGACTGGTCTGGAGCACCAGGGCTCAGTATAACTCACCCATGTTTGCTAAGGGAAGGTCAGTTCCACCTTGGTCCTACCTTCCCCTCCAGGGAACAGCGAGTCCCTGTAGGTGAGGACACTGTTCAGCTCAGCCCTGGTACTTCCCAGGAGGAAGGCCTGCTGGTTGCATGGATCACAAACCCACATCCTGCCCAGCTTGGCAGCCTCTGCCCAGAGACATCAAGGCAACAAGGAAATTAAAAGGGGTTTGGGGGGTGAGGGAGTGGTCAGTGCTTCTAGCTCAAAGAAGCCAGAGGAAAGAATGTCTGGCCAAATTCCAGAATAAGGTAAAAAGGGTGGTGGGGGTGAGTGGGTAGGAATCTCATTATGTTGTAAGAAGGAGAGGTTTGGATAGCCAAGCATGGGTCTCTAGGTCATGGGTTATGGCAGCTAAATGGTACAATTGGAATCAGAAAGATCTGGATTCAAATTCTGTCTCAGATACTTCTTAGCCATGTGATTCTGGGCAAGTCACTCCCCCCTAGCCTCAGTTTCTTCATCTGTAAAGTGGGAAGGAGCACAAGGTTGACAAGGCTGTGGTGAGGGAAGTGCTGGGTAAATGTCAGCTCCAGATGCCAGCTCTGGAGGGACCTGGGTTCTGACCAGCCTCTTGCTGCACAGATAGTAAGTGTGTGACCTGGGGTAGGTTACTTCCCTGTGCAGGCTTGTTTCCTCAGGTATAAAATGAAGGACCCTGAATGAACTTTAAGTTCACTTTCCTGCTTGAAATCCAAAGAGCCAGTGTTGCCCTTGGCCTCTGACAAAAGAGAAGGATGAGCGGCCAGCCTTCCTAGGACCCACAGGAAGGGAAAGGGAAGGGACGGTAAGCGTTTGCATGTGCCACACTTGGGCTAAATGCTTCACAAACATCTCATCTGATCCTCACAATACTGCTGTGTTACAGTGCAGGAAACTGAACAAACAGGGTCTAAGCTCAGGATCACATGGAGAGTTAGGGTCTGAGGCTGGATTTGCACTCGGATCTTCCTGACTCCAGGCCCAGTGCTCTACCCATAGCACCATGTGACTTAGCATGGTTCCTTGGGAACTTGCCAGGCTCAGAGCCGTTGCCAGGAGAAAGGCCCCAGCCCAGAGAAGGTGGAGAATTCTCAGGGATCCAAGGGAGTCCCAGGAACACCAAAGGGAAAGGGGGAGGGGAAAGCTCCATGGAAATTATTATTAATTATTATTATTATTAACAGGCACAAGTCTCACACACAAAGACACACACACAGACACACAGACACACAGACACAGACGCGCGCGTACACACACACACACACACACACACACACACACACACACACACACACACACACACACACACACACACACACACACACACACACACCCCCTGGAACCAAGACCATGGGAAAGCCATCAGATGGCGGGCCCTAGCCAGGAAAGGCAGCCTGGCTGAGAATTTGGTGCCAAGGATCCAGGCCCCTCTGTTCTCTTCAGCTTCTCCTGAAGCCTTTGCCCCTACAGCTGACCTCCTGCCCACGACTAGGACCAGGATGGAAATGCTGTGGAAAGAAGGGGCTGGGGAGCTTCATAATCTTGTCAGTGTTGAGGAGAAGAAGAAAATCCCCTCATGGCTCAGTTGCCCTTGGGATCTCCAGTAGAGAGACAGCCCGGTGTGACTGAGTCAGTTCCAGGGAACACAAGGCCAGGGCCCAGGGAAGGTGACCTGTGGAACCCAGGGGAGGGTTGCCAGCCTCCCCAGCCTCCTATTCCATCAGGACCTACAGAGTGGAGCAGAGGGAGGGAGAAGCAGGAGGCAGCTGGTGGCTGGAGGGACAGAGGTAGTACTTTATTGAGAGGAGGGCTCCTAAAAAAGCCCAGAACCAGGCTCAGCCTCCCCTAACCCTCCCAGCAACCCTATAAACAGAGAGAACAGAACATCACAATCAAAAGACCCGCAAACAGCAGAGAGTGGAGGAGAAGGGGAGCCAGTTGGCAGGGACAGGGGGCCTAAAGTGCTGGAGATGGGTGCCAGCCACTTCAAGGCAGTGCCATGGTCTGCCCTGTGGCCTGGGTGCCGTCTGGCCCCTCACTCCCCAGGGTTAAGGTTCATTGTGGTTCACAGTGAGACTGGCTTGGCTTCAGTGGCACGGAAGGGAGGAAGACACTGAGGAATTCCCCCTTACTCCAGCCTGGCCTGGCCCTGTGGCCCACCTCCTCCAACCCTCCTCTCCTTAACTCAACAGGCAGGGGGAAGGGAATAAAGGGAGCAGAGCTGGCCCTCCTACCCTGAGCCCTCCGGAATAAAGGAGATGCTCTTTCCTGGGAGGGAGTCAGCCAACTGCGACACCGTGGTCCTCTCCCATGCTAGGGCAGGGGGTGGCCTGGGGAGAGCTCCCAAGAAAGGGGATGGGTGAGAGCAGGGAGGGTGGCAGATGCTAATGCTCCACAGTTACCACTGGCCTGTTTTCCAGTGGGGAGGATGAGTCACTCTCAGCTCCAAGGGATAATAGAAGTTTAGGGAATTTCTTAGGGGACTAACTCAGTCTTTCCTAGCTATTTAATGGAGAAATGATTTTTTTTAAGAACAACAATCAAAACCTACATGGGGCTACACTCAGCTGGACCCGAGGATTAAAAACCCAGGGAAATCTCTGCTTAAACATGGGCCTCTGCCTCCCCTCGGAGGCATCCAGGCAGAGGGAGCTGCCAATGCAGTGCTGGGTGGGCACCAGGGAGTGACCATGAGTACCTGCTCTCTCCTCCAATGACGCTGACTCAGGCAGGGATGGGGTGGGATGGCACTGCCTGGTAAAGGTGGGCATGTTCGGGGAGAGAGTACACCTCCAGCTTCTGCTAGGAGCCCAGCCTAGAGGTGCCTTCTGTAGAGGTGGGGATGATCCGGGAGGTGGGAAGGGAGCATGAAGTGCTAATGTGCTCAACTAGTAAACAGGCCTTGCCCTCTAGGAGTGGTCTCTGCCTTCAAGTAAGATGGGCCCTCAGGTCCCAGCAGGTTCTGGGTTGGGCTGCCCTGGGCCTCCCTCGGGGGCTTCTGCCAGCTTGGGCATTGCAGCCTTGGCTCCCATCCTGGGGCTGGGGATTAGAGGGAGGAGGGTTCACGCCTTGTGCACCTCGCTGTGCCCATCTGGGGGCTCCTTGTGGCTGGAGGGGAAGCGCATCATCTCCTGCCGGCCAACCCCGCTGTCATCATCCGTGCCCGTTTCCAGTCCCAGGATCTGCCTCTGAACCAGCTTGGCATAAAGGCCCCCCTGAGCCAGCAGCTGCTTGTGTGTCCCCCGCTGTACCACGCGCCCCTTGTCCAACACGATGATGCTGTGTGCCTTCTCCACGGTGCTCAGGCGGTGGGCAATGATCAGGACTGTGTGCTTCTGGAGGTTGCCATGGATGGCCTGCTGGATCTGGTGGACAGAGGGTGGGATGGCGGGGTGGGGCAGGACAGGAGGAAGGCAAGGAAGCAGGACAGTTGGCAAAGTGAGCACAGAGCTGCAAGCCTGGCCCTGGGGTCACAAGCCACAAGGCTGGGTTCCCTTCCCTGGACCTCATGGCCACCACCTTCTCCCTTAGATCCAAGGATCTGAGAGCCCACGAGCCCTACTCATATGCAAAGGGATCCCCGGCTGTGACATCCCCAGCCAGATGCTCGCTGGCCTCTGGCAGAAGACTTGCCAGAAAGAGGAGCCCACCTCCGGAGGCAGTGTGGCTCACTCCAGGACACTTTGATCTTCAGCAAGTTCTTTCTGCCTCCATCTGACTCTTGGCAACCTTCCAGCACTGCTCCCAGGTGTGCCCTCCAAGGACTAGCAGCACAAGGCTCATCCCTGCTCCCCAAATTTAGAAGACCCCTAATGCGTCCCTCCCCAACGTCCTCCTCTGCAGGCTGATCATGCCCAGCTCCTTTAACCTATCCTCCCAGGCCATGGACCCAATGTCCTTCACCCTCCTGGCCACCCTCCTCTGGACATTCTCCAGTTTATCAATCTCTTTATTAGATGGTGAGGCCCAGAATACAACACAACACTTGAGCTGAGGTCTGACTAAGCCCCTGCCCATCCCTAGAAGCTGTGCTACTCATTATGCCACCCAAGAACAGACTCACTTTTGGCCAATACATAATACTCCTGGCTCATCTTGAGCTTTGTGGTCCACTTAGACCCCAAGATCTTCAGAACTTGGCACATCACTTCTCCCTTGTCCTATGCTTATGAAGTTGATTTTTTTTTTGGACACAAGTACAAGACTTTACATTTATCCCCACTGCATTTCATCTTATTACATTTGGTCCAATGATCTAGCCTGTCTCTATCTTTTGGGATTTTGACCATCATTCACTGTATTAGCTATCCTCTAGGTTCATTAAATTCCCTGTATTTAGAGCTGGAAGGGACTTCAGAGATCTGGTCTAAGCCCCTCACTGTACAGAAAGGAAACTGAGTTTCAGAGAAGCTGAGTGACTCAGGAGCATAGCTTGTAGTTCAAAAGCTGGAATAACCCTCAGAAGTCATTTAGTCCAATCATTTAACTCCTGAGGAAACTGAGGCTCTAAGAGGTGAGTGACTTGTTGAGGGTCACAGAACCCAGTACACCATGCTGCCTCTTGAGTCTCCACTGCCCCATTTCACAGTTAGGGAAATTGAGGCTTACAGAGAGCAGGAGACTTGTTCAAAGTCCCAGAACAAGTCAAGGGCCACCTTCTTTTTTTTCCCCCCAAATATTCCAGTTTTTAATTTGATTTGATTGCTCTTCCTTTTTTGAATTCTTTTTTTTTCTTATTTACATCATTCATTTCCACAAGATTTTGAGTTACAAATTTTCTCTACATCTTTCCCCCACCCACCACCCCAAAACAGCCCTATCCTACTGTATAACCCCTCCCCCAATTTGCTCTCTCCTATGTCCTCCCCCTCGCCCTTCTGACTTCTCCCTACCATGGTGAAGAGCCACCTTCTTCCAACCTGTCTAACTGCTACATGTTACCAAGCACTTTCCACAAAAGTCCAAGGGACTCTTCAAGGTGGGAAGGGCCTGCCCCAGACAGGCCTTACTCTTGCTGGCTTCCCATCCCAAAGACCTGCCCCCCCTACCATGTATTCGCTTTCTGCATCCAGCGCGCTGGTGGCTTCATCCAGGACAAGGACAGGCGGGTTCCGGACCAGGGCTCTGGCCATGGCGACTCGCTGCTTCTGACCGCCAGACAGCTGGGCCCCCTTTTCTCCAGTTTCTGTGGCAGACAACAAAGTTGGCTCAAGATGCTGGGACAAGTTCCAGATCTTCCCCAAGGGGCTGGAGCAAACAGTGAAATCCTGAGAATGGATGACTGGTGGCCCCTGCTCTCTCTGGGACTCTCCCCAACCACCACCTTTGGCAGCAGCCTCCGAGTGTCCCTTCCAGAGAAGAAAGCTGCAAGGTAAAGCTTGTCCACTCTGCAGTGGTAGCACCCTAATGGTCCCCCCTCCTCTGGTGTGTTCTCTCATCTGACTGGGAAAGGGCTAAGCACTACGGTACTGTACTACATGAGGAATTCAGAGAAGCGTGGGAAAACTTACATGAACGGATGCAGTGAGCAGAAAAGAAACAGGGACAAAACAATGACTACAAAAACGTGAGTGGAAATGGCAATAATACAAAAGAGAATTCCACATAATTAAAACAACCAAGCTCGGTCCCAAAGGAGAGATAAGATTCGCCTCCGAGCGGGGAAGGCTGGGAGCAGAACCAGGAGAACGACCGATACAGCGGGAACATTCCCAAGAAAAACAGCTTCAGAAAGACTGAAGGACTCTGATCCAGGCAGTGCCCAAGCGTGATTGCGGAAGGTGAGGAGAAGCAGGAGGACCCCTCCCCACAGAGAAGTGACGGACTCGGCGTGAAAGACGAAACACGTTTTTGGACATGTCCAATGCGGGAATTTGTTTGACTTGACTATGAGGACTCGGAGAGGAGAGGAGGAGGGAGGAGAAACAAGAAGAGAAAGTGGAAGACAGTGAGAGAAAATAAAAGCTTACCACCGGGAAAATATTATAAAATTTAAATAAGAAAAAACGAACATAAAGAGCAACATAGACAAGTCAAAATTAGCAAATTCCGTGCCGCTGCCTCGTGGCAGCAGGGCGGGGCTGGGGGTGCAGAACGCCACATACACAGGCAGACTCGGCTGCCGGGCGGGGCAGTTTTGCAGAACTGCTTACCCCCTCCCTTTCTTAATTCTTGTCACCAGGCAAGACTGGCTGGGTAAGGGAAAGGGAAGACTGTGTTCAGAAATGGAGACAGCATGAAAAAAGCTACTAATAGGGAAGCCAAAAAAAGAGAATTGGGCAAGAATAACAACCGACATCTCTACGTGCTTCTGGGCATTATTTCGTTTGATCCTCGTGACAATCCAATGAGAAAGTGCTACAGGTGTCACGTCCCCGTTTTACAGAGGAAGAAAGTGAGGCTCAGAAACATTAATTCGATAAACACTTACTAGGGGCCTACTGGGCGCTAGGCCCTGGGCCAAGGGCTGGGGACACACAGAGAGGCCAGAGACAAGAAGCTTAGGATTTAATGGACTAAGTCAAGAGACTTGCTCCTGGTCACACAGTGGGTGCGCATCCAAGGCAGGAAGTGAACATAGCCCATACTCTGAGAAACCCTAGTGCGGAATCTCCAGTGCTGGGGAGGAGAAACGTTCTTTAGGTATGCAGGCATTTCTGGCAAGCTTCCTGTATGTGTATGTGCATGCTCCGGGCACATGTGCCCTTCAGGGCTCATACCTGTGTTATAGCCATCCTGCAGCTCCATAATGAAATCATGGGCATTAGCCTTCTGGGCCGCGTCAACCACCATCTCAAAGGGCACTGTGGGCAGCCCGTAGGAGATGTTGTCTGTGATGGAGCGAGCAAAGAGAACAGGCTCCTGACTCACCAGGGAGATCTGCAGGGGGTAGGGGGTGAGGTGAGCGGGAGAAGGAGAAGAGATGAGGAAGAAGGACAGCTGAGTTGGAATCCATCCGTCCTATTCCACCTGACCAAAAACCGACTCTGGGGAGCATGGAAAATTTATAAGCTATAAGGCAACTCAGGCATCCCTAGTCCAATGGATAAGTGGTTATGCCAATCCATCAGTTAATCGATAAGCATTTATTAGGTGCCTACAATGTATGAGCAGCCAGAAATACAGTTCAATTACCAATTTAAGCCCTACTATGTGTTAGGCATTACACAAAGTACTGAGGCTCTAATGGCATAAACAAAATAGTTCTTGCCATCAAGAAGCTTGCTCTCTATGGAGGATAACAAGCCCAAGATCCTAATGGCCCTGTTGGCCACTGCCCGCTCCCATCCACTGCCCAGAGGACCCCGGCCTACCTACCACTCTGTGTAGGTACTTGTGGTCATAGGAGCTAATGGGCTTCCCATCCAGCAGCACCTGACCCTCCTCCAGGGGATAAAAGTTCTCCAGAATGTTGACGCAGGAGCTCTTCCCACTCCCTGAGGGGCCCACAAGGGCAGTCACTTTCCCGGGGGACAGGGTGAAGGACACATTCTGTAAGGAGACAGATGCAGTGCTCAGGGTTCTTCCCCTGCCCACCCTTCAAGACAAAACTGCAGAACACCAGGCCTGGGAGGGGTCTCCAGGGCCACCTAGCCCAACCCTGACCAGTGGTTCTCCTGAGACCTCCAGGGATGACTTCCAGGCAGCCTGAGGCACTTTGGGGTAGCTCCCACTCTGCTTCCCGGCATCCAGACTGAATTGGATGCTTCCCAGTCTCCACCAATGGCTCCTGGTTCGGCCCTCTGGGGCCAAGCAGAGTAACTTAACCATGCCAATGCTTGAAGACAACTCTCGGGTCGCCCCCACCTGGCAGGCTCTTCTCGATGCTCAGTGTCCCTAGTTCTTTCCACTGTTTCTCATGTGGCCAATGTGAGGCCCTTTGCTGACCTGCCTGTCCTCTAAGTATTCTCTAGCTTGCCGCCCTTCTTACACTGAACATGGCCCTAGATCTGGTCTGACTAGAGTGGAGGACAGTAAGGTAACGCTCTTCTTGTGCCTGGACACCATGATTCTCTCGATGCTGTCTGGCTACCATAGCATACAATGAACCAAAACTGCGTGTGTGGGCTACTAAGACTCTGAGATCTTTCTCAGACACACTGCTATCTAACCATGCCTCCCCATTCTGACCCTCTGACATTGGTTTTCTAATCCAAGCTGAAGACTTGACATTCTACTTGGTAAATTTGACTCCAATGGTTTAAGCTTGATGGTGTAGCCTGGCATCCGGTGTTAGCCCAGCCTGACTTGTCATTTTTAGGACCCTCAGTGCTCAGGAAATCTGGGAGCCTCTCTTCCTACCTCTGACAACCTGCTCTCCCCAGGCCGCTGTTTCTGAGCCCCCAGGCTCTCTAAGGCCTTGGAAGCTAGGCCTCTTCAGCAGCAGCAAAGGGTCCTGCTTCTGCCTGTTCAACACTGCTCTCTCCTGTCTCCCAGGCCTCCTCTGCCCATCTCTCTGTGGGACAGGGATGGCCAAACCGTACAAATGCCAGAGCTGGAAGAGACCTTAGAGATTATCTGGGCTAATCCAGTCATTTTCTGGAGGAAAAGACCATCCAAACCAAGAAGCACACACTAAACATGACTGTGCATAAGGTGCTGTACTAGCTGCTAGGGATACAAAGACAGAATGACAAATGGTCTTGTGCTGTTGGGGAGGGAAGGGCTACCACATGTAACACAGAAACATGTGCAGGATAATTTGAGGAGGGAGGATTCATGTCTAGGAGGAAAAGGAATGAAGTCTCCAACTTTCTGGGAGCCTGTGATTTAGCCTCTCTCCCCACCGGTCAGAAGGCTGGCCTGCCACTTGACCTCCAGGTAGGAATATTGTTGCCCCTGGGCTTTCCCTGCTTACCTGCAAAACTTGGGTGTGAGGACGGGTGCGGTAGGTAAAGGTGACATTCTCAAAGTCCACTCGGCCCTCCAGGTGATCAGGAGCCAGACTCCCATCATACATCATAGTTGGCTGCCGGTCAATGAACTCGAACACCTTTTCAGCTGCTCCTACCCCCTGCATCAAGCCACTGTAGACAGAGCCGACTGACTGGAGAGACACAAACCATCCCCGCCATTCCCTCCAAATTACTCCCTGGTAACTTCTGGGAGCCCCATCCCCATGGACCAAAAGAATACAGAGGCTGAGCACAGAGGGCAGGAAGGGAAGGCCTTCCCCACACACCCCCATCCCTATCCTGGAGAGACATGGCAAGGATCTTCCTGACGAGCCAGGGAAGAAACTCTGTCCCATCAGCATCCCTGTGGGGGCTGCAGCCCCCTTCCCTCAGGTCCATTTACAGCTTTTCTTTAGCCTTGGAGAGCTGGGGTGGACCTCTGAAGCCATTTCCTTTAGCTCCTCCCAGAATGAGAATGCTCACTCTCATCTCTCTGACAAAAAGTGCTGAGGCCCTGCTTAAATAAGGTCTCCACAGAGGGAAGCATACGGGGAGGCCAGCCTGCACCACTGTGGGACAGCTGTCATTGCTAGGAAGTATTTCCTGATGCTCTCACTCTGGGAGCCCAGGTGAACAAGGCTGGTCCCTCCTCCACGTGACCACCCTTTAAAGTCTGGAAAGCCTTTCCTATCCCTCTCACCATTCCCCAAGGCTTCTCTTCTTCAGACTGAACATGCCTACTTCCTTCAGCGGATCTCTCCCTGTAGCCCCCTCCCTGTCCTCGGGTCATCCTGCTACCCCACCCTCCCCATGGTCATACCTTGGCCTGCTCTCCTCACCCTGTGCTCACCTCCATACAATCTCCCAGAACAAACTCATAGATGATGAAAGAGATGAGGTTCCCGCTGGTCATCTGGCCCGAAATGACGAGGTGGCCCCCATAATACAGGATGCTGACCTGCACCACCAGCAGGGTGAGCTAGAGGCCCAGGGGACAAAGGGAATTGGGATTTGGGTCAAAAGGTCCCTACTCAAGTTGGTCCTCCCCCATCTCCCTGCACCCCACTAGCCTGACAGGGAATAGAGATGGTGGGAGGGGATTTGGCAAGGGACTCAGGGGAAGAAAATCTCAGATTTGGGTAGGAAGGCCCCTCCTCGCATTCCCATGGGATCCTGGGACCACAGCTGCCTCACTGGAAGGGACCTCAGAGGCCATCTGGTCCATCTCCACACCCTCATCTTACAGATGAGGAAAGTGAGTCCCAGGGAGGCAGAGTGATTTACAGAATCCCAGATCTAGAGGATGGAGGGGCCTCAAAGGCCACTGGCCCATGGAGTTCAAGTGGGTTTACTCAGGGACACACAGGTAGAAAGTCTCAGAGGTCCTCTGACTCCTGCCAATGCTTTTCTCCTGTATGACACAGTCCTGGCTCTCTGGTGAGGGACCACTATTAAAGGAGATTCCTTCCTGTCCTTTGGAGAAAGGAACAGAAGGAGGGCGAGAAACCAAAAGACTTCCCACCTGGAAAATGCCCCTTATACCAACAACTCCATTATCTGTGACACAGGGGAGGAATCCTGCCCCACGTTCGACAAGGAAAGCAGAGCCAGGATCGATACACTCATGTCTGACCAAAGCTCTTCCAGACTGTCCTTGGGATGCTGACTCTTTGAACCCAAGAGCAGGACTTCCCATATTCTCATTAACTGTCATTTCTTACCCACAGTTTGCAGCTATTCTCATTTTTCAGCATTTGAGTGTGCTTTGTATGAGAGACATGGCAGAGAGAGAAGTGGCTATGCCCAAATGCAGCCTCTGACCCATATGACCTATATGACCTTGGGCTAGTCACTTAACTAAGTGTCCCAGAAAACTCTCTAAGAGTTTTTGTTCTGTTTCAAACAGAAAACTAGGGTGTGGCCAGTTCTAGAGCTTGTCTCACCTGACCAGCAGTGCCCAAGGGGCCTCCTCTTAATAAACAAAGATAAACCTCTACCACTCTTTCCCCCCCTCTCCTGGATCACCACTTTGTCATGGCAGGGGAGCTTGTGCAGCTCAATGAGACTATGAGCTATGCCATGCAGAGTTATCCAAGATGGACAGGTCATAGTGGAGAGCTCTGGCAAAAAAGGCAAACTACTTCAGTATCTTTGCCAAGAAAACCCCATGGACAGCACTAAAATGATTTAAAAAAAAAACAGGACATGAGAAGATGAACCCCTCAGGTTAAATTAAAGGAGATTCTGACCTCAGGTCAGAAAGTGTCCAACACACTAATGAGGAAGGATGGAAGACAACTACACGTAGCTCTAGAAAGATGTGGTCAAACAGGAGATGGAAAGATTAAGTATCAGCATCCTGGGTGTCAGTGAACTTAAATGGATGGGAATAGACAAATCTGATTCAGGGGATCACTACATATAAAACATATAGTGGGCAGGAAGCCCTTAGAAGAAATGGGGTAGCCCTCATAGTCAACAAAAGAGTAAGAAAAGCAGAACTGGGGTATCACCTCCAAAATGACCAAACAGCATCTGTTCTAATCCAAGGCAAACTGTTCAGTGTCACAGCAATCCAAGTTTACGTCCCAACCACAGATGCCAAAGAAGCCAGAGTTGATCAGTTTTATGAAGACCTACAACATCTTCTAGAAAAAGAGATGTCACATTCATCACAGGGGATTGGCATGCTAAGGGAGGAAATGAAAAGATCGCTGGAACAACAGATGCATCTGGCCTTGGAGTACAAAATGAAGCAGGGCAGAGACTAACAGAGTTTTGTCAAAATAACTTGCTGGTCATAGCAAACATTTTTCTCAACAACCCAAAAGGTGACTCTCCATGTAGACATCACCAGATGGTCAAAATCCAAATCAGACTGATTCTATACTGTGCAGGCAAAGGTGGAGAAGCTCCATACAATCAGTTAAAACAAGACCTGAGCTGACTGTGGCTCGGATCATGAGCTTCTTCTTGAAAATTCAGACTCAAATTTAAGAAGTAGGGAAAACCATCAGGTGATGTTGGTATGACCTTTGAATATGAAGTGGAGGTGATGGACAGATTAAAGATGAATAGAATTGGTCGACAGAGTGCCTAAAGAACTATGGACAGAGGTATACTGTGCAGGATGCAGCAACAAAAAACATCCCAAGAAAAAGAAGGGCAAGAAATCAAAATGGCTGTGTGGTGAGGCTTTGCAAATAGCTGAGGAAAGAAGGAAAGAGAAAGGTCGAGGAGAAAGGGAAAGACAGACCCAACTGAATGTAGAATTCCACAGGATAGCAGGGAGAGAGAAGGTTTTCTTAAGTGAGCAATGCAAAGAAATAGAAGAAAATAAAAGAATGGGAAAAGAGATCTCTTCAAGAAAATTAGAGATAGGGGTGGCTAGATGGCGCAGTGAATAGAGCACTGGCCCTGGAGTCAGGAGGACCTGAGTTCAAATCTGACCTCAGACACTTAACAGTTACTAGCTGTGTGACCTTGAGCAAGTCACTTAACCCCAGGTGCCCTCCAAAAAGCAAAAAAAAAAAAAAAAAATTAGAGATATCAGTGGAAAATTTTATGCAAAAATGGACATGATGAAAGACAAAAATGGTGGGGATTTAAAGGAAGCAGAAGAGATTAAGAAGACATGGAATACACATGAGAACTATACAAGAAAGATCTTAGCATCACCAATAACCACCATGGTGTGGTTACTGATCTAGAGCCAGATATCCTGGAGGATGAAGTCAAGTGGGCCTTAAGAAGCACTGGTAACAGGAAAGCTAGTGGAGGTGACGGGATTCCAGCTGAGCTATTTAAAATCCTAAAAGAGGCTGTTAAGGTGCTGTTGTCAATATACCAGCAAATTTGGAAAACACAATAGTGGCCACTGGATTGGAAATGATCAGTTTACATCTCAATCCCAAAGAAGGGCAATGCCAAGGAATGTCCAAATTACTGAACAATTGCACTCATTTCACGTCAGCAAGGTTATGTGTTAAAGATTCTGCAAGTGAGGTTTCAGCAATATGTGAACTGAGAACTACCAGGAGAACAGGCTGGTTTTTGAAGAGGCAAAGGAACCAAAGACCAAATTGCCAGCATTCACTGGATTATGGAGAAAGCAAGAGAGTTCCAGAAAAACATCTACTTCTGCTTCATTGACTACACTAAAGCCTTTGACTGTATGGATCACAACAAAATGTGGCAAGTGCTCAAAGAAATAGGAGTACCAGATCATCTTTCCTGTCTCCTGAGGAACCTGTATGTGGGCCAAGAAGCAACAATTACAACAGAACATGGAACACCTGATTGGTTTAAGATTGGAAAAAGACTACAACTGGGCTGTATATTATTGCCTTACTTATTTAACTTATGTGCAGAGTACATCAAGTGGAATGCCAGACTAAATAAATCAAAAGCTGACACTGAGGCTGCCAGGAAAAATATCAACAATCTCAGACATGGAGGCAATGCCATTGTGACGGCAGGTAGTGTAAAGGAATTAAGAAGCTTCTTGATGAGCGTGAAAGAGGAGCCAGTAAAAGCTGGTTTGACGCTTAACATAAAAATAGCTAAAATCTTGGCAAATGGTCCCATCGCTTCCTGGCAAACTGAGGCAGAGGAAATGGAAGTGGTGTCAGATTTGATATTCCTGGGCTCCAAGATCTCTGCAGATGGTGACTGCAACCATGAAATTAAAAGACTCTTGCTCCTTGAAAGGAAAATCATGGCAAATCTGGACAGCATACTAAAAAGCAGAGACACCACCTTGCTGACAAGGGTCTACATAGTCAAAGCTAGGGTTTTTCCAGTACCAATGTACGCCTGTGAGAGTTGGACTATAAGGAAAGCTGAGCACCACAGAATCAATGCTTTCAAATTGTGGTGCTGGACATGTTCAGCCTGTATATGATTGCTTGTCCTTCCAGTGGGGGTGGGTGACGAGGGAGGAAGAGAAAGAATCTAGAATTT
>CM053580.1:561900493-562013271 GCA_028627135.1 Pseudochirops cupreus | reverse complement strand
CATTCTTCATGTTTGTTGGAGGCCCCTGGTGGGGGTGCTGTGGCTGCGCTCTCCTCCTCCCTCTCTCTCCCATGATCTTTCTTTTCCCCAGAGAAGGAATCTAGGGTTTGGGTGCTGTTCTTACTTTGCTTCTTATGCTTATTCTTACTCATGGTTGTTCAGTCTGTGATTTTTTTTTTTAAATCTCTGTGGGGCTCTGCTTCCAGAAGGGAAAGCTCTGTCCCAAATCGCTGGGGTCCTCCTGGCTGCTGTAGCTCTCAGGAAGGTGCTGGGACCCTTCCTACTTATTTCCGGCTTACTGGATAATGAAGACTCCAAGACGGAGGCCCAAGACGGCAATCCGGATCCAGGCCACTCAACGCGAGAGCACAGGCCTCAGAACAATCGCTTAGTCCCCCTGCTGTCTGCAGGCCGCGGGCGGGAAGCTGCAACTCGAAGGCGGGTGCAAGACCTCTGCCTTTTGCTTTTCTGCTCTGGAGCCCTTTCAGCTGGACTGCTTTACTCTCCTAATTTCGCAAGTCCCGCTGATCTAGTTCTGAACGCTGCTCGCAGCTGCCGCTAATCCGCTCACCAAAGAGGCTCCTCTGCTCCTCCCGTCCAGCCGCCCCTGGGGCACAGCCGCGGCTTCAGGCCAGGCTGGTTTCGGTGTGCAGTGCTGATATGGTTCCTCGTGGCTGAGCTGACTTTAGTGGGAAGTATCTTTGTGTGCATTTTGGAGTTCTAGGATTGGTTTAGAGTCCTATTTTATGGGTATTTTGCGGTGGCTACGTGAGAGCTGCGATATGTTGCTGCTGCTATGCTGCCATCTTGGCTCCGCCCCTATTGAGTTACCAGAGAGGGAAGCACCAACATCTGGGTTTTTCAAAGCCGGGGGGCTCAACGGCTTCCCAGGGTCTCATCTGGCCAAATCACACAACTCTTCTCAAAGTGAGCCCCAAAGCAAAAATCTCGTATCAGCAGTATATACAGCCTTTCCTGGATTGTAGAGATTTTACAGATGAGGAAACTGAGGCAAACAGGGTGAAGTAATCTGCCCAGGGACACACAGCTAGCAAGTGTCTGAGGCTGGATTTGAACTCTGGTCCTCCAGACTCCAGGCCCAGTGCTCTGTCCCTGTGCAACCTAGCCGCCCTATTTCAGCTTCAGCTTTAGTACTAAAGTATTTAGTATTGCTCTCCAGGTGCCAAGGACTCAGTCACTTAGTTACCTCTTAATGGAAAACACAGAGGAAAATCCCTGAATTTAGACTTAGCAAAGACCTCGGTTTGGACTGTCTGCCTCTGACAGTCACTAGGTGTGTGACCCTGAGTAAGTCACTTCACTCTCTGGGCTTGTTTCCTCATCTGTAAATGGGGGGAAATGGACCTAACATGTTGGGTTGTGGTGAAGAAGAAGACAAGACAGAAGAGGGATGAGGGGAGAAGGGAGAAGGGAGAAAGAAAAGGAGAAGGGAGCAGAGAAGGAGGGAGAAGAGGCCACCCCCAACAAAAATAATGCCCACTCACATTTAGATCACAATTTAAGGTCTGACAAGTACTCTACGTATGGTATCTCATAGGCTGACCTTTGGGGGAGGAACTATGGTTATAGTCCCATTTTACAGATTCAAGAGAGGCTAGGTGACTTGAGCATTAATATAAAATGCTTTGCAGGCCTTAAGGTGCCGGATAAACACAACTGTTATGATGGGATCACAGGGCACCTCCCCCAACAGCTGTCACACTTCTGTCACCCTGGATCAGGGCATCAATGACCTAAGGGCCATGGAGAGAGCTCTGTGAGGAGGTGAGCCCTGGCTGAGGCACCTGCATTCACTGGTGGTGGGTAGAAGGAGTGTGCCTTGAGGAGGCGGCTGTCATTAAATTGTCCTGGCGTGGAATGTTACTAAGGGATGAAAGAATCATTAGACCTCGAAAGATCCTCCTTCTAACAGCACACACCCGGACCGGAAGGCAGGGTTTGGGTCTGGGGCCCTGGACACTCCAGTGTCCCTGCTTCACTCACGCAGACCTCCCGTCCTGTCCTCTCTCCTCTCTTTCCAACCCTCCCCCTCCCCTGGGGCTCTCATCTAGTTTTCCCAGCTCTGAGGTGAAGATATAGGCCACTGACCATGTCCTGTGCCTCTGCCACAGGCACACCCCCGGTCTGGTCTTCTCTACAACTTCTCTGGTCTCTGTAGTTCTCCTCTCTCTCTATCTGTCTTTCTCCTGTGTCTCTCTTCTCTCTCTCATTCTCTCAGTGTGTCTCCTGTGTCTCTCCATCTTTCTCCTATGTCTCTCTCTTCTGTCTCTGTGTCTCTCTCCATCTTTCTCCTGTGTGTGTGTGTCTCTCTCTCTCTTCTCTCTTCTGTCTCAGTCTCTCTTTCACTCAGCACCTCTCCTCTCTTTTTGTTTTTCTCTCTCAGTGTCTCTCTTCTCTCTCCTCTCTTCTTTGTCTCTCTTCTCTTTCTCCTCCCGTCTCTTTCTCTCAGCTTCTCTTTTCTTTCTCTTTTGTCTCTCTTCTCTCTTTCTCCTCTTTTCTCTTTTTCCTTTGTCTCCGTGTCTCTCCTCTTCTCCTCTCTCTCCATCTGTCTCTTTGTCTCTGCATCTCTCTTCTCTATTTCTCCTATCTCTGTCTGTCTCTCTCAGCATCTCTCTTCTCTCTTTCTCCTGTCTCTCTCCTCCTGTCTCTTTTGCTCAGCATCTCTCTTCTCTCTTTCTCTTCTGATTCTCTCTCTCAGTGTCTCTCTTCTCTCTCTTTCTCCTTTGTCTCTGTGTCTCTCTTCTCTCTTTCTCCTCTGTCTCTCCATCTGTCTCTTTGTCTCTCTTCTTTCTCCTGTCTCTGTCTCTTTCTCTTTTGTCTCTGTACATATCTCCTCTGCCCCCACCACACCTCCAGCTTTTCTCTCTCCCCCAACACCATTTGTCTCCAGGACATTTCCCACTGGAGATCTCAGAGGCCCACACCCCAAATACCTCCTTCACTCTCTTCCCCCTGACCCACCCCTGCTGCTGACTTTCTTGGTTCTGTTTGAGGCATCCCCACCTTTCCAGTCACCCAAGTTCAAGGTCTCCAAGCCAGCCTTGCTGTTTCCCTGTCATTCTGTCTTCCCAGCATCTCTGGGCACTAGCTCCCTTCTCTCCTCAAGCACAGCCTGTCACTGATCCCTTACAGCACTGAATCAGCCTTCTCTCCAGTTCCCCTGCCTTGGGTCATCCCTCTCTCCAGCCAGCCCTTCATGCCACTGCCAACGGCACTTTCTTGAAGCACAGCTCTGATGACGGTTCCTCTCCTGCTCAAGCACCTCACCTCCCTGTGCTCCCCATTGCCCTAGGATCAGATTCACACTCTGTGGTTCTGCCTGGAGCCCTTCACACTCTGGTTCCAGGACACCCTTCCAGCCTCTGGCACCCTTTACCTCCCAGGCCTGCGGACTCATCTCCCGCTCATCTCCTGCATCTCTGCCCTAGCACAGGGATATCTGAGGCCTGGGATGGTATCCCTCCTTGCCACTTAGCCTCAGTCACCATGTATCCCCCAGAGCAGGCCTGTGCTGACTGCCCCTCCCCCCTACACCAAGTACACTCACATGTGAGCATGCTGCGCTGCTGCCCTTGAGGGAATACCAGCACCTTGAAGAGCCTAGCACAGATCCTGGCACCTAGTAGGTGTTCAAGAAATGCTCGCTGACTGATTGCTGGAGGGGCCTAGAGAGCTACAATGTGAGCCAGTGCAAAGAGGGCTGATTTGAAGTCTGAGGACCTGGGTCCAGTGTTGTGTGTGTGTGTGTGTGTGTGTGTGTGTGTGTGTGTGTGTGTGAAAGACAGAGAGAGAGAGAGAGAGAGAGAGAGAGAGAGAAAGAGAGAGAGAGACACCAACCTTGGGCAAGTCACTGTCCTTCATGTGATCTTGGGTTCCTGGGGAGATGACCTCTGAGGTCCTTCCCAGACCTAAATACCATTCTGGGATCTGCTGAGTTTGACTGGATGGTGCAGAAATTGTAAGGGGATGGGGGGAACCAGGGAGGTGGGTTGGAGAGGCCCCAGGCACTGCCAGGTGAGCCCCACCCATAGACTCACATGACCACATTCAGTGTTTCCATTTGGCCAGGAAAAGACATCCATGTGATGCAGGGGCTGGGCAGGGGCCTCCGGGGTGGGACTGGGGAAACACAGCAGGATCTGTTTTTAGGGGACTGATTCATTTCAGGAAAAGGAGGCGGGGAGGACTGGGAGGGAGGCCAGGTCTGACCAGCCTGGCACACAATCACTGTGCTCTCTTCCCTGTCCTGGCTTCTACAAGAGACAGTACTGGGGAGGGATGGAGAAGGCCCAGGCACACCTTGAGCACAGGTCAGGGGCTGCCCAGCCATCATTAAGGGCCCCCTCTTAGTCTCCAATCCAAAAAATCAATCAACAAGTCTTTTTTTTTTTAAGGGCGCTGATGATACAGAGAATATACATATGAATAATCTCTACTTGCAAAGAGTTTACATTCTAATGGGAATTTCCAGGGAACTCTAATAAGCAGATCTTGTATTCAAGGTGGCCTGGTGAAGGAGACAGGAGGCCTGAGATGAATCTTGCCATGGGCACCTGCTGGCTGTGTGAGCCTGGGGAAGTCCTACTTGCCTCCAGACAACTCTCTCAAGTTTTAAGCTACAAAGGAGTCCCATGCAGACAAAGTCCTAGGTTGGAAACACATACCCCCAAACCCCAAATAGAAAGACAGAGAGAGAGAGAGAGAGAAAGAGAGAGAGAGAGAGGAGAGTGGTAGATAGATGGATGGATGGATGGATGGATGGATGGATGGATGGATAGGAGCAAGTACAGGTGACAGCCAAACCCAAACCAAGGCCAACCACTTCTTGGCTGACTGGGGCACCTCCAGCCCATGACCCTCTTAATGCCCAGTAACCCTCCTCCTGACACCTGAAAAAGGAGCAGGAGCAGCCATTAGCACCGGTGGAAGCTGAGCTTGGACCCAGGTCCAGCCTGATGTTCTCTGCACTAAACTTCCAGGAGGCCAAGGTCTCTCCCCCTCTCCCTATTGCTCTTCCCGTGGCTCTCTCCACCCCTGTAATAACAGATACAACAGATACAAACTATGGCTAACTCCCACCTTCTACTCTTTCGTTCCCACCCTCTTCCACCTGGGGTGGGGAGAGACTTGGGGTAGCCAGATGGGTCAGGAAGAAAATGGGAGGGGAGGGAGCTCACATAGAATGGCCTCAGTTTTCTCAGCAGAGGTAAAGCAGGGTCCTCAGGTGAGAGAGAGGGAGAGGGGGGAGAGGTTGTGCCCTCTGCAATTACTGCTCCATAGTGAACAAACACCTCTCCATCCCTGGTTTTCTCTGTGAAGCTGCATGGGGAAGGCCTGGCCATGTCCTCTCCACACTCCAGCCCTGGGAGCCTGCAGAGAGTCTCCACTCTGCTTTCCTCTGCCCCTGTCAGACTTTCCTTCATCTCACTCCTTGGCAGCCTTTCCTCATCTTTCCTGTGCAATCTCCATATGGTGCCCCCCCCCCACCGGTCCTCCTTTCCCAAAGAGTTCCCTGGCTCACCAGCTTCCTCCCCACATGCTACCCTTATACCAGGGGGCTTCAACATTCATGTTGTCATTCCCTCACCTCCTTCAATCTCGGGACCTTCACATGGGGTTGATAACACACACGTATCTCACCACTACCTGTGCCTATAACACTTCCCTAATTACAAGCTCTCACATCCCCCTCTCTGACTGTGACCTCCACTCGTCCCTGGGCCTCCCTCCTCCTACACCTGCTCTTTGACCTGCCCCCACTCATTGTCTTCTCAGGCTCCTCCCTCTCTCAGCTCAGCCTGGCACTGACCCTGCTCATGGGTCCTTCACTGGCCCCCGGCCACTGCTCGACCCTCAGCGAACCTCAGCCCTTGCTTACCTCCACCATCCTTCTCCTCTCTTCTCACTCATGGTCACCCACTGAAGGCACAGGAAAAATTCTTGTTGCAGATCCCTCCTTTTATTCCTCCTGGTTTGATTCCCCAGGACCTCACTCCTTCCAGAATCAAATTGAAACCTTCTTTGCCTTCCTCAAGCTGCCCCAATCCTTCTCACACTCTCTCTCTCTCTCTCTCTCTCTCTCTCTCTCTCTCTCTCTCTCTCTCTCTCTCTCTCTCTCCACCCCTCTCTCTCACCTGAGGACCATGCTTCACTTCTGCTGAGAAAACTGAGGCCATTCTATGTGAGCTCCCTTCCCATCCATTCTCTTCCTGATCCATTTGGCCACCCCCCAAGTCTCTCCCCACCCCAGGCCCAGGCCAGCTACTCCCAGCTGTCAAAGTGATTTTCCTTCACTACAGATGGGATTGTGTGACTCTCCTACTCAATCAAACTTGTCTAGTTAGCTCTGTGAAGCCCCTGACAACCTGGCCCTAACCCATCTTTACAGCTTCCTTGTCCATTTCTCCTCATCCTATACATCCTATACTCTGTAGTAATTGCAGAGGGCACAACCTCTCCCCCTCTACCTCTCTCTCACCTGAGGACCCTGCTTTACCTCTGCTGAGAAAACTGAGGCCATTCTATGTGAGCTCCCTCCCCTCTCATTCTCTTCCTGACCCATCTGGTCACCCCAAGTCTCTCCCCATCCCAGGTGGTCTGGCCAAAGTGACCTCTTCCTGCTCCTCACACATTGCCAAGCCTTTGCACTGGCCATGCCACATGCCTGGAGTGCACTCCCTCCCTACTGATGCTTCATACAGTCCCTGACTTCTTGGCCCACCTTCTATATTCAGCCTTCCTGATACCCAGCAGTGGCTCTCTGTCGACTGCTTTGCATGTATTCGCTTTTTCTATGGTCATACGCAGACATATATGTCCTGACTGTCTCCCCCACTGGAATGTAAGCACCTTGAGCGGAGGGGGTGTTTCGGGTACCCCCGGGGTCTAGGACAAAGAAGGCCCTTAACAGATGCACATACATGCTGCCCCCCACTACACACACATACACATGTGCTACAACATCAAATGAAACACAATTCCTGGCCCCAAGGGACACATTCTGTTGGAGGGACACCCAGCTAGAAGACACCACATAGACACCAGCCTGGACTTCCCACTTGTTGGAGGCCCCAGGTTCCAGCAGACCTGCAGCTAGCTCCCTGGGGACCCAAGGAACATGGGACGTTCCCAGCCTCTGGGGCCCCTAGCACAGCCCCAGGGCTGGGGTGGCCATCAGAACCTCACCCCATAGAACTCTGGGAGATGGGCAGGAGCCCAACACCTGGAAAGACCAAGACCAGGGCCAGGGCCTGCCCATCCCCTCCTCCACCCCTGGGGTCCTGGGGAAGGGCAGGTCAGAGGCCTACCTTGTAGTACTTGCCGTAGATATCTGACACCATCATGATGATGGGGAAGCCCATGAAGGTGACCAGGGAGAGCTGCCAAGAGAGGCTGAACATGAAGACGACGACACCAGTGACCTTGACTGTATTTCGGAGAAAGATGTTGATGTTCTGGGAGACGAGATCGCTGACCATGGTGGTGTCCGAGGTTAAGCGGGAGATGAGGTCCCCTGGAACACAGGCAGCTCAGCTCTGCACGGTGGCCAAGTGAGAGGGACAGTGGGAAAGGGAGGGGAGGGGACACTAAGGGGCTTCCTCAGCCAGACTGCCTCGCCCACCCCCAATCTGCTGGGTCTGGGGAGGTCTTGGGTGGTGACACACCACCCCATGGCACAGCAGGCTTCCCCATTGCCTTATGAGACAAGGAAAGCATTTACAGAGCACCTACTATGTGTCGGGTGCTGTGCCCGGTGCTGTAGATGTCAGGACCAGAGTAAAACCATCCTTGCCCTTGAGGGCTGATCTTTATGAGCTAGACCCCCCACCTGCCTGGGGGCAAAAGGGAGGCAGACAGAAGCATTATTTCCCCTCAAATGTTGCCTCTGTCCTTGCTCCCTGTGCCTTTCTCCCGAGGAGCTGAGAACATCTGCTGAGTATTGCCACATTCTCTCTCCCTATCTCGTGCCCCTCTGAGGAGCTGACTGTTGTCACTGAGATGGGGATCTCTCCCCCCAGAGATGGTCAGTTTATCTTTCCCAGAAGTGGCCAGATATGGCGAGAGAAAGCCAGGCCACTGTGAAGGGCAGTGACACTCCCTCCCCTTAGGAACTTGGGAAATGCCTTGCTGGCCTCTACAACAGGGATTCTTAACCTTCTTTGTGCCCTGGCCCCCTTGGGAAGTTTGGGGAAGTCCATGGAGCCCTGCCCAGAATCATGGTTTTTAACACATAAAGTAAGATACACAGGATTACAAAGGAAAGCAATTATACTGAAATACGGTTTATCAAGATATTTCAAAAAACAAGCTCCTGAGCCCTAGGTTCAGAACTCCTAATCCGGGAGACCCCTTGGCTGAGCCCTTGCACCTCACCCACCAGGCACTGTCTCTGTCACTGCCAGTGCTCCTGCCTAGGATGGGGAGGGCAGCCAACCACCCTAGGCCCCAGGGGAAGTAAGAAACACAGCAGCATCCTTTCCTGCCCATTTCTTCTGCCTGCGCTGCCACCCTCTCCAGGCAGGCATGGATGTTCCAGACTTGGGGTTCTTGAGGACAAAGTCTGCTTTACTGGAGCAGTCCTCTGTCCGTGCCCACAAAGACTGTTGGACACATCCTACTCAATGTGGTCTCTGCACACTCCTTGGGCAGTGTGGGGAGGAGCCCAACATCCTGGCCTGGCCCTGGTCCCCAAGAATTACCACACAGAGGTGTGGCCAGAAGCCCAAAGTTACCCTAACTTAGGCCTAAGGTTGTGACCAAAAACCTCAGCATGTAGGCTAGACCTCCAAGGACAGAACAGACCCACTGGCTCAGCTTGCTTTCACACATCCCTCATCCTGGGGAACCAAGGAAGAGAAGACTGGGTACAGCCAAGGACAGGCGGGGGGAGGGTCCTCTCCTCAGCCACTCTTCCATCTTCTCTTATTCACTCATTCATTCCTCTTCATTCTTTCCCTCAGTTCATTCATTTCCTCAGTCTTCATTCATTTCCTCATTCCTCATTCATTCCTTCAGTCTTCCTCATTCATTCCTTCAGTCTTCCTCATTTACTCATTCATTCATTCCTTCAGTTCTCATTCCTCATTCATTCATTCATTCTGTCAGTCCTCATTCATTCATTCCTTCAGTCCTCATTCCTCACTCATTCATTCATTCATTCCTTCAGTCCTCATTCCTCACTCATTCATTCATTCCTTCAGTCTTCCTCATTCCTTCATCCCCCCTTTCCTCCATTCATTCATTACATAAGTACTGATTGTGTGACCACTATGTCCATGGCACTCCAGACAGGCTCTGGGCCCACAAAAGGAATCGAGGGCCCTAGTGGCACCAACCTGTCCGGTTCTCATCAAAGAAGCTTGTCTCCTGTGACACCAGGGAGCGGAAGAGGCAGTTCCGGAGGCGGATGTTGAGTCTGGCAAAGACGAGTGTAAAAATGCCGCCCCGAATACCTGCGGCAAATGAGCTAATTGCAGATGAGAGATGTTAAAGGAACAATGTCCATCCAGCGCCAAGTTTCAGAAAACCCGAGGACGCAGGGGAGTGGGGCCAGGCTAGTGTTCCCCCACCCCCCTCTCTCCGAGCACTGTCCTCCCCAAACTCGGCACTCCCTCCAGCCTGCTCGACTTTCTCCTCTAAGAAACTCTCTAACGGAGTTTCCTAGTCTGCCACATAAAGCACAGATGCAGAAGGATCCTGGAGATCTCTAGGCCAAACCGTTCATTTTACTGATGGGAGAGGAATGATCTGCTCCAGACCATGCAGGCAACGAGCAGCAGGGCTGGGGCTCGAACCTGAGTCCTCTGACTTGAAGACTTGCCATAGTTTGGGAAGGACTATGAGAAGCTGGAGGCATCCTGAGATCATAGTTACAGAGTCTGAAAGGACTTCAGACAGAGGTCATCTGGTCCAATGTACTCATGTTTACAAATCAGAGAGAACTGCGGCCCAGAGAGAAATGACCTGCCCAAAAGTCTCACAGCAGTAGGAAGGAGTAGGGCTAGGCTCTGACCCCTGGGCCTCTGGTTCCAAAGCCAGGACTGTTTCCACAGTCTCAGGACCACAAGATGATTATATCATAGGACATTTTACATCTTCCTTCTTCTGTCTCTCAAAAATCTAAGCAAAGGTGGAAGATGTGAGGATAGAGTAATAGACTGAAGATAGTGGAATGAGGGAGAAGCAAACTTCTCTTCTACAAAACAACATGAAAACAGACCCAGCTCAATCTGAGGAGCCAGTCTGGTCCGGCTCTGATGTCAGCACCAAAGGTGGACACAGCTCACACCCCTTTCTTCCTTCAATCCCCTAGAACAAGACATATTTGGCTACTTCCAACAGGGGATAGGAATAAGTGTGGCCTAGAACCTAAAGCCAGAGACCCTGTGGGCCGGGTCTAGCCTCGTACTAGGTCATTAATTCAGGACACAAGTGTCTTGAGTTGGGAACAGTTTCCACCTAGCCCACTTAATGAGCCATTACTAAAGACCTCACTAGGATCTACCAGAAAGTGGCCATTTTTAGGAACAAGAGTCTAAGCTAGGGGGAATTCTTAACCTTTTTGGAGGCCTGGACCTCTCTGGCAGTCTGGGGAAGTCTTTGGGTCCTTTTTCAGAATAAGATTTTTAAATACATAGGACTAAAAAAAGAAAGTCCTTAGGTTGAAGTACAACTATCAAACTATTTTTTAAAAAACAAGTTAGTGGAAACCAAGTTCAGAAGCCCTGGTCTAAGCCTTGAGCTGTGGTAGATTTAACCCCATATGACGGAAATCTCATTAACTGATACTGTTCCTTCCTTCTCCCACCAGCCCCCTCCCCTCTCTTTCCCTCATCCAGAAGGGACCCATTTAAAGCCACAGGTTAGATCCTAAAGTAGATTCTCTCTGACACCAGATTAGGGTAACAGAAAACCCATCAAAGGGTTTCCCAGTCAAGGAAGCCCTATTGTTTTCATTAGGACCCAGTCCTAAAAATAAGACCACAAGCTCTGGGAAGCAGGGTGGGGTGGGATGGGGAGCCAGCTACCTGCCAAGAGCGAGGAGGCACATGATGACCACGGCTGTGGAAAACTGGTCCATACTCTTCTGGATGACGATGCCATCGATGGCCCGGCCAGTGTAGTAGGGAAGGAATGTTTCTCCTGCCAGGAAAGGGGGATGGTCAGACAGGCCCAGCTTCTCCATGGTGAGCAGGGCAGAAGGGCATTTGAAGCAGCCAACAAGTGGTCTCTGTCATGTCTGTCATCCCAAGACAGAGGACACTTTTCTTCTTTGGTCCAGACATTCAATTTCATTAGTATAAGATGAGATACAACTCCATGTAGCAGACAGGGCCCTGGACTTGGAACTGGGAAGGCCTTGGGTTCAGATCCCACCTCAGATACTCTACAAGCTCTGTGACTCCATGACAGTCACTTAATCTATCTGCCTCAGTTTGCTAATCTGTAAAATGAAAGAGGCAGACTCAATGACCTCTACGTGAACTGTGAACTCCCAGTGAGGAAATTCCCTTTACCAATATAGGTCAGCAAGTATTCTGGGGAAGGGAAAGGAGTAAGAATTAATGAAGCACCCACTATGAGCTAGGCACTGTGCTCAGTGCTTCACAGATGGCATATTAAGTTCTACAATGTTGAGTCTTCAGCAGCTGATGCGGAGCTCTGAGAGGCTGAGACTTGTCCAGGGTCACACTGTCAATTCTGCCTCTGATGCTGGCTCTCCCCACAATACTACTGTCCTTCTCCAGTGGGGGCATTTTCCTGCCCAAGGCCTGGAAGGCTGAAGCCAGGGAGTGCTGTGTGTAAGCTTATGTATAGCTCCTTTCAGTCCCTTCTGTCAGCACCCAAGAGCTCAGTCTGCATGGCATTCATTGTCCCTTGCAAATCCAGCAAACTCATATTTACCTCGTAGGCAAGAATCAGGTATTCAGAGGATTCTGCCCTTGCCTAAGAGGAGGGGACAGCCCTCTACCTCCCACCAGCTAGGGATCACGAACCCACTGGACCACCAGCTGTTTCCTGAACGCAACACCAAATCTCCCCCCTCCTACCACATCTCACTGGTCAGATTGGCTTAGATGACAAAACAGGAAAATGACAAATGCTGGAGAGGATGTGGAAAAATTGGAACACTAACGCATTGTTGTTGGAGTTGTGAACTGATCCAGCCATTCTGGACAGCAATCTGGAACTATGCCCAAAGGGTTATAAAATAAGTGCATGCCCTTTGACCAGCAATATCACTTCTAGGGTTGTATCACAAAGAGATCACCGAAGTTGGAAGAGGCCCTGTTTGTACAAAAACGTTTATAGCAGCTCTTTTTGTGGTGGCAAAGAATTGGAAATCAAGGGGATGCCCATCAATTGGAGAATGGCTGAACAAGTTGTGGTGTATGAATGTAATGGAATACTATTGTGCTACAAGAAATGAGGAGCAGACGAATTTCATAATAACCTGGAGATAACACACAAACTGATGTTGAGTGAGAAGAGCAGAACCAGGAGAAATGTGTGCATGATGACAGACACAACGTATGTATGATGACCAACTTTGATCAACTGGGCTCTTCTCAGCAATGCAAGGTTATAAGACAGCTCCAAAAGACTCATGATGGAAAGAGATGTCCACATTCAGAGAAAGAACTACAGAGTCTGAATGAAGATCGAAGGAAACTACCTGCTCTCTTTATCTTGTTTTGTCTTGTTTTCTCTTTCCCACTGTTCATTCCATCAGTTATAATCCTTCTCTATAACCTGACTAATGTTTAACGTGAAGGTATTTGCAGATCCTATACTTGATTGCATGCCACCATGGTGGGGGGAGAAGAGCGAGGGGGAGAAAACTTGAAACTCAAGGGATTATGGAACTGTATCTTATAAACTAAAACTAATCAAATAAATTAATTTATTTTTTAAAAAATCTCCCACCTCCAAGCATTTGCAGATGCCATTCTCCATGCTTGGAATAAACTCTTTACTTCTACCACTCAGAAGCCTTCAAAGCCCAGCTCAAGTGCCCTCTCCCCTGGCAAGCCTTCCCTGATTTCCTCAGTTGTTAATGTTTCTCTCCCTGCTCTGTTTACGATGCAGCATACATAAGTAAAATGGAAGGATCTGTGAGGACCGGGCTTAGGTTTCACTTATGGGTCTGTGCCTCTAGAGCTTAGCTGACTACCTGGCTCACAGCAGGCATTTGATAACATTTTGGTGAACTGAGTCACACTCAACTGAGCATTAACAACCTGTATTTCTGTAGCATTGTACAGACTGCAAAGCAACTTTTCTCTCCAAATGACCCTGTGTCTCAGGTAGAAAGAAGAGTATTATCCCCATTTTACAGACAAGCAAATACTGGGCTCAGAGGCAAATGCAAAGAGCTGCGAAGTGGCAGGAGCCAGGACTTGGATCTGGAGTATTTACTTTCAAAGGATCAGACAGAATACAGAGAAACACACTGAGTGCCATATGTCACACTGAATACGGTCCAGTCAGTCCTCACTATGGATGATTCCCTACTGGCCAAGGACGGGAGTATCTCAGGCAGGCAAAGATGCTGGCCTCATCTTATCTCACAGGAATCCGGGCTGCATCTGCCCTGATCCCAGTCAATCCATCCACGTGGATTTGTTCTGTAAAATTTGGATTCAGTCAAAAAGCCCCACTTAAGGATCTAGAAGGCTACATGTAGCCTCAAGGCCAAAGGTTCCCCCACCCCTGCGCCAGCACATGGTAATTAATAAATGCTTAGTTGTCAACTGACATGTCCTGGAAGCTGCTCTCTTGAGCTCCAGCAATGAGATAATCAAGTCCTTTATAAACCTTAAAATGCTACATAAATGGTGGCTATTATTATTGCTGCCAAAGAGTATAGGACCAGAGATATAAGTAAGAGACCTCATACGGCACCTGGGCCGTCCTCTTCATTTGACAGATGAGGAAACTGAGGCCCACAGGGTTAAATAATTTTCCCCAGGCCACAAAGGTAGCCTCGTAAGCACAAACCCAGGTCCTCTGACTCTGAGCCAGTGACCTTTCTACTATATGATGCTGTCACTCTCATCAGCTTGCTTCCTCAGGGGGGTTTTCATTTCCTCTCTAAGCCTCAGTTTCCCCATCTATAAAATGAGGGACTGGGTCAGGCAGCCTCTGAGGTCCCTTCCTGCTCTGCATCCATGATCCTATATTTGATTTCAATGGGCAGGGAACTTCTAGGTATGGAACCCCCCTGCACACATGCAGGTCAGCAACTCATCTGAAAATTGGAGTCCTCGAGAAGTGTCTGGATGTCCTGAGCGCAGGGAGATATGGCCAATATATGTCTGAGATAAGATTTGAACTCAGGTCTTCCAGACTCCAAGTCTGATGCTCCAACATCCACCCACCACACATGAATGGGTTTACTCCTTTAAGTGGAGATCAGAACATTGGGATTCTGGATAAATGGGGCTTTCTTCTCACTGTTCTTTGGCGTAAGGCTGGCTTCAAAGCCATCCCCCAAGTACTTTCTGCTTCCTCTGCTGGCTTGCAAGCTCCTCACCGGCAGGCAGCATGGCATTGTGGGAAAGAAGTCTGGGGCTGAATCAGCAAGACCTGCTTTCAACCTCCACCTTGGACACTTTTCTCCCTGTGGCAGGTCCTCTGTAAAACGGTCACGGTAAGGCTTGCCTTGCCTACCTTGCCAAGGCGGCAGCTTTTGGAGGAATGCTGTAGCCAGACTGTACCAGGCTTACAGTGGGAGCTGAGGAAGGGTTGTGAGCAGGGTGGGTGATGTGGCCACACGTGGAGGGCTTTGTATGAAATCAATCAACGCACATACATAACATTATTAAGCACCTGCTATGAGCCTGAGGGCAGGGACTTGGGGGCCTTTCTCTCATCCCCAGAGCTTGCCACATAATAAGTATTCAATAAATGCTTGCTGACTTATCAAAAGGATCCAAAGACAAAAAAGGAAATGGTCTCCATCCTCAGAGGACCTGGGTTCGAATCTTTTGAGCCAGCACTTATCAGTTGCACAACCATGGGAAAGACATTGGAACAAAACCTCAGTTTCCACATCTGTAAAACTGGGATAAGACCTTCTTTACAAGGTCGTTGTGGGAAGCTCAGAAAACACACAAAAGAACTTTGCAAGTCTTAAAGACTACAGAAACGTCAGCTCCTATTTGTTCTCTCCTATGTTCTGTTCCCCTTCTCTTTCCTTCCCCCACAGTGCCTAGGACAGGGCTCCATCCTCAGAGGGGTGCTGGCTGACTGGCCACGCCTCTGGATGTCCTCTATTCTCCATGAGAGGTGCTAGCTGGGGAGGGGACACTGGCAGCAAGACATCACAACCAAGGCACCTCTAAGGGGTGGCATTTCTCCAGGTGCCTGTGGGCAGAGGCTAGGGTACCTCAACTTGGAGGGTCTGCCTCCTTGGGCTGGCACCATGCCTACCTAGGCTGAGCACCAACTCTGGCCAGGCCAGCTCCCAGCTGGAGGGCTTGAGGCTTTCTCTTGGTCACTGCTGCCCTCTGCTGGCACTCTGGCCAGGGACTCACCAGCTTCCTCAGAAAGGGGAAGTGACTTAGAATCATGGGATCACACGGGATCTACAGCTGAGAGAACACTTAGAGGAGGAAACTGAGTCCCAGAGAGCTCAGTGACTTGCCCAAGGTAACATAGGTGGTACCCTGCTCATACACTGTCCATAACAACATCCTGCACTAAAAGTCTGGCTCCTACACGGGCTGGAGCATCTCCCACTCTCTCTGTGATGGAGGCTGGAAATGGGCAGCGAGTGGCCGCCCACTGAGGGATGGAGAGAGCTAAGCTTCTGCTATTAGCAGACTCACTCTCTAATTACGCTTTCCTTGGATAAAGAAGGAAAGGAAGCCACTAGGCAGTCAGCAGGGTTAAGATGCTTCCTTCTGGCTAGATTTCTGCTTTTGGCTCAGACCTCTGAGTTCATCGGTGGGACTCCTGCTGTGGAAACTCCACCTACCAACAAGAAGAGACAAGCGGTCTCTGATTTAGTGTGAGGAATGAGTTGCTTGGGGACTCGAAGAAGAAGACTTTTTCATGAAGCGCTTAGTGAATGCCAGGCACTGCACTGAGCCCAGGGTCACCCAGCCAGCACGGGCTAGGGGCAGGACTTGAATCCAGCCAGACCCCAGGAATATTTGCTACATGAAAGCATTCTCTAGAACACAGCAGCATCTAGTCTGGGGAGTCTTGGGCAGTCTGGTCAGCCCTTCTCAGGATTGTACGTTTGAATGCATGAATAAATGCACAGGATGACAAAGGGAGCTAATTATACTGAATACAGTTATTGAAATATCTAAAAAAAATAAAACCCAAACAACTAAATTTTTGTTGTTGTTTGTTCAGTCCTGTCTGACTCTTCCTGACCCCATTTGGGGTTTTCTTGGCAAAGAAAATGCAATGGTTTGCCATTTCCTTCTCCAGCTCATTTTACAGATTAAGGAAACTGAAGCAAACAGGGTAAAGTGACTTGCCCAGGGTCACACAGCTAGTAAGTGTCTGAAGCTGAATTTGAACTCAGCTCTTCCTGACTCCAGGCCCAGCGCTCTGTACCACTACCTGCCTTTTTCACAGGTGGAATCTTCATTGACAGAAAGAATTCTCATCCTGGAAGTACCCACGTTGCTGAAATCCAAACTCTTTCGTGTATTCATTCACATATCTGAGAGCTGCATGCCCTTGGCTCATAAGAGGTGCTGACTAGGCCAGCTTCACACATCTGTCTGCTCGGGGAGGGGGTGACAGCAGCTCTATCTCGCTAAAGTCCCAAAGTCCTGCCCCTCAAGAGTCACATGAAGAGTTCCCCCAGATTTGGGTGGGAGAATATGAGGAAGTTAGGCTAGGAGAGAGACTATCAGAATTAGGTTGAGGTCAAGTGGAAGAGGACCCAGGCTGAAGAAGACCCAGATCTGTTCCTGCAATGCCCTCTGAGCCTCAGTTTACTCATCTGCAAGATGGAGATAACACCTACTTCACAGGACTACTGTGAGAGCTCAGAGATCCCATGTTCAGAGCACTTCTCTGCACTGTGGAAGTGTCAGCTGTCATCTATTCTTCCCTCTCCACACAGTGCCTAGGATGGGCCACACTTCTAGATGTCCTGTATTCTCCTTGGGAGGTGATAGCTGGGGAGGGGGCACTGGCAGCAAAGAGGCACCTCTAAGGGGCAGCATTTCTCCAAGGTGTCTGTGGGCAGTGGTTAGGGCACCTCAACTTAAAGGGTCTGCCTCCTTGAGCAGGCATCATGCCTACCCAGGCTGAGCACCAGCTTTGGCCAGGGCAGTCAATGTGGCCAGGCCAGTTCCCAGCTGCAGGGTTTGGAGGCTCTCTCGGTCACTGCTGCCCTCTGCTGGTACTCTGGCCAGGGACCTGCCACTGGCCTCAGCCCATGCTGGGCATAGGGGTCTCCATCTGCTTTTGCTCAGATCTAAAGCCTTGCAAACACCCTCCCTGAGGGAGCCAGAACTCTGGCTTTGCCCCAGAACAGCCCCCAGGAGACATGTGCAGAGGCTTTGAGCCAAAGAAGGTCACTTAGTGACAGATCTCAGGGAGGGAAATGGTGGGCATTGGCTGGAGCTGGAGCCATCTGGCTGGCTTGTGGAAGAGAGCAGAAGTGGAGCTAATCAGGTAATGGGGCCTGCAACTGGAAGGAACCTTAGAGAGAGGCAGGTTGGCGCAGGCTTAGGAAGGGCCTTGGTAGAATGACTTAACCTGCTGGGGCCTCAGTTTCCTCATCTGTAAAATGAGAGAGGATGCCTCTGAGGCCCCTTCCAGCTCTAACTCCAAGGCTGGCCTCGTGCCCGCTCTGCCAGGCTGCCTCTCCAACACCTTTGTTAGTAGGGATCTGGTAACATATCTCGTGCATGGATGACCAACTTCTAAAGAATTAGTTATTGTTTAGATGATGATTCAGAGGGCACTTCGGGGCTTTTCAGGGTCACCATTAGGATCGTTATAAACAGTGCCCTGCAGAGGGCAGAAAATGCTAGCCACTGGATCACTGTGGCTAAGGGCACACTGGAGAAACGGGTGGCACTTGACATCTGAGAGAAGAAATTAAACAGGACGTGTGATCTGCATCAGCAGAGGAAGCCGGGTTCTCCCTGTGCCTACAAAAGTGCAGGTCTGGTAAAAGAGACACAGAGACGCAGAGAGGAAGAAAGACAGACAGAGGTACAGAAAGACGGAAACAAAGAGAAGCTTGCCCAGAGGCAGCGTAGTAGAGCTTGCTAGAGGAGAAGCAGCCCCCTCATTATCCAGATAAGAGAAACTGAGGCAAACCAGAGCCTTGCCCAAGGTCACAGAGATAGTAAGGGCAGAGCTAGAATTACAGCCAGGGAGCAGAAGAGGTGGAGGATATCTGGTTAAGATGAAGACAAGAAAGTCTGTCATAGAGCTGAGCTTACTTGCCTAAACCCCAGCAATATCTGGGGGGGAAACAGAGTGTGCTGATTTAAAAAGAGAAAAGGTAGGGAACAAAGAGAACTCACTTGGAGTCAGAAGTCAGGAAGATCTAGGTTTAAGTCCCACTTCCAACATTTAATGGGTGGTATAAATCTGGCTATAACCCGTTAGGCTGCTTCCAAGAGCTGTAGGTAGCATGCTGCCTGGGACACAGAGGTGCTTAATAAATGCAGGCCAGTTTGGTTATCTACTAAGTCATCAATAAGCATTTATTAAGCAGCTACTGAGCTCCAGGCACTGTGCTAAATGCTAGGGGTGCAAAGAAAGGCAAAAGACAATCTCTGCTCTCAAGGAGCTCTTGGTCTGAAAAACAACTATGTACAAACAAGATTTATGCAGGATAAATTGGAAATAAGTAACAGAGGGAATGCCCTAGAACGAATGGGGATCAGGAAAGGCTTCTGGCAGAAGTAGGAACTTTAGCGGGGGCTCAAACAAGGCCAGAGAAGGCAGGAGGTGGAGCAGAGCAGGGAGAGCCTTCCCAGCATGGAGCACAGAGAGAATGCTCAGAACCTAGAGATGGAGGGTCATGTGGGAGGGACAGCCAGGAGGCTGCTGCCACTGGATCCCCGAGTATCCAGAGAGGAGGGGAAGGTGGAAGAGTCTGGAAAGGGAGGAAGGGGACAGGTCATGGAGGCCTGGAAAGCCAAACAGTGTCTTAGACTTGATCCCGGAGACCAAGGGGAGCCACTGCAGTTGAATGAATGGGGAGTGGGGGTGATGTGGGCAGATTCGGGCTTTAGGAAGCACAATCTGACAGATGAGCAGAGTCAAGGATAAGACGAAGAGGGGACCAGATCAGGAGGGGCTTTAAGAGTCATGGCTGGGTTGGCATCTTGGTTGACGGACAGGACCAGTAGTTGACTGTTATTAAATGCTTGTTAACCATTATCTACTGAGTCATAAACATGTTGGAAGCAGCTTTGGAGGAAGGGCTCCCCACCCTGGGAGGGCCCTACACAGCAGGAATCAAAGTTTTTTTGAGTATTCCCACGTAAGAGGGCTTCATGCCCTGAAAGCACACTGGATGACAGTCGTCCCTGGAGAATTTGGCCTAGTTTTGAACATCTGTCTCTGTCAGGAGGAAGACAGAGTAGTTGGGTCTCACTCAGTGATGCCCCCAAGAGTCGTGGTGATTGGAGCGGAGTGGAGTTAGTTAGAAAGGGAAAAGGAGGGTTGAAGTCAGGGGCGGGGCAGGCACTTAGGAGCCCAGTCCTGCCACTGGTGGAGATCAGTCAGAACTCTTCCTGGAATGCTCCCTTTTAGAGTCCTTCTGAGTCTCAGTTTTCTCATCTGTGAAATGGGGATAATCACAGACCCTACCTTGTTGTGAGGATGCAGTGAGATAATGTACGTAAAGCGCTTTGTAAACCCTGAAGCACTGCAGATGTGAAGGAATGTATTACTTTTCTGTTCTCCAAGGACCGTAAGCACCCTAAGGGCAGACACTGTTCTTCCTTTCTCTCTCTGTCCTCTCAGGGTCCAGCACAGAGCCCAGCACATGGTAAGGACCTCGTAAATGATGGCTGGGTCAGACTATGGGCTTCCTTAGCTTCCTCGGAGGCTGGGGCCAGTGGAGAGAGTACAGATCTGAAGACTGAGGAGCCGGGGTCCAAATCAGCCTGTCATTTACCACTCGAGACATGCCAGATTGGTCACTTGCCTCTCTGGGCCTCATCTATAAAAGGATGGGATTGGGATAGAGGGTCTCTGGGACCTCTTCAGGACTAGATCTGTGACCCAGCCTCAGCTCAGATGACATCTCCTCCCAGAAGTCCTCCTGGATTTCTCTAAGTTGTTAGTACTCTCTCCCCATTGTCAATTTTACCTTGTATTTCTTTATCTGGGCACAACTGGTATCCCCCTAGTACAGTGGTTCTCAACCTGTGGGTCACGACCCATTTGGGGGTGGAATGACCCTTTTGCAGGTGTCACAGGGGTCGCCTAAGACCATTGGAAAACACATATTTCTGATGGTCTTAGGAACCGAGACACGGCTCCTCTATCTGTCTCCAGGCGGATCCACCCACATAGGAGTATTAAAGGGTTGCGGCATTAGGAAGGTTGAGAACCACTGCCCTAGTAGAACGTAAGCTCCTTGAGTGCAGGCAGGGGCTGTTTCATTTTTCTTGGTGTCCCCAAAACCTAGCAGAGTTCCCAGCACACAGTAGGTAATTAACAAATATTTACCGAATAACTGAATCCACTATTTATTGGTGGTGGCCCGGTCCTCCATAAACGCCTCCTGAAAAGCCTAGGGCTTTGCTGAGCTCCATCTTAGTTCACTCCTGTAAGACTGTGTCTACCCCACAGCTTCTAGGCTCCGCGAGCTAGACCTTGAAGACACCTTGAAGGCCGCCAGGCCCAAGCTCCCATTTTCCAGAGGAGGAAGATGAGATGATTTGTCCAAGGCCACCCAGCTAATAAGGGGCACAGCAGACATTCAAACCAGGTCCTCGGATTCCAGTCATGGAAAAGAAGAGAAGGCCAAAGTCTTTCAGTTAAGATGGCCACATGAGAGGTTGTCACCTGAGAAGGACCCCAGAGGGAAGTGCAGTGCTCCTCAATGCCACCACGCCAGCTTGGAGCCCCACCTTGCCCCCCAGAATTTAAGCACTTCATGCGTAGGGATGACTTCATCCTTTGTCTTAGTAACCTCAACACAATAGCTGGCACAGAGCAGGTGCTCATCGAATGCTTGGTGAAACACTATAAAGAAAGGTAGGAGCCAAGGAGTAGTAGGAGGTGGGATAGCCTTACCAGCTTTCCCCGACCCCTGTCCCTAACAAATTCTTCCAAACACACTGAATCTTGACAGGGAAACCCAAGAAAAAGTCACAGTAAGTCATTTTCCCAACCCAGGTCATCATAGGGAGGCAGACAGAGGTCTGCAGACACTAGGGATGGGGCATAGTCAGAGGAACCCCAGCCCAAGACCAGGGAAAAGCTGCCCACTGGTCCCAGGTCCATCCTGGAGCACTGGGACAGGAATATTTGCCAAGTGGCAGCCGTGTTGCCCACCACTCAATTTGGGGCCTCAGATCCAAGGTGAAGTAAGGAGGGTACTTGTCCCCAGGGGTGGCACTCTATGGCAAGGAACAGTAGCAGTCTCTAGGTGGGGTACTGAGAGAGGAGTGGGTTCAGAAGCGAGCAGGGGTATGCCTTGGCCCCAGGAGCATAGCAGGGTCTCTAATCCAGCTTCTAGCCCAATCTGAAGCCTGCAAAGAAATAACAAGAGCAGGAATCTTGGGCCAAAGGAGAGTCTACAATTCTACCACTTTGAACTAACAGAGCTTTCCAGTTGGCTGACAGGGGCAGGGACCAGAAGTATCTACTCTTACTCAGGCCCAAACCCACGTCAGAACTTACAGACCCTCACACCCAGGGGCAACAATCAGACTTTTCCCTGAATCAGACAACTTTGGGACCACAGAAAGTTTGCGGGTCCCCAGCCTGTCACTGAGGTCCCAGAATAACACGACATTTAATAACCAATGAAAGGAATAATGGAACCAGCCCAGATCTTCCTTTCAAAAGTGCTACAGAGCCCAGCCCTAATGTCAAGTCAGGAAGTAGGATAGGAGAACAAAAGCAACAACAAAAAAAGGATTCTACAAAATCAGCTGTTATGGTAGCAGAGACACTCAAGACACAAACCCAGAAGAAGAGAATGACTCCAAAACATCTACAAGCAAAGCCTTGGAAAACAGCTTGGGAACAAACTCAAACACAGTTCCTGGAAGAGATCAAGCAGGAGTTTAAAAAAAAAGAGTTTAAAATATTTTTGTTAATGAAATAAGAATATGAGGAAAAAACTGGAAGAGAAAGGAGAGCTATGAAAGAATTAGAAGGTAAATTAACAGTGTGGCACAAGAGGTACAAAATTCTGTCAAAGCAACAAACTCCTTGAAAGTTAGAATACGGGGGGCAGAGCCAAGATGGCAGAGAAAAGACAATATCATGCCCAAGCTCTCCCCAAAGCCCCTGCGCACACCTTTAGATAACACCACAAAACCATTCCTAGAGCAGCAGAACCCAAAAAAGGATGGGGTGAAATAACTTTCCAACCAAAGACATCTTAGAAGGCCAGCAGGAAAGGTCTGTCATACATGGGTGAGAGTGGAACACAGTCCAACACAGGCCGTGCCAGTGCAGACTGGCCCAGCAAACCAGGAGTAGGTCTCAGAAACCACTGAATTGGCAGCAGCTACTTCTGGAGCTCTCAGTCCACAGAGGGTAAGGGGGTCAAACTGCTCAGAAGATTCCAGGGGTCTCTTTGCTGGCACTGAGGTACGTCTCTGCTGCGTTGCCCATACTTGGATCTGAGTCGCAGTCCTGGGTGGCAGTCCTGGGGCAAGGAGGAGCACTAGCACACCAGAGCTTGTGGTAGTGGAGTAGGGACCCTCCTCACAGCTCCAGGGCAGAAAAGAGTACTTGTAGTCACTCACAGACCAGACCATAGGCCAAAAGAGTAGAGTAAACATCCTCTCTTTAGATCGTACCACCTTGGAAGAACTGGAAACTTACAGGTCCCTAGAAGTAACTCTGAAAACAGCTACACAAAACCCCTGAAGCTTGGGACATTGTGTTCTCCATCCTGGAAGCTTGGCCCTGGTGGCCTTCGAGGTATCTTCAAGGTCTAGATCTAGGAGCCTAGAAACTGTGGGGCAGACACAGTCTTATAGGAGTGAACAAAGATAGAGCCCAGCAAATCCCTAGGCTTTTCAGGAGGCACAGAAAAATTCTGACCCTAGAAAGTTACTATGGTGACAAGGAAGAATAAAACACACACTCAGAAAATAACAAAGTCAAAGCTCCTACACTGAAAGCCTCCAAGAAAAATATGAATTTGTCTCAGGTCATGGAAGAGTTCAAAAAGGATTTTGAAAATCAAGTAAGAGAGGTAGAGGAAAAACTGGGAAGAGAAATGAGAGTGATGCAAGAAAATCATGAAAAAAGAGTCAACAGCTTGGTAAAGGAGACACAAAAAAAATTCTGAAAAAAAATAACCCCTTAAAAAAGAGTAGGCCAAAATGGTAAAAGAGACACAAACAGCCAATAAAAAGAGGAATACCTTCAAAAGAAGAACTGGCCAAATGGAAAAAGAGGCATAAAAATTCACTGAAAAAAGTGTTCCTTAAAAATGAGAATGGAGCAAATGGAAGCTGATGACTTTATGAGAAATCGAGAAACAATAAAACAAAACCAAAAGAATGAAAAAACAGAAGACAATGTGAAATACCTCAGTGAAAGAACCACTGACCTGGAAAACAGATCCAGGAGAGATAATTAAAAAATCATTGGGCTACCTGAAAGCCACGATCAAAAAAAAGAGCCTCGAGATCATCTTTCAAGAAATTATCCAGGAAAACTGCCCTGATATTCTAGAACCAGAGAGTAAAACAGAAATTGAAAGAATCCACCGATCCCCTCCTGAAACAGATCCCAAAATGAAAACTGCTAGGAAGATTACAGCCATTCCAGAACTCCCAGATGAAGGAGAAAATACTACAAGCAATCAGAAAGAAAGAGTTCAAGAATCCTGGAGCCACAGTCCAGATAACACAAGATTTAGCAGCTCTGACACGTTGAAGATGGGGGCCGGGGGCAGGTGGTTTGGGCTAGATGACTTGTAAGATCCCTCCCTTCTGAACATAAATCTTAGGATCACTGTTCTTTATCTCTTGTACTTGGAAGGGAAGGATGAATATGGATCTTTTATATTTCAGCATTCCAAGGGGAAATTCCCAGAGATGCTCACAGAAAGTGTCATCTTGCCACCAACAAACGCTACAGTCACACAAGTAGATGTGGATTGCTGGGAAGGTTGAGAGGACAGTCTTATGAAGGTTGGAGCAGAGCTGCCTAAGGAACCACTGCAAGGAGTACTGCATGACTTGAAACCGGTGGAATTTGTGAAACGCCTCTGCAAATCTACCCTGGAAACAAGATGGAAAGTCCCCCCGCTCCCACCCCCCAGATTTCTGAGTCATTGGATTGGTGGAGAATCAGCTATTCCATGGAATCAAGGGGATCATCCAACTGGGGATATCAGGACCTAGCCCAGAGACTGGCACACAGTCGACACCTGGCACACTCTTGTTGACTGACTTCTCCGAGAACCTGGAGCAATCTCTCATGCTGCCTGGAACAAAATGTTTGCTCCTGCTTTGTGGTCATTCCTATCCTTAAATTTAAGTTTTCCCCTGTCCATCTGGACTTCAGCCTAATTAGAACTATAGTTTTGTTCAAGGGCAGATTTTGCTGTTTGTATTCCTTGTACTCACAGGAAAGTTTAAGAAATCCTATTGTCCCATTGGATAAAATATGGCAAATCTTTTTCAATTTAAATGTAAAAATTAATAAGATACAAATTTTACTTTCAATTGGCAAGATAATAAAAATATGTTTGTAACCAAAAAAAAAAAAAAAGATTTAGCAGCTCCATTAAAGGATCAGAGGGTTTGGAACATGATATTCTGGAGGGCAAACCAAGAACCACCTACCTGGAAAAACTGAGTATAATCCTTCAGGGGAAAAATGGCCATTCAATGTAATAGGACACTTTCAAGCATTCTTGATGAAAAGACCAGAGCTGAATAGAATTTGACTTTCTAATACAAGACTCAAGAAAATGTAAACAGGAAAGGGAAATCATATGGGACTTAACAAGGCTGAACTGTTTACATTCCTACATGGGAAGATAATACTTGTAACTCATAAGAACTTCTCATTATTAGGGTAGATAGAAGGTGTATATATAGACAGAGGGCACAGGTGTGAGCTGAAAAAGAAGGGATGATACCTAAAAAAGTGAAATTAAGGAATGAGAGAAGAATGTACTTAGAGAAAGGGAAAGGGAGGGGTAGCATGGAATAAATTATCTCTCATAAAAGAGACAAGAAAAAACTCTTACAGTAGAGGGGAAGAGGGGGAAGGTGAGGAAGAGTGGGTGAATCTTAATCTCATCAGAACTGGCTCAAAGAGGGAATAGCATACATACTCAATTGGGTATAGAAATCTATCTTATCTTAGGAAAGTAAGATTGGAAGGGCATAAGAGAAGGAGAGGGGGTGGGGTGACAGAAGGGAGGGCAGATTGGGAGAGGGAATAGTCAGAAATGAAACACTTTTGAGGAGGGAAGGGTGTAAGGAGAGAGAGAATAAAACAAAGGGGGGATATGATGGAGGGAAATGGTTAGCAACAGTAATTTAAAAAAATTTTTGAAGCTAGTTTCTCTGATAAAGGCCTTATTTCTCAAACATGTAGAGAACTGAGTCAAATTTATAAAAATAAGAGCCATTCCACACATATGTACAAGGATATTTATTGCAGCTCTCTTCGTGGTGGCAAAAAAATGGAAATATAGGGGATGCCCATCAATTGGGGAATGGCTGAACAAGTTGTGGTACATGAATGTAATGGAATACTATTGTGCTATAAGAAATGGGAAGGAGATGGACTTCATAATTACCTGGAGAGGCTTATACGGACTGATGCTAAGTGAGAAGAGCAGAACCAGGTAAAACCTGTACACAATCACAGACACACTGTATGTGTGACGACCAACCTAGATAAACTGGACTCTTCTCAGCAACGCACAGGTATAAGACAACTCTACAAGTCTCAGGATGGAAGGAGATGTCTACATTCAGAGAAAGATCTAGAAAGACCAGGGTTTAAATGGAGACTGAAGCGATCTACACGCTATTGTTCTTTTTCGTGTAGGGGTTTTCTTTCCTTTTTCCTATTGTTCACTCCATTGGTTACAACCCTTCTATACAACCAGACTATTGTACAATGTGAAAGTATTTGCAGATCCTATACATGAACGCACGCCGCCATGGCGGGGGGAGGGGAGAAAATCTGAAACTCAAGGGATTGTGGAACTGAATCTTGTAAACTAGTCAAAAAAATAAAAAAAAATAAGAGCCATTCCTCAATCAATACATGATAAAAAAAAAAAAGAACAGTTTTCAGATGAAGTAATCAAAGCTATTTATACTACTCATATAAAAAATGCTCTCACTATTTACTGATCGGAGAAATGCAAATTAAAACAATTTTGAGGTACTACCTCATACCTATTAGATCAGCTAATACTACAGAAAAGGAAAATGAGAAATGGTGAAGGGGATGTGGGAAAAATGGAGCATTGATGCCCCACTGGTGTACTGATGGAATTCTGAACTGATTCAACCATTCTGTAGAACAAACTGAAACTATGCCCAAAAGGTTATAAATACATGCTTATCTCACAATACAACTACTAGAGTTGTATCCCAAAAGAGATAAAAAACAAAAAGGAAAAGGACCTTATGATCATACAAGTCAGTCAGCCTCACATAAGATTTAGCAGCTACAACTTTTAAGAAACAGTGAGCCTGGAATATATAATTCCAGAGAGCAAAGGATTTGGGCTTACAGCCAAGAATAACTTTCCCCGCAAAACTCAGTAAAATGCAACAGCAGGGAAAATGGATCTGTAATGAAGCAGAAGACTTCCAAGCATTCCTGATGACCAGAGCTGCAGAGAAACTAAGAAGTTCAAACACAGGAATCAAGAGAAACATAAAAAGATAAACATGAGTGAGCATTCATAAGGGACTAAACAAGGATAAACTGTTTACATTCAAATATGAGAAGATGACACGTGTTCCTTCTGATCCTTATTATCATCTGGGATCACATCTTGTCTGGGAGTAGTTATGTCTTGACGACCTTAAAAGAAGAATGGAAAGAGAGAGGAAGAAGACACTGGGGGACAGGGGAAGAGAAAGTAAGGTTAGGGAAATTTATCCCATAATATCATGGTTTGAAAGCAGACATCTATACAAACAAGGAGGAAAAGGGTGGGGTGGGGAGTAGCTGACAAGTGAACCTCACTCTTATCTGAAATGGTCAAAAGAGGGAAGAATACATATACACAGAGAGAGAGAGAGAGAGAAGGGTAAAGAAATATATTTCACTCAACAAGGAAGTTGGAGGGAAAGGGTAAAAGGGGAAACTGGAAGTAGGGTATATTAAGGGATGGATTAATTCTAAGCAAAACAAACTCTAATTATGGATATAAAAAATATAGTAGCTCTTTTAGTAGCGGCAAAGAATTGGAAATTGAGAGGATGCCTATGAATTGGGGAATGGCCAAACAAGTTATGGTATATGAATATGATGGAACACTACTGTGCTGTAAAAATGACAAAAGGGGTGGTTTCAGAAAAACTTGGGAGGACTTATATAAACTGATACAGACTGAAGTGAGCAGAATCAGAACAGTTTATACAATGTACGATGACAATAACGTGGTTAAGACAAATGACTTTGAAAGAGTTAGGTGCTCTGATCAGCATAATGACTCATCAGGCTTCCAGAGGACTAATGAAACACACCCCTCACCTCCCCAATAGAGAGGTGAAGGACTCAAGGTGCAGAATTTTTTTGGACATGGTCAATTTGTTTTGTTTGATAATACATGCTGGTAACAGGTATTTTGTTTTTCTTTCTCATTTGTAGAGGAAAGAAAGGGAAGGGAGAGGAATGGAGAAAAGGTAGATTTTTGCTGATTGAAAAAATAAAAACAATTTTTCTTAAAAAAGAAACACTATAAAGATGAAAATTTTGAAAAATTTAAGAACTCTGATCCATGCAATGAACAACCATACAGGATTCCAGAGGACTCATCATGAAGTGTGCTAGCCCACTCCTGGCAGAATGGGGATGGCCTCAGGGTACAGAACATATCTAGATGTGGCCAGTGAGGGAATGGTTTTGCTCAAAAGCATATTTTATCAGAAGGATTTTATTTTCTCTCTCCAATAAGGATGACTACCCAGATGGACTCCTGGCTGCACCCCATCCCTTGCACCCCAGCATGCCCCCATCCTCTCTTACTCACCAAGAGCTGCCACCACCAAGAAAAAGGAGGCAGCCACCAGGAAGGCCAGGTCAGGCTTAGTGTAGGACAGCAGTTTCTGCAGCGTGGCCCCCGATGCCTCCTCCTGCTTTGGTTGCCCCTCTGTTGGGTAGCCCACGCCCTCGCCCGGTGCCCCTGGCTCCAGTGCCCTGTGGCCTGGACGCACAGTGGACAGCAGCCACCAGAGGAAGAACGTGGCCCCGATGGAAGCATAGGTCCAGACAAAGAGGCCCCAGAACCAGGGGTCCCGGATGGGCTTGCGTACCTCAGAAAAAAGGAGCATTTTCACCATGGTGTAAATGCCCACGAAGAGGCACACCAGGGTGATGAAGGTCCAGGAGGCCCCAAGCCGTCGAGGGCCCAAGGCGCTGTTCTTGGCCACACCGATGGTGGCCCCCAGAAGCAAGCAGCTCCGGTACAGGCAGGCGGCCCAGAGGTCCAGCACCGAGTCGAAGATGTTGAAGTCTCTCAGGTCCTGAAGCACGCCCCGGTCTCGATGACTGAAGGCATAGAGCACTGTAGTGATGCTCATATCCACACTCATGAAGGCCCCTGTGATGGCCACAGCCTTCCAGGCCCTCATCCTGCCAAGCAGTGGGGGCAAGGAAGGGGCCTAGCAAGGGACCAGATCTTTAGATCAGAGCAGATGGGTTCATCGCTTCTGGGTGAACATTGGGGTACCTGGAACCAAGAAGATGATGTCAGAGGATGGAAAGAAAATGATGTGGGGGAAGGGGACTAAGGTTTCCCATATAAATTCCTGGGTCATCCCTCATCTGGCTCAGATTTTAAGCTCTCCATGTGGACTTGGAGAACCATAAAACTTAGAGCTGGAAGGGATTTCTTAGGCCATTCAGTCCAACCTCCTCACTTTATAGAGCAAGAAACTGAGGCCCACAGAGGTTACAGGATCATAGATGTAGAAGGGTCCTCAGAGACAATGTGGTCCAATCCTCTCATTTTAGAGTCTATCAGATGGTTAATGAACACTCATTAGCATTTACTGTTCCAGGCACCCCTGCTAAGAGCTAGGGATATGAAACCCCCCAAACACTGACCTCAAGGAGCTCACACTTTAACGAGAGAGACAACATGCAAACAACTGCACATCCTAGATCTACACCAATGGGGAAACAGGGGCCCAGAGAGGCCACAGATCTAAGACTGGAAGGGACCTCAGAAAAAAATCTACTCCTCTTCCACTGCTTCACAGATAAGGAAACTGAGGCCCAGAGAGGGGTCATGCAGGTAGAAAGCACAGCTGCACTTTGAAGCCAGGTCCTCTTGGAGTCCAGATGTGTTTCTTCTGAGGCAGATCCATTCCTCTTTTCTGGGCCTCAGTTTCCTTATCTGTCAGATGCTGGGTTTGGCCAGGATTGTTCTCTCCACTCCCTCTCCCCATCCAGGCAGCTGTCCAGGTTAGTCAGTGTCAGAGCCAGGATTCCAACCCAGGTCCTTGTAGCACTCCCTGGACCATGCTGGTGGAGGGAAGTTGCCAACCAATGACAAGACACACCAGGGTCACCAGTAACTCTTCCCTTCCAACTCTCCCAGGGAGAGAGAGGAACTCCAAGCACTTCCCCTCCCCCAACAAGTGTCTAGAAACTCCACTTACCACCCATGTGACCTTGAGCAAGTCTCTTAACTCCTCTGGGCCTCAGTTTCCTCACCTGTAAAAGGAGGGGGGGGGTAGCCTATGACCTTATGACCTCCTCCTGCTCCAATCCCTAGCCTCTGTACCCCTCCCCCACCCCTCTAAGCCACCTGGAGCCAAAGTCTTCCCCCATTCCACCCTAGCGAGGAGCTGCCTCCGGGGAGGGGGAAGGGACCCAGTGGACCTCCATCCACCCACAAGTGTGGTTCAGAGCACCCTCTGTGGGAGGCTCTGGTGGAAGGGGAGGGGGAATCCTCAGGCAGGGGACGCCCTAAGGGCGATCCAGGAAGTGGTCCTGACCAACTAGGGCTTGGCACCAGGCTGCACTGGGGGGTTCTGCACTGAGTTCTTGTTTAAAAAGGAGGAGGTGAACCTCCAGGGATGTGCGGACCAATCAATCAAGATGCAGTGATTAAGTACCCATGCATGCAATGAAAACTGCTTCTGTCCCCAGTTTACTAAGGGGAGGATTGTGAAAATCTGGACACGTCCCTTCTCTCATCTAGATCTCAGGTCCCCTCACCTGAAAAAAGAAGGAGAAAAGCCTGAAGGTTCTGCCTGGAAGGACTATTCATTTCAGAATCAGCTATGTGGTGCAACAACATGTAGAGTCAGGAAGACCTCAGTTCACATCCAGCCTCAGATACGTAATGGCTATGTGAGCCTGGGCCAGTCATTTAACCTCAGTTTACCCCAGTTTCCTCATCTGTGAAATGGGGACAATAACAGTACCCCCTTCCCAAGGCTATCGTGTGAATCAAATGAGATAATATCTGTAAGTCACTGTGCAAACCTCAAAGCGCTCTATAAACGCACTGGAAGGAATCCCAGACACCACCGAGCCCAACCCAGATCCAGTTCTGTCTTGAATCCCCACCACTGTCTTGCTTTTGTATTTTCGGCACTGAGTTTAGCACCTGGCACTTAGTAAATGCTTTTTTCATTAGTTTTTACCAAATAAGTGAATTCCAATTCAATTTAACAGGTATATTTTTTGATGAGGGACTGGGGGGAAGAACAGACTCATTTGGCAGGAAGGGTCCTCAGAAGCCACCCCCCAACCCCCTCCTTTTCCAGAGAAGGAACTGGAAAATGAATCAGGCCTGGTGACTCTACACTCAGCCCTTTAAGGGAAGTGATAGGATTTGAACCTGATCCTCTGGCTCCAGGGCCTTTCTGCCAAGCCCTCCTGTCACCAAGAGCTCTTTCCAGCCCTCCGACATCACAAGGGGTGACATTCTGCCCCCCCTCACCAAAGCTAGTCCTATAGGGAATTCTTGGCTCTCTGCTCCCCTGCCCCCAGTCATCGCCCTTCTTACCAGCTTCCCCCATTCACGATAACCCAGCTGCATCTTGCACCCTCTAACCATGATACTGCAGTGAGACTCACTCCCCCAAATCTTTGGAAACCCAGGGACATGACATGACAATCTCCCCACCCCCGATGCCCAGAATAAGCCTAGCAACACCGAAGTCAGTACAAAGTCCTTTTTCCTTGCTCTGAAGGAGCCATAAGAGTCATGATGAAAAGCACGCCCTCCCCTACTTTCCGCCCCCCACATACATACTCAGTGAGACCTAAAACTGAGTCCTTATGAGAGCAAGTAAGGCTGGGCCAAGAGGGTGAGATCTCAAAGCAATTTCCCCAGGGGGAGTAGATGCCAGCTCTCTTCTCCTTAACTAAGCCTCCTCCTTTGAATATCCCTGTTTGGAAACTGAACATAAGTAGGACCAAGGAGACAGGAAAAGCTGGGTACCCTGGCCAAGGATAACAGGGAAGGGGTAGAGAGGCAGGGAACATGGGAGCAAGTCCTACTTTCCTGGGACGAGTTATCTGAAATGGGAGGGTGGCCACAGTTGAGGATGGTCCCTGCAGCAGATACCTGAGTCAGCATCTCTATCTTCAGGGCCTTCCCAGAAGGCTAGGTGCGACAGCGGGGAGTGCATGTCGGGCCCTGGACCAGGAAGAGGAGAAGACGGAAGGCAGAAGGTGGGGAAAGGACTCCACCCCCACCTGCTCCTCTTCTGGCCCCAGACCGAGCAGGCTCAGCCTTCCCACTCTGCCTGCTGCAATGCAGAGCCCATGGAGAATGTGAGTGCCTGCCTGGGGCCCAGAGGAGGAGGAGGAGGAGAAGGAGGAGGAGGAGGAGGAGGAGGGGAGGCAAAGACCCAGCCTGCCCCCTCCATCCCCTCTGTTCCCCTCTAAGCCTCCTGGGCTACATCCAAGGATCCAAGGAGCATCTCCCTGTGGCCAATATGGGGAGGGCCTTCTCTTGCTCTCTTAGGCTGCTATCTTTGGAAAGGAGAGTGAAGACAAGACTGTTCCTCTTTCCCCTAGAATAAGAGGATGCTTCACAGGAAGGAAGCAGAAAGGGTATGCAGGGAGGTCATTCTGGCCAAAGACCTGGAACTTGGACCACTTGGGGTCTGGTCTGGCTTTCGGGTTCTACAGTAAAGATCCTTAACCTTTGTTTGTGTCCTGGACCCCTTGGGCAGTCAGTCTGGTGAAGTCCAGGGACTCCTCAGAATGTTTTTAAATGCACAAAATTAAATTCATGGGATTACAAAGCAAATTGATTACACTGAAATTTAAATCAAGAACAATAGTTCATGGACCCCACATTAAGAATTCTTGTCCAGGAGCCAAAAGGGTCTGCTGGAAGTGCATCAGAGAATCCACCCCTCTCATTTTACAAATGAGAAAACTGAGGGAGAGAGTGACTTGCCTAGGCTCACACAAGGAGCGTCCAAGGCAGGATCTAAAACCAGGTCTGACTCTAAGGCCTGGCCTTCTAGTCACATCTGCCTTTTTGAGTGTAAATTTCTCATTTTACAGAAGAGGAATCTGATACCCTCAGAAGGCTTCAAGTTACTTGGTTAAAGCCAAGGCCAGGAAAGGAACCCAGTTCTCATTCCTAGGCTTTACTCTGCTTTACTACACTATTCAGTCCTACTAGGATCACCTCCAAGTGTGAAGCTGAGTCTGCTCAATAGAGGTCAGATTACGTGCAGCTCCCAGGAGAGTAAAGACACAGAAAAAAAAAGGCATGATGGAAAAGAGTGCAGAAGCCTGGCGGTGACTGGATGGCCCCAAAAGGCTGCATTTAGACTAACTGAGGCCCTTTGCAGATCCATCTCCCCCTTCTGGGTGGCCCCTACACACACACCCACACACACACCCCTGCCTCCTCTCCTCTTCCTGTCTCTGCTCTGCCCAGCACACTCTCCAATGAGAGTCACAAGCTATGACCAGGATGAAATCACTCTTTGTAGACCCAGGGAGTTACAAAGTGATGGGCATGCCAGGGTGAAGGGGAGGACTGCAGCACCTGGCCAGGGCACAGCCTTTAAGAAGTGACCCCAATGCGCAGGATGTGAGCACAGCCTGTACTCCAGGCTAGAGGTGAGAGCTGGCCACACTCCACTCCCTCAGCCAGCCCTGAGGGCTTCCCATCTTGGCCTCACTCTTGGTTAAGGGTGAGGAAAAGAGGAAAACAAGAGATAGTAACAATAATAAAACAAGAAGTTGATGTTCACTTAGCACAAAACTAGAGAAGAGAAACCTCAACCCTTTGGAGTACCCCTAGACCCTGAGAGGAAGATGTAGCAACCTGACTCTTGGAATGTGAGCCTAGAGCATACACATGTCTTGGCTCAATGGGTCCTCACAGTAGCCCTGTGAGGGGCGCAAGCATGCGTGTGCGCGTGTGTGTGTGTGTGTGTGTGTGTGTGTGTGTGTGTGTGTGTGCGTGCGTGCGTGTGTATGTAATGCCACATAATGCCACACAGCTAGTAAGTGAGGGAGGATTTGAACTCAGTTCTTGCTGGCTCCAAGGTGAGCACTCTCTACTACACTGTGACCTTGGGACAGTTATGAGCTTTCTGTAGACTTTATCTTCCTTATATGTTGTAGGATGGGGGAAGGGGCCCTAGATGGTCTCTGAGACCAAGTAGGCAGAGCTGGGTGAAGTTCCTTTGCTAGCCTTGGTATTCTAGGAACCTTCGGGGTTCAGACTTGTTCTTCTGGGCCCTGGAGGGCAAGGCCAGTATCAACGGACAGAAATGGTTAAGAGCCCATGGAGTTTTCGTATCTGGGAGAACTTTGTGGTAGCCAGAAGGGGCCACCTCAGGAGGCAGTGAACTCCCCTCTTTGCAAGTCTTTTGGGAAAGGCTGGGTAATCCCTGTCCAATAGGGGAGCTCGTAGGAGCTGGACCAGATGGCCACTCTCACGTTCTAGGCTTCTGTTTGCTGATTTCTACACCCACTTCCCATTGCAGGTCTTGAATGCTCGGGTCTAGAATGAAGTAACTCAGAACCCTTCCTCTTCCTTCAGATGAAGGCTGACTGACTGATTGAGCCTTGCCTCAGATACTTCTTAGCTGTGTGACCCTGACCAAGTCCCTTAACCTCTTTCAGCCTTGGTTCATAAAATGGAGAAAAAAAATTGCCCCTACTTGCCAGGGCCCTTATGAGGACCTGGTAAGATCGTTTTTGCAAAGCCCTTTGCACATCTCCAGGTGCCGCAGAAGTGCCAGCCATAATTACTGTTGATTGAGGCAAGCTCCAGCTCAGCTGCTTCATCCTCTGCAATCCGACCTTGGACGCTTACTAGCTGGGGGACCCTGAGCATGACACTTAACCTGCTCCCTGTAAAACGAAGGCGCCAGATTCAGTGCCCTCTAAGATCTCTCCCTGCTCTACACTGATGATGATTTGATCTCAATTTTCCCCAGGAGTACCTGGGATGCCCCTTCCTCCCTCACAGCCCATCTTCTAACATATTTCTCTGGGTATGTTTTCAATCTCCCCACATCTCCCCCTCTCTCAATAGAAGGTAAACTCCTCAAGGACAGGGATTGCTCTGTTGTGTCTTTAAATGAATTTCCCAGTGCCTGGCACAGAGCAAGCACTATTGAAATGTTAGCTAGTGAAATTAAAAGTAAATAAGTAAATACAAAAATTAAAAAAAAAAGAAATGTTAGCTAGTGCTGTCATTCCTTAAAAGGATCAGAAGGCTGAGATATTCTCAACAACCTGACTAAACATCCCAGGGTGCCCCTCTAGGCCTCAGTTTGGCATTTTACATTTAAATTCATCCCAACATGAATTTATTATGCACCTCCTACGTGCCAGGGGCTGTGTAAGGCCAGAGAATACAAAGATGAAAAGGAATCAGTCTCTGTCCTCAAGTGGCTTATATTCCACTGGGAGGAAGGAGAGAGGGAACGGAATCACCTCCACAACCCTCTTTCCCTCTGGGCCCATAAGGTCATTTAGCCTGGCTCTTCTCCTTTACTTCTGGCTGACTTCTGATCCCTGGCCTTGATGCCTTTGGTATCCCCTTCATGTCAGCCATGGGGGGTAGGGGGGGCACGCACAGGAGAATTAGCAAAGCTGGCACAGATAACGAACACTAGGCATGTACTAAGCTTCTTGGAAAAATTAAACAGCGTGACAAGGAGAGCCAGATAAGAGTCGCTGGGGAGGCCGTCTGCCAGCCCAGGTAGCGCAAGGACGACAGAAGCATGGGGCATGTTGTGTGGTCTGAAAAGAGACTCCCAGCTTCACTCCTCTCCCTTCCTTTGATCAGGTACAACCTGGAAAGGAGGGTACCTTGACATCTGTTGGGGTATATCCCCCCAGCCTGACACGGATGAGATGCCCTATCTCCAGGAGGCAGCAGCATGAGAAAAGATCCATTTGGGCCAGAGCATCCTGAAGTCATTCACTGTAAACCATGCCAGGGGCATTTGAGAGACACTGACCTCCACACCACCAGTCCTGCCCAGGGAAACTGTCTAATCTCCCTTACATTTAAGATTGAGTCTAGGCCAGTTGCCACTGTCCCCAAATGACTTTATCCAGAGGGCAGAAAGCCAATCTAGGTCAGCATGTGGGCCTCCCAGAAGCTAACCCATTGCCAGGACCCCTGGGGTCTCTTCCCCTCAAGACCCAGGGAATCAGCAAGTCCCAAGAGAAGTACTAGGAGAAAGCTTTAAGATTATGGTAAAGTGAAGTATAACTCCTTGCATTCCTGGGGCATTTTCACATTCATTATCTCATTTGACCTGCCTAAGATTCCAGTAGGTATGAAAGGCAAAATACTTGTCCCCTTTTGACAGACAGGGAAACTGAGGCCTAGAGGAGAAACCTGAGGCTTCAATCAAGTGATTCATCAAAGATCAAAACTGAGTCACTGACAGATCTGGAACCAGAACCCACGTCTCTTGATCCCTACCTCCATTCACTACTCCACAGTGCCATGAGATGGGTAGAAACCAGACACAGAACCTGAGCTATGATTTGGGCTTGGAGGAGGAAGAAGGATTAGGAGCTCCAGATAAATGGACCTGCAAAGTTCTCAGATGAATTCTGGAGAGACCCAGGTGTGATGGAAAGAATGGCTTTTCTCCTTTCCCCCTTTCCTTGAGGCCTTCACGGGGTTCTTGGCCTCCCTATTCTTCCCTCACCTGGGACTATGGGGCCTCAAGGGTTAAAAATAATTGCAACATTAAACTGCAAGCTCAGCCCTCCTAGACCTGCAAGGGATGCTGCAGAGGGAGAGAGAGAAAAAGAAGGAGGGAGAGGGAGAGGGAAAGAGAGAGAGAGGAGAGGAGAGGAAACAGTGTCCTCTCCTCCTCTCCTCTCCTCTCCTCTCCCTCCTGCCCAGCAAGGGAAGGCATGAGGACCACAAACCACGGTCCGCTCCCAGGAGCCAGCAGCCCCTCTGCCCGGCCCACCTGGAGCTGTCAGCTTTGGCGGTTACCGGGGAGGGGGGCTGCCCGAGCCTGAGGACAGGTGCCGGACAGAGACCCCAGCCCCTCCCTCCCCTGCCAAGGTGGGAGGCTCACCCCGAGGGCCCCTCGTAGACCCCGCGGGGCCAGGGGGGTGTTGTCACCTTAGAGGTAAATAAAGTCCCAGTGGCCGGGCTCGCCGGCGGTTTGGGGATGCGGGCAGACAATGTGCCCAGCAGCCCGAGGGGGCAGCCCGGGGGGTACAGGTGTCGGGGGGCGGGGGTCTCACCGGCGCCCACCTCGGCCTCATTTTCCCCAGACCTCACTGTGGGGAAGTCCAGCCCCGCCAGGCCAGTCGGTGCCGGAGGGAGAGGCTTCACAACAGCAGGAGCTGGGGGGCGTGGGGGGGGGCAGCTCCCCCCCAGTCGCCGCGCCTCCCCCAAGGCGCCTGGCGCCCCGTGGAGGGGGAGGGTCCCGGGACCCCGCCCGCCCTACGCCCGCCTTACCTGTTACCTGGCCCCAGGTGGGCCGGGCCTGGGCGCTGCGCTGCACTCTGCTCGGCGAGGCTCATGGGCACTGACTGCCCACCGCCCGCCCGGCCGCTCCGGCGCCGCCGCTGCAGCCGCTGCAAGGTCGCACGGAGGGAGGCGGGGCCGCCCCAGGCTGACGTGAGGCCGCCTTTCCCCTCCCCTAGGCCCCGCCTCCGAAGAAAAGGCCCCGCCCCGCCCGTAGCCTGTCCCAACAGGAGGCCCCGCCTCCAAATCGAGGCCCCTCCCCCACTGACCTCTGAGGCTCCGCCCCTCCCCCACAGTTTGTCTGTTCCAGAGGACCCTCCTGCCAGTGACTGCCTGAGGGCCCGCCCTGTCCGAAGTGTCCTGTCTCTCTCCCACCCTCACCGACCTTCTCCCTTATTCCACCAGAGGCGAGGCTCTGCCTCCCACCGCCCCTCCCCCCACCGTGACCTAGCGTCACCCCCAGCGGCCCCGACCTGGGGTCACGCCCCTAGCCGGCCATCGTCCCCGCCCCAGGACACGCCCCTTGATATTCGTCTGACCACCCTATTTATTCCCCCTTTCTCCATCCTCCCCCTCCCCCTTCGCCTCCCTCCCACCCTTGGTGCACAGGGCTCTGCCCCCCGCCCATGACCTGCTCCACCACTAGATCCTTCCTACCCCACTCGACCCTTCCTGAGGCCCCGCCTCTAGAGGATAGACTTTGCCCCAAGACTTCTGTGGCTCCGCCCCCCCCGCCCTTAGGGGGAGGGGCGAGTGCCTGAGTCCCCTCCAGAGCCTATCCAATCCACCGACCCCACCCAGAGGTTGACCCTACCCCTGGCCACGCCCCCAATCAGCCCGCTCCGCCCCCACTCCAGGATACTCCTCCAGTCTCGATTCCCGCCCTCCCCCAACACGCCCCATAATGTTCCGCCCCGCCCCTCTCAGCCTCCTTCAGGCTCCGCGGCTCCACCTCTCGCCCATGGCCCTGCCTCCGCCCGGGGTAGACTCGGGGATGTTCTGACACGCCCACAAACCGCCCTTTTACACCTCCTTCCGGCCAGGCCCCCGCCACGCCCCCTCCCAGTGTCCCACCCCCTCCCCGCCCCCTCAGCTCCAGACTTCAGCTCCGGAGGGCCCCCGCCCTTCCTTCCCCGGAGCAGCCTGGGAAGAGCCTGAGAAGGACCCTAGAGGTCTTGGAGGAGCCCAGCGTTCTGCGTGTACTGGCCGTCCCCTCCTTCCCCATCCCCAGATGGAAGCGCCTTGAGGGCAGAGACTGGCCCCGAGCGCTGGGTAGATTCCTGCAGCCCGCTGGCTTGCACGTCGGAAGGAGGAAGGAAGCCAGCGTTTATCGAGTCCTTAGGAAGGACCCAGCCCGTGCTAAAGACGCGACCACGAGAGCGCAGATTCGGACTCTGAAGGAGCCTTAGGCGCGTGTAATACAGCTCGCTTTAAAGGGGACACAACTGAGGCCCAGGGGGTGAAAGGATCCCTGGACTGGGGGGGGGGGGGGGAAAGCGCTTCATTTACAGAGGAAGAAGCTGGAGCCCACCGAGAGATGGTGGGTCTAGAGGTCTTCTCATCTACCCCTTTTATTGTACAGATCAGGAAACTGAGGCCCAGAGAGACATGACTCAGGATTCAGTGTCAATCTTCGTAATAGCTCATGACCATGCCCTCTCACGTTGGTCAGAGGTGACCTGGTGGAAGCCCCCCACTCTGTCCTCCACCAAGCTGGCAAAGTGATCTTCCTAAATCATCGTGGCTCCTATCACCTATAGGATCAGATGGAGAATCCTCTGGCTTTCAAAGCCCTTTATAACCTGACATTCCCCCCAACTATTCTCCCCACACCCCTTCCCAGTCTTCTCCCTTTATACCTCACCTAGTCCTTTTCTGAGCAGTGACTCTGATGTTCCTGGAACAAGACACTTCATCTTGGGCTGTCCCCTCAAGCCTGGAATTCTCTCTCTCCCCATCTGTGCCTCCAGCTTCCTTCAAATCCTTGATAAAACCTCCCTTTTTTACCAGAAGCCTTTCCTAATCTCTCTTAATTCTAGTGCTTTCCCTCTGCTCATTATTTCAAATTTATCTTATGTATATAACTTGTGGGCTACATGTTGTCTCTCCTGTTAGGACTATGGAGCTTCATGGGAGCGAGCATTGTCTTTACCTTTCATCATCCCTGACCAGTGGTCCTTGCAGCCTCTTCCAGAAGGCCTGAAGTGAATGAAGTTGGCAGCCCCTCCACTTGGGGACAGATCTCATTCCTTGTTAGGCATTTCATCCTGATCGGGAGCCCCTGCAATTTCAGCTTAGCATCTCACCCCTCTTTTACACTATTGTAATTTAGTCATCACCCCATTTGAGGTTTTCTTGGCAGAGATACTGGAGTGGTTTGTCATTTCCTTTTCCAGTTCATTTTACAAATGAAGAAACTGAGATAAACAAGGTTAAGTGACTTGTCCAGGGTCACATAGCTAGTAAGTAGATTTGAACTCATAAAGATCAGTCTTCCTGACTTTAGGCCTAATGCTCTATGCACTATGGTGCTCCAGTAATAATGATAGCTAGTATTTAAACGGCACCTGGGATGTTAGGAGCTTTACAGATATTATCTCACTTGACACTAACAATAATCATGGGAGGTTTGTTGTTATCATCCTAATTTTATAGTTGAGGAAACTGAGGCAAACAGAGGCTAAGTGACTTGTCCAGGGTCACACAGCTAGTAGGTGTCCGAGGCTTTATTTGAACTCAGGTCTTCCTGACTCCAGGTCAGGTGCTTTAACCACTGTACTACCTTGATGCTTCACTTCACCACTTACCTCTGCAATCTTGGGCAACTCACTTAACATGTGTGTGTGTGGGCCCATTTCCTACTCTCTAAAAACGAGGGGGTTGGAGTATATGGCTTCTAAGGTTCTCCCAGCTCGAAATCTAGGTTCCCATGAATAAGTTGAGTAGAAATCCGGACATCTGAGCCAGTTCCACATTTGTGCCTGTCAACACATGCTCTAAAAAAAAAATCCGCTTATTCTAAAATTAGCCAGAAATTAAGGAGGTAGATGTAATGTAAGAAAGCTGTGCTGCTTTTTATGATTACAAAGAACTGGAAGCTAAAGGGAGGCCCTTCACCTGGGGGATGGCAGGACACATTGTGATATGTGAAGGTAATGGAATGATCCTGCTGTACTCTTTCAAAGAAACCAGATAGACCTGTATGAACTGATGCAGAGGGGAGTGAGCAGAACCAGAACTATGTCTCCACTAACAACCTTGTAACTTCCACCCAATGCAATGATCAATCTCAGTTCCAGAGGACTGGTGATGGAGTGTTGACAGGTGACGGAATGGGGTGCAAAACGGGACACACATTTTTCTGACATGACCAACATGGGGATTTATATTGCTTAACTTTGCATATTTGTTCCAAGGGTTTTCTTTTGTTTTCATTGGGGTGGGGGGTGGGTGGGAAAAGGGCAGTGTGTGGATGGCAGAGAAAATAAGTACCAATTGAAAAGAAAATGGTGCCCCCCTTTTATGCCAAATCTGAATGATTTGGGAATTATCTGTGTCTCTGCATCTGTTCCATGAGTGTGAATGTAGCCGAGTTAACTGTTCTTTCGTAGCCTGAAGGCTGGGCCTAGCCATGGACAATGCTAATTAACACTCAAGACTGATCAAGAACACTTTCATCGTTCTGAAAAGCTGAAAGGGGGATGAGGGGGAAACCACCTGCTTCTGAGACAGGGAGCAAATTAAAAGCTGAAGGATATTAGAGTGGGGAAGCTGTCCTCCTTCAGAGAGCCAGGCCCAGCTTTTATCATTTTGACAAAGATAACTGAAGCCCAGATACGGGAAATGGTTTGTTCAAGGTGACCAAAGCTAGTTTGTGGGAAAGCTGGGATGAGAGCGTGGGCACCCGAGTCCTGGTTCAAATTTGAAGCTCACTCTCTGTGCCTGCCCCATACATTGTAGGTGCTTAATAAATGCCTGCTAACTTGATGACTTACAGGTCTGACCTGCTTACTATGGGGAGAACCCTCCCTGGGCAATGTCATCCTTCCACATTCAACACCTGTAGTGGAGATGTTTAAACTTTAAATGACTGGGCGAGAGAGGGAAGCTCTGGCCTGTACATGTATTGAAGCCAGCTGAATTTTCAGAGGGAGGGTTTTGGTGGGAGCTGTCACTATCTGGCTGGTGAAAGCACTATGTTGTGGACATGGGAAGTCAAGGTCCTTCCAGGTCCATCCTCTTGGATGGCTGGAGACTTGTTGGACCCTGCTGCTGTATGAGCACATTTGAGCATCCCCCAGGGCAGGACTCCAGGGACCCAGCGAGGCTGTTGTTGGTCTCAGATGCTTGTCTGACCTTTCTGAATGCCAAGGAAGAATAAAATGCACAGGGGGCTGGCAAAAATACATTTCCTGCTCTTGGGAAAGCTAGAGTTTATTTCTGGATGGAGGGTTCCACCCAGGCTTTAAGGTCTCCCTCCAAAGTTTAGCCTGCCTGTGACTACCTCCCTTCTGAGTAAGCCAAGGAAGGGCCTTGTTTCAGTCTATGATCAGGCCAACCTATGGACACCTGGAGAATCTCAACCCAGTGCCAAAGCATGTCCTAAGTATGCAAGTGCTGTTTGAGTGAATGCAGGTCTTCAGCCTGGGAATCTGGCTGGAGATCATAGCTTGTAGGGCATTTAGGGCCAAGCCCAGAAAAGAACTCTCTCCTCAGGTCAGCTAAATCTGGGCTCTGCTGACACACGCTAGGCAAGGGAGTGGGAACAGGGAGAGAGGGAAGAGGATACCAGCCAAGTCCAAAGTCTTCTCCACCCTCCCCCACCAAACCCAACAATTTCTGGTAACGATCCTATACATTGATTTCTGCAGCCCGAAGAGTGTTTTTTGTAAGACCATTTATTTCCAAAGGAATTTCTGAATGTTTCATCCTTTGCAGCTATAATCTAGCCTGCAGCAAAAGGGCTGTCTTTACAGCCTGGGGAATAGCTAAAAATGATGAGAAATCAGAACTCCATCTGATTTTTACATATGGGGGGATTTTAACACAAGGGATTACCAGGGAAGTGACGGTCACACGTGCAGAAGACATGCAGGCTCAGCCCTTATGTTGGGGTTGTGACGGCTGACCTCTGTCTGGGTAGAACTCAGTCCCAGAGCTCCAGAAAGCCAAGGCAATCCAAACGGGCAGCCGGGTCATCTGGGCTCAGTGGACTGGGATTTTAATCTGAATCTGCCATCTGGATAACCTTGGGCAAACCCCCTTCCCTCTCCGAGTCTCAGTGACCCCCGTGCCTGGAATGCTCTCCCCTCTCATCTCTGTCTCCTGGCTTCCTTTCAAGCCCCACCCAAAGCCCACCCAAGCGGCAAGGCAAGAAGCCTTTCCTGGACCCTCCTCCCTGCTGTCTGTCTTGTGTGGTTTTTTGCACACTGTCTCCCCTATTAGACTGTGAGCTCCTGGAGGGCAGGAGTCATTTTTCTCTTTCTTGTATCCCAGCCATAGCCCAGTGCCCAGCATGACCACTCGTTCACTTGAGGGAATGGCACAGATGACCTCCAAGGTCGTTCCTAGCTCTAAATCTGATGTTTCTGGCCCCTTTTTATGGCTATTCAACCATCCCGTTTATTTCAGATCCCACTCCTGCAACTTGCTTCCTGTGACCTTGGGAAAATCACTTGACCTTTTAGGGCCTCTGTTTCCTCATCTTGAGAAACAAGGGGGCTGGGTTGGATGACCTTGGGGGTCCCCTTCGAGCTCAAAACATGCCATCCTGTGGCTTTAAAATCATCCTTGGCAACTCTTCAATCAGATTCATGAGCTCAGCCTCCCTTCCCTGTTTGGCAGTGAGTGAATTACTACCAAAAGCAAACTCATTTTGATAAGAACCAGATCCAGATCTCATTTCGAGGGCCCAATGGCTCTCACGGGCAAAGGTCATCACCGCACACATCTCTAGGACCCTGCCTCCCCTCTTCCCCTCCTCCCCATGAGCAAAGATAACAGAAAAGGACGTGCTCATAAAGTCCTCATGAAGCCAGGTGAGATAAGGCTCGGCCCTTTGAGGTTTGTCCAGAGGGCTCCCTGAGTTGTGAGAGCAGATCTTAAGGAAAAATTAGTGAATTCTGAGAGGGTGGCAAGGAGATCCCTCCCATCCTTCCCCATTCAACACCTGTAATGGAGACACTGTTTAAACTTTGAATAACTTTTCATCCCAGGGCAGCTCTGGCCTGTGCCTACACTGGAGCCAGCAGAGTTTTCAGCTCCCTGTGAGTGAGTGAGGACTTTGGGGGGAAGCTCAATCACTCTCTGGCTGGTGAAAGCAGGACATGGAAAGTCAAGGTACTTCCAGGTCCATCCTCTTGGATGGCTGCAGACTTGGTGGCCCCTGCTGCTATATGAACAGACACATTTGAGTGTTCCCTAGGGCAGGGCTCCAGGTACCCATTGAGGCTCTGTTGGCCTGCTGGAGGAGTCAACGCCAGGCTGCCTTCCTTGAGCCCCTGTAGGGAAGAGACATCTCTAGCTGGGTCCTTTGGATGGTTCAGGCTCTGAGGTCGGCCTCTGTGGTCTTCCGGGGTGTGTTGTTGGTACCCAGAAGCACTCCTTGTGTGGGAGAGAGCACCCAACTTGGGGCGGGCAAGGTTTACCACTGCCTACCGTGAGGGACCAATGGCACTGAGTTAGCAGGTCAGTGCTCAGCAGAAGGGGACTGCTTTCCCTCAGCTGCTGGTGGCTGCTCTGAAGGGAGGATAGTTTCCAACTGAAAGGACACGAAGGGGTGCTTCTTGAGCTTTTTTAAGGGGCTCTCTGTGAAGCCTCGGTCCTCCGAGCTGAAGGCCAGGGCTGCCAGGCTCCCGCCTTTCCTCTTCATGCTCCTCCGATCTCCCTTGCCCGAGGCAGCCATATTATCAATCACCTGTGGGAGGAGGGAGACTGGCTGAGGAGGGACAACGAAATCACAAAGGCTCCCCCCATCAGGAACCCCGGAAAAAGGCTGTGGTCATTCTTCCTAGAGCAACAAGCAAATGCTCGGCTGGGGATAGAAGACACCATCAGCTTGTTCCTCAAAGCAACACGTGGCTTTCATTCTAAAGACAATTAGCTGGGGAGATCTAGGGGTGAGCCCCTCAGGCAGCAGCTGGCTCTGATTCCTCAGTAAGAGCTCAGCACCTGTGGGCAGAGACTGCCCTCAGGGAGCTGACAGAGAGAGGTGGAGAAGGATTGGGGGAGAGGAGTGAGGCTCCAAACTAAATGGACTGGAAGGGTCAATTTCCAGGAGTGCCAACGGGACTTACGAGCTTCCTCACAGTCCCCTGCTGCTCTTGGACAGCAGCAGTGAAAGGAGGGAGGCTGTCAGTTTTCATGGAACCTGGTCCCTCCTCCTTTGGGTCCTTCACAGAAGCATCCTGGAAGGCACAAGTGAGTCCATTCATCCATCAACAGGCGTTTACAGAGCTGAGATTTCTAGCATGTGTCAGAGCAGAGGTTAGAGGGTGGACACACAGAGACACACAGACACACACAGACACACACAGACACACACACACCTCAGCTGAGCCTCTAGGGGCCTCAGAGGTCATGTGGTGCAGTGCGAAGAATGCCTGACTTAGAGTCAGAAATGTCTGGCTTCAAGTCCCATCTCTGACATTCTAAGCTGTGTGATGCTGGCCTGTTTTCTCATTTGTCAAGTGACAGGGCTAGAAGGGACAGCATCCAAGGGAGCTTCCTGCTCTCACTCTACAATCCCCCCAAGCCCTCTGTGCTCCTGGGTGTCCTCACTTCCTCATCACCTGAGGCAGCCCATGAAGTGTTTGCAAACCTTAAGGAGGACAATAGACACTTGCTATATTGTTGTGGTTGTCACTCAAGAACTCAGGGTCCTCCAGGGGATGGAGGCGTCCTTTCAAGTCCCAGGGCTTGAGGTCTGGCAAAATGAGACCCCCACCCCTGTGTGCCAGAGCTGGCTGGCTCCGCTGTCCAGTTGGGGCCCCTCCCAGGTACCTCGGAGGACAAGCAGACGTGGCGGTTAAACATGAGGAAGAACGGTGTGTGTTTGGTGACAGGGCTGACAGTTGTTCGGAAACCAAAGACCACGGGGTCCAGATGCTCATCCCAGTCAGGCTGTTTCTCCTTCACCACACTCTGAAGGGCTGCCTTCAGCAGCTCGGCGGTTGCCTCATCCAGCCCCACGGTATTGAGGGCAGCAGAAGATGTCAGGGTCTGGGAGATGCTCCAGTGCTCGCCCAGGTGCTGGCTCACCTGTACAGGCCCATGAAAAAGGGGGAGGTTCCCTGGGCCCAGCCACACTCACCAGAGCCTCTCACAGGGACAGCGGCCTCCATCCTCCCCATGTAGGCGGCCTCCCCGCCACCCTTGGATCTGGCCCTTAAGGAGAGAGACATGTCAGGAGGGGTTAACTTTCTAGAAGTGGCAGGTTCTCTGGTCCATTCACCAGGCACCACCAGATCCCCTCAGACTGGCGGGCTAACTAATGGAGTGGGACTTTGGGCCCCTGCCCAATAATAAGGAAGGGACAGCTGTGGTCTAGTGGGCAGGGAGCTGGCTTCAGAGCCAGGAAAATATGGGTTCAAATCCAACTTCTGACACCAGGGGCTGGGGGACCCTGGACAAACAGTCAACCCTTCTCAGTGCTTTAGGCCAATGGTGTCAAATGACAGTAGAAGTGGGGAGGGGCACTGGCCCTAGAGTCAGGAGGATCTGAATTCAAATCTGACCTCAGACACTTAGTAGCTGTGTGACTCTGGGCAAGTCATTTAACCTGACTGCCTCCCAAAGGAAAAAAGCAAGGAGAAATGGGGGCCACGAAACCCTCCATAAGGACGCCTGTAGGCCACATATCAATGCGGAAAAACCACCTGTGGAATAGCCCACCTACTAATACTGTCAATGTTTTGTGATAGTTTTATTTTTTTGTGAAACGTTTCACAGTGATATTTTACTTTGGTGGGGAGAGCACTTGAGGGCACCATGAGCCTTGTGTGGCCTGCCTGGCAGGACATGTGCCTCATAGCTCTGCTCCAGGCAACTCTCTGTGCTGCTGAGGTGCTGATCTACGTTGGCAGAGGGTCTTTCCTCACCTGGGAGTTCTCTAGCCCTTTCCCTGTCCTGAATCCCAACTTCAACTTGAAGCTTGGGAACCCAGAGCTCCGATATGTTGCTTCTGACAGAAGCTGCTGTTTCTACCATGGAGTCTGACTTAATCCCTGCTCTGGGAGCAAGGTGGCCACAGGCCTGGGGTGTGCCTGAGGGTCTGTGATGCCTGCTTCACAGGAAGGCCCAGGTCACACAGGGGGCACTGTGATTCTAAACCAGCTCCTCTAACTTTCCAGTATATCACAGCGGCTTTCTCTGGGGGCTGGTAGCTCGCCTTTTCCCTTCTCCCACTCACCTGAGGCCTGTGGTCCCAATAATGCCCTCTCATCACCCTCTCCCCTGCCATGTGCCAACTCTGGTCCTTCCCTATGCTTGATGGGGCAGGATAGGACAGGGGGAGATGGAAGATGATGAGGGCACACCAAGAGAAGCTTGGATCGGTAAAGCAGACCCCAGGGAGGCTTTCCATTTTAGCATCTGACATTCAAGCAATCTCCCAAGGCCTTCTGATGGAGAGACAGCGGAGGCTGACTAACAGGCAGGGAAGGTGGGCCAGACAGAGCAACCTGCAGGACAGAGAAGCAGACCCTCGGCACATCCTGGGCACTCTCTCACTCACCTCTTCACAGAAGGCCCAGCTCTGACTGCAGTATATATTTTTGGAGGCACCAAATCTGCACAAATGAAAGACAAATCCAATGGGAGGGAGGGAGGCCAAGAGTGGCTTTCTAAAGGCATTCACAAAGGTGCCTTTGAAGGAAAGGACACATTCCACCTCCCCCCAATCCCCACCAGAGGTGACCTGATGGTGCAAACCGAGTCAGGATGGGTCACTTCCTAGCAACAAAAAAAGATGTATCCTGATACCTGTAGAACAGGCTGGCCAGGGCCTTGGCCACTGAGAGGGCATCCTTCTTCCGCAGTGGGACGGCTTCAATCCACTTGGTGAAATAATCTGTCACTATCAGGACATGTGTGTTGGCTCGGGCTGTCTCTGGGAATGGTCCTGCAGGGTGAGGTTCAATTCAACAGGCATTTAGTAAGTGCCTACTGTATGCTGTATACTGAGCTAGGTCCTAGAGATGCCAGGACAGGCATGCTAACAGGTGGAGCAACTGAGGCTGGGAAATGGAGGGAGGGAGAATTCTAGGTTTGGAGGGGAGGAAGTGTTGGGTACAGGAAGTGTCAAACCTCTAAATGAGGTCCAAACCAGATTAAAATATAATTGGGAAATGTTTAATAAAGTTAACAGGAACACAATATAGATTATGTTAATTTGTGGTTTTCTTTTTTCAACATTTTATATTTTTCCCAATTACACATAAAAACAATTTTTAACATTCATTTTTAAAAAATTTCGAGTTCCAAACATTTTCCCTCCTTCCCTCCTCTCTCCCTCCCTGAGATGATAAGCAATTAGATATACATGTGTGTTTTTTCATAATAGTCATTTTGTGAGAGAAAACACAGACCAAAAAAAAATTTAGAAAAAGATAAAGAAAGTGAAAAATATTATGCTTTGATCTGCATTCAGACTTCATCAGTTCTTTCTCTGCAGGTGGACAGCATTTTTCATCATGAGTCCTTTGGAACTGTCTTAAATTGTTTTATTACTGAGAAGAGCTATGTGATTCATAGTTGATTATCACACAACGTTACTGTTACTGTGTACACTGTTTCTTTGGTTCTGCCACTTCACTTTGCATCATCAGTTCCTATAAGTCTTTCCAGATTTTTCTGAAACCATCATGCTTGTCATTTTTTATAGGACAATAGTATTCCATCGCAAGCACATACCACAACTTGTTCAGCCATTCCCCAATTGATGGGCACGCTCTCAATGTCCAATTCTTTGCTATAATTTGTTGTTTTCTAAGTCAATTTGGAGCCTACAGAGATATGTTTCTATTTGAATTTGGCACCCCTGGGTTATCTGATTGGAATGGAGAATGCCTGAGGAGCAGCAACATGAAATGATTCTGGGAGAGTCAGTAGGAGGCAAACTGTGAAGCTCTTTAAATGTCAGGCAGAAGAGTTTGTATTTTATCCTACAAGGCAATAGGGAGCCACTGAAGATTGCTAAGTGACAGGTGAGGGGGTCAGACTGTGCTTTGGGAATATCAGTTTCGCAGCCATGTGGAGGATGGGCTGGAGAGGGGAGACTGGAGTCAGAGGACACTGAAGAGGATTCTGGAGGAGGCTAGGAGGACCTGAACTAGAGAGGTGGCTGTGGGAATACAGAGAAGGGAATGGACATGAAAGATGGAGTGGAGAGAGAATCAGCAAGACTTGGTACCTGGCCACATAAGTGGGTAAGAGAATGAATATAAGGGACAGCTGCCAGGCTGGGAGCCCATGGCTTCTTCACTGGCTAGATACACAAGCAGTGGGAACAGAGCCTGTGTGCAGACCTTGGAATTCAGGGATGGATGGAGCCATACTGTGGGCTGGGCTGGACAGGCCAAGGCTCTCCTATGGTCTCTGGTATGAGGATTAGGGTCAGATCCGCCTAGTCTGGGAAGCTGCCTCAAGACTTTCCAGTAGCCTGTCAGTGCTCTGAAGAAGGCCAGCCCAGAGGCCAGTGTTCCTAAGTCTCGCCCTGCACTCACCTTGGAGGTCCATGCCCAGGATCTCCCAAGGGGCCTCTGCCTTCACTGGCCTCGCCTTCCTAACCATGTTCTTGGCATGCTCCGCATTCTGGCACGTCTGGCACATTCTGATCTGAGAAAACAAAGCCCCTCATAGAACATTGCACCATGTCACATCACTCTGTGTCCGTGTCCCTTCTTCCTAACTAGACTGTAAGCCCCAGGAGGGCAGAACCAGGTCTTATTCATCTTTGCATCTGTTAAAGTACACAGCACAGGGAAGGAGTTCGAAGAGCCCAGCAGGGTCATGGCTGCAGAGCTGGAAGGGACCTCAGTCTAATGCGCTTTAAAGAGGAGTAAACTGAGGCCCAAGACTCTGAGGAGTTTACCACGTGAGTGTGGGGGCAGTGGGGCGGGGTGGAAGGCAGCCTGATGGTGAGAGGCAGGGAGGGCCTAGTCTCGAATCCTGCTTCTGACACTTCCTAGCTGTGTGGGCCAGGGTGACACCCTCTCTGAGGCTCAGCCTCCTCCCCTGTAAATGGGAGGTGATGAGACTGGCTTCAGTAAGTGGTTCTGAGAAGAACTGAGCTCCTCAGTGCCCCAGAGGATCCTGGGTCTAGAGCTACAAGGAATGTCTGGGGTGGAGACAGAGGTCCAGGGATGGTGCCTGGTCCAAACGTGGAAGGAAACTGAGGCCCCTGGCGGGGGAAGGAGAGAGATGAGGGGGGGAGAGGTTCAAGTGATTTGCCCCAAGGTCCCAAAGGTCTCAGAGACTTTGTATAAGAATGAACAAATGAATGAATGAAAAACACTCACTGACTCCCACATGCCAGGGACAAGCTCTAGGGACACAGAAGGAAGCAGTTAGGACAGAACTTGTTCTCCAGATGGAAGAAAACAACACACAATGCGGGGGTGGGGTGGCAGGGAAAGATAGTCCTGTACATTGTAGGGCTGGACACGTCAGGGAGGATTCTTAGCCTACAGACCCAGGGAGACACTGTGGGAGAACAGCTGGGCCCCAAGGCTTGAGAGGCAGGGGAGAGAGTCAGCAGGCAGCTGACGGGTTTGGGCACCCCTCAAGTGACTGGCACCTGGGGGCTCTCCACGTACTGAGCAGAATGGAAGGGCTTGAGATTTGAGGGAGGGTCTGAGTACAGGTCTGGGGAGCATCTGTGGGTGGGTATAGTGGGAGGGGGAGAGAGGATTTAAGGAGTGACTTGGGGAGGGCCCACCTAGACTGGATGCAGGCATGCTCTGGCTGCTCACAGAGCTGCTAGCAGAGAAAGACTGTGGGAAGGAGCGAGGCTAGGTGCCAGGCTACGAGGGTCTGGGCATGAACTAATCAACCAAAAAGCATGTGTCAAGGGCTTATGATGCGCCAAAGATGGGGTTAGATACTGAAGACAAGAAGGAAACAAACACAACACAAAGAAGGAAGCTATCCTTGTTCTCAAGGAGGTTAGTGTATTTGTATGCAGTAATGATGCGGATACAATGGTGCCCCAAGGATTGCGTTGCCTTTTCACTGGTTTATCCTCTAGAGGCACCCTAAAATACAGAGGTGCCCTGAAGGTTGAGTTGCTCATTCCCTGGCATTCTAAAGTTTACCACAAAACTTCACCTTGTCCTAAAATTTCTTATCTCCTCTCATCCTGTGTCATAAATTCCTTGTCCTCAGCCTGTATCCGTATCTTGCAAGACTTATCTTGACCTTAAAAATCACCTTATCCTAAAATTCCTTGTCTCCTCCGATCCTGTCATAAAGATTCCCCTTGCCCCCCTTATCTTGTGTCATTCATCGTCCTCATCCCGTGTACTTATCTTGCAAGATTTACTTTGTCCTCAAGTCCCCAACCCCCTTTAGAAACCCTAAAAAACCTTACATCACTACACTATAGGCTTTATAGCTTTCTGGCTATATAAGTCTGGTCCTTGTCCTATATCATGGCCTTTGTTTAGCTCCTTGCTAAGTCTCAGGCCTGCATGCTTTTGTGTTAATAAAGCACCCTTTGGCTAAAGAGAAGGTCTGATTGAATTCTTTCAAATCTGAACCAGCTCTCCCAACCCTGAACCCCAACAGTAACATTATAATAACATGTAGTAATAGAATGTTACTGTATCTTACCTTTATTACTACACTAGTTATATTATAATATCACATATACTAATAACCTGTTAGAAGTCTCAGTTTCCCCATCTGTAATAGGAGGGCCCTGGACCAGAAGCCTCTGAGCTCCCTCCCAGCTCAAGATCAGGGATCGCGCACCCTTTCCCAAAGCCTGAGATCCACCCCTGAGGGACTCCTAAAGATGGCTCCCTCCCCTCCCCTGTGCTAACAAGCCTTCCAAAAATACAGCAAATGACTAGCATTGATGGGAGAAAAAGAAATGTAGAGACAGAGAGAGAGAAGAGAGACAGAAAGACAAAGAGAGAAGAGAAACGGAGAGATGCAGACCCAGAGACAAGACAAGACAGAGATTCGATTCAAGTAACATTCATTAAGCGCTAGCTGGTACAGTAGAAGAAGCCTTTGGTTTGGAGTCAGGAAGACCTGAGTTCGAATCCAGTCTCGGGCACTTACTGTGTGACCCTGAGCAAGTCACTTCACCACTGGCTGCCTCAGTTTCCTTACCTGTAAAATGGGCATAACAGCAGCAGATAGTACCTCCCAGGACCGTTACGGGGATCAAATGAAATAAAATTTGTAAACCACTTAGCTAGTGTCCAGCACATAGTAGGTACTCAAATGCTTGTTGCCTTCCTAGGTCTGGGAGGGGGGTTCCCTACAAGGCATAGTGCTGGCGATACAAAGATGAACAAGTCTGCCCTGGGACTGGGAGTCAGAGGACCTGAAGACATTATCTGGCTTTGCTACTTACTGGCTGTGTGACCTTGTACAAGTCACTTAACCTCAATGGGCCTCAGCTTCTTTTATCTGTAAAACGAGGGGGTGGGACTGATCCTGCAGAGGAGGCCACTACAAAAACCAAATGAAATAGCTCCTGCCCTCGAGGAGGAGGTAAATGCGATTCAGAGCAGAGAGGGAGGCTTCTGAAAATTGGCCAAGAGAAGGGAGTAGCTTTTGGGGATTGAGGTGAACCTGTGCAAAAGTCAGGGGGACACGGGATGGAAAGTCTAGCTTTGGGAAGAGCGAACAGACCCATTCAACAGGAACATCGAGTGTGTGAAGGGTAGGAATTCCGAGTGGAAGTCTCGAGGCAGGCTCTGGGCCAGCTTCTCTGATGCTGTGTAAGGGAGAGAGGAGAGAGGGCACCCAGGGAGACCTCGGAGGGGCTATTCCAGTTGTGCCCAGGACAAGCGGCACGGGGCTGACCCAGAGTGGTGGCTAACCAGAGAGGCTGGGCAGAAAGGAGGACCCTGTTTGGTAACTGACTGGACGTGGAGAGTTTTGGAAAGGGGAGGGAAAGTGCTGTCCCCAAGGTTCTGGTCCGAGGTGATGGGGGAAGGAGAAGGGTGACCAGTGGAGCTGGAGATCTGTCTCAAGTGAGGTGCTGATGCAGAGATGGTCAGGAAGAATTTGGAGACGTGAGACTAGAGCTCAGGAGAGAGAGGAGAGATGTGGGAGCAGTTTATATAGAGAAGATATCAGAACCCAGAAAAGCAGACGAGACTGCCAAGCTGAGAAAGCGTGGGCCTGCCCACGTGGAGCCTTGGGAACACCCACACTCTGCAGGGGCAGGGGACAGACAGGAGCAAAGGACGCAGAGAATCATATTCTGGATCCCCAAGGCTGCTGGTGGCCTCCCTCCCCAAATACCTCACATTTATCTGCATTTCTTCTCTTTACATTTCTTCTATATATACTTAGATATGTGCCTGCTGTCTCTCCCATTAGAATGTAAGCTTCTTGTGAAGAGGGATTGTTCCATTCTTTGTCTTGTATCCCTAAAACCTGGCGCAAGAGCTTGGTACATAGGATGAATCATCAACAAGGATTTCACTGGAATGGAGAATCTATTCCCCTCTCTGCCTCTGTCTCTCTTTTTTTCTCCCTCCCTTCTCCCCCTCTCTCTCCCTCCCTCCCTATCTCTCATCATGATTCTCCTGTCTTTTAATCTCTCTTGGTGCCTCCCTCCTCCTAAACCCATCTTGTTCTCCCCCCCATTCCCTTGGGTTCCTCCGGTGCTCCCCTCACCAGCTGATGCCTTCTTCCACCCACACTCCCCAGCACCCTCCCCTTGGCCCTTACCCAGTCTACCACGTCCTTGACGATCCCCAGCCAGTAGTAACGACTCTGGATTCGATGCACTGTCTTCTTTTGGCCTAGGTGGTGGCCAGCCTCTGTGAAGTGGCTTTCCAAGAATACCTGGCGCCGTCTCTCAGGGTCCACCACCACCTCCCTCTTCTCTTCTTTCTTCATCCCCACGTAATACAGGCGGCCCCCTTTGGGAAATAGGTTATATTGAGCAGGTGGGACATGACATTCCCATCCTCCTCCAAGGGGTGCAGGGGATGAGGTGGGTGGTAGCACTGAGAATAGAGGCAGAGGAAAGAGCTTAGGACATAGGCCCCAGAGACAAAGCTCCCCAAAGTTCAAATCTCATCATAGCCATCAGCCATCATGTCTCCCCAGTTCCTTCCAAATGCTTCTTCTGTGCTTGATCTCAAGGACCTGCATCATCCTTTGCTGTATTCGGGACACCCTCTGGAAATGGGCAGCCAATTCATAGCAGCATCTTTGTGGTAACAAACATGTTGACTAGCTAAGGAAACCAGTATGTGAATATAATGGGACGTTGTTGCACTTTGGGAAGTGAGAAATATGAGGTCTTGCTGTTGACTCTGATCGCTGCTTCCTTTTCTAGATGTTCATGTACCATCCCTCTAATGCTCTGTTCCAGAATTCTGACCAGAAGCAAAGTGAAGCTCACTGGCCTGCAGCCTATACACTCTTTTCTGTTCCATTCCTTTTTTGGATAATTGAGACATTGGCTCTTCTCCAACACTAAGGGGCCACTCTTGTTTTCCTTAGTATTCCATTTCAGGTCACCCATCTCTGAAATGAGTGATTTATCCTGGATCTCCCTAGAAGCCCTAAATCCTATGACCTGAGGGCAGCCGGTGTTTAAGAAAGAAAGGTAACCTATAAAGTAGGGAAACAGTGAATATACTAAATTAAAGGGGGAGAAGGGGCTTTGTGGGGAACTAGCTTAGGTGGGGAGGGGGAGGGAGCCTACAGGAAGGTGGCACTGGTACAGGGGAAGTGACAGGGCAGTTTAAGGAAAGGGTGGCGTATAAGGAAGAGAAGGCATGGACTAGAAGGAATGAAATATTAGGAACATAGAGGGGAGATAGTACAGGGTGGAGAAACCAAGGATGGGCCACAGAGAAGAGGATGCAAACACTTATTAAGTGCCTACCGTATACTCCTGGCACTCTGCACACATCTCATCTGATTCTCACAGCAACCCCAGGAGGGAGGTGCTGTTATTATGCCCATTTTGCAGGTGGGGAAACTGAGGTAGAGAGCTGTGACCTTTCTTGCCCAGGGTCACAGGCTGGATTACGACAGTTTAGGACCTAGAGTCAATCAGAACTGGGTCCAAATCCAGCCTCAGGCACTTACTAGCTGTGGACAGTGGGCAAGTCCATTTCTGGGCTACCTGCCTCAGTTTCCCCATCTGTAAAGTGGGGATAACAGCACCCACTTTCTGGGGTTATTGCAAAGCGCAAAAGGGGTAAGTGCTTTGCAAGCCTTAAAACGTCCTATAAACGCTGTAGTTACTGCTAATTACTGTTACTATCAATCAGCGCAGGCTACGGTAGGGAGGAGTGCGGAATCTGCAAGGGCGTGCCGGGTATGGGGGGGGGGTGGGGTTGGGGGACGCGCCCAGGGGGTGGTGCCGGGCGGGGGAGGGGCGGCGCTAAGAGGCGGGAAAGCGTAGGGGCCACGAGGGCAGGTAGCCGAGGAAGGGGCGGCACGTGGAAGGAGCGGAGAGCGCGCGTGCGCGGCGGAGAGAGGGGCGGTCCGGCAGAGGGGCGGGGGCAGGCGCGGGTGGGGGCGCGCTCACCCTCGAGCACAAACTTCTGCGCGTAGCGCTTGAGGTTCTTGCGCTTGATGGAGCCGAAAGCGGGCGGGAAGGCGCCCTCGGCCAGCAGGCGCCGGATGTCGGCGAACTTGTTCCCGCCGGGGCCCGGGCCGGGCGCAGTGGCCGCCGCCGCCGTTTCCTCCTCCTCGGGCCCCTGTGGCAGCCCCGCAGCCCCGGCCATGGCTGCGGCAGCCCGGACACTATTCCCGGGGACACCCGAGGGGGCGGAGCCGAGGGGAAGGAGGAGGCAACTGTAAGGGAGCGTCGTCCAAGAGGTGCCCGCAGTCAGCTGCGAAGGCCCCTGGCGGGAATCGTGTGTCCAGAGCGTCTCGGTGCCGGGCGCACAGACTCATCGGAGGGTAGTCTCCCTCCATCCTTGAGCCGTCTGCCCGCCCCGATACCCACCAACCTGCGAAAAGCCAGGAGAGTGGCCGGGAGCCTCCCGCCCCCCCTCAGGAGCTGGCGGGGTTTGGGTTGGCGTGACTCGGGACTGAGGAATGGCAGGGAGCAGGTTAAAGGGGGCACGTTCTGGTGGAGGGGCCATTGGAGACCAGAGCACGGGGCAGAGAGAGGTCAGGGCTGGAGCCTGGCATGGAGGAGAGCGGAGGAGCTTTTAGGCTGAGCTGCTTTTGCTTGTCTTTATATCCCCCAGACTTGGCACGTAGTAGGTACTTAATAGGTGGCCAGGCCACAACCAAGGCATTTAATAAACGCAGGCTGACTGACCAGCTGACCAGAGAGAAAAGGATCCACGACAGAAGTGCAAGGATCGCAGCATTACAGACTCAGGGCTGGAAGAAGGCCTTCCCCCTGCCCCCCGACTTTATTTGTTGTTCAATCATATCTGACTCTCCATAACTTCATTTGGGATTTTCTTGGCAAAGAAAATTTGGCCATTTCCTTCTCAAGCTCATTTTACAGATGAGGAAACTGAGGCAAACAGGGTTAAGTGACTTGCCCAGGGTCACACAGGTAGTATACCTGAGGCCATATTTGAACTCAGGAAGATGAGTCTTTCTTTCCAGGCCTGCCACTCTATTCACTGGACACCTGCCTCCACCTAGCCAGAGAAAATAGGCCTAGGAATGCCTCATCCAAGGTGACATAGCTATTAAGAAGGATGAGGGGATTTCAATTCTGGTATGGAAAGGGATGGTGTGTAGAGGGAACAAAGAAAAGCTTCACAGCCAGTCAATTTCTAATAGACCCCTGTGTGCAGTGTTCAGGGAGGACTAGCCCCTCTAGTGTGAGGGTGGCCAGAGCCCTTTTCAGGAGTGCTCACGGGTCTTTGGTGTTCACTTTCTCCTGTCTCACTTGTGAATCCAAGAAGCTGTAACATGTGCAGCGGCCAAACCATCTTGGCAGATGGGCTTGACCAGATTAAGGGTAACCAACAGATCTCAAGCCGTTGGTGAGTTAGGGGAGTGTCTACCCCAAGCAGTGAAGACTTTCCCCAGTGGAAGAGGTGGATGAGAACAGTTTGTTCCAGTGGCCACAAAGGTGACAGAAGCAGGACCTGTGGAGCACTTAAGCGTTTGTTCAGACATTGAAGATGCCGAGGTCGCTCATTGTGACCCAGGCCACCAATGGTCTGGACTTTGAAGACTGTTGTACTTTGTGCAACTCTGCCTTGTTTAAATCCAATTCACTGGAAAGTCAAGATATCTTCTGTAATGTCATTTAAAACAAAGGATGAAGGAAAAACAACTATATCACTGAATTGCAGAACTATAGAGATCTTCAGATCCAGTCTCTTTTTTTTACAGATGGGAAAACTGAACCCAGGACAGTGCTGTAACAGGTGCAGTGACCGTGGCTTTTTCTCAGGGCACTGATACTGAGTCAGTAAGAACAGCTCATTACAAGGATGACAGCTGCATCTCCTGCCCTTCTGAATTTCCACCCCTGAAGTATCCAGCGTTTTTTCTCTACTCCATGCTTCATCTCCTTCATCAACTGAATTTGTCTTTAAAAAGTTGACCTGAAAAGTTGTTGAGTGCCCAAATTAGTGAATGATGTGCCCAAAGTCAAGCACAGTCTCCTGCCTAGTCCAGGGCCCTTTTTCCCAACTCTGTCAATAGACACCAACTTGTTATAATTACTAATCAATGTCTCCAAGGCAATGCCACATGAAGCTTGGATGAAAGCACTAGAGATGTTTAGCCCTGGGAAGAAACGATCCTGGGGAGACCTGAGTTACCTTCAGGTATCTGAAGGGCTGTCTCATGGCATGGGAGAATACCCTTGTTCTGACTGGTCCCAGAGGGTAGAACTGGGAGCAATGGGGGAAGTTGGAGTATGTTTAGGTTTGATGCCAGGGAAAACTGCCTAGTGTGTGAAGAAACCACAGCCTCTGGAGGTAGTGAGTTACCTGTCACCAAGTAAAGGCAGAAGGCCGTTTGGTGATGAGGCAACAATGATGGGTGTGTGACCTAGTGATATTAGGAGCTGTTGCCCTTGGGATAGCCTGCGTTCAAGTTCTGCCTCCGACCCACCCACGCTGGCTTGTGTGATCCTGGAAATTTGCACATCCTGGACCTGGGATGTGTGTCCTTCACTTCACATCCCACAGCCTTCCTTGCCTTGGTCTTATTCCTGGTTTCTTCACCTGTAAAATGAGGGGTGGGATCAGCTCTCAGCCCTGAATCTCCCCTGGCAGCGCGGAGTGGAAAGAACACGGACGTCACCAGTGGACCTGGGTTCCCGGCAAATCTGAGCCTCAGTTTTCTCACTTGTGAAATGGGAATAAGCGTTTGTCATCTCTGCCCCTGGGGTTGTTGTGAGGATCGAATGCCTTCATTAAATTGCTCTATAGATGGACGCCTGCGCTTGCCCTCCCCCACTCCTTGGTAAAGGGGTGGGGTGCGGGATGTTTTTCAATGTGTCGATCAGTTTCGCTGACTTTTCTCCTCATTTTGATAAACTGTTGTAAGGGAGGAGGGGTGGGATGCACAGGGAAATCTGGAGGATGTAAAAGCAAATACCACTAAAAACCTATTTGGAAGATAAATGTCCGCTCTTCTCGCCCCTTGGCTTCCCTGGGCCTCCGAACGAGCGGCCGTGAGGCCCTTCCCTTTGGGCTCGGGCTCGGGGCTCGGGGCTCGGCGCGCAGTTCCCTTGGGCCTTGATCCCTAAGCGCCCCGGGGCTCTCCGCCTCACTCGGGTCTGGGTATTTGGAGCCGCTCCCTGGTTTCCCGGGTTGGGGGCGGGCCGGCTCCCTAGGGACGCAAGAGGTGGTACGGGGGCCGGGAAGGGCGCCAGGCCCCGCCCCCCGCGCCGCTGCTCCGGCTGCTGCTCCGGGTGGCGGGGCACCATGGCGGCGCCCGGGGCAGCAGCGCGGCGCTTCTTCCGCTGCGCCTGCTTCTGCTCCGAGAACTTCTTCTTGCCCCGCTATCAGCTGCACGTTCGCTACCTCGAGGAGCAGCAGCTGCGCCGAGACTACGGCCCGGTAGGACTGCGGCCTGCCGTTGTGCGGGGAACCGCCGGGGCCCGGGGCCTGGGTGGCGGGGGGAAAGGGGCCAGGACAGTGCCCACCCCGAAGTGGACGGGACAGCAAACAGCTGTTGGGGGGCAGGCAGCGTAGGCAGGAGGACCACCCTTCAGATTCGGCCTCGGACCCTCGATCTCTGCGATCCCTTTGCCTCAGTTTCCTCTGCTGTAAAATGGGGGTCCTCGCAGCCCCTCACCTCCCATGGCTGTTGTGAAGATGGAATGAATATTTGTACAAGTGCTTAGCGCCGTGGCTGGCACCCGTAGGTGCTCTATAAATGTTCTTCCCCTTCCTACTCCACATCCGAGGCTGCTTGTGGCATCCTCCCATTGTCCTGGGCCATGGGTCATCCCATCCGCAGGGGCGCCGGGGGAAGTGGTTGCTCACATCGGGCCGAATCAGTACCCTCCTCTGGACCTCAGTCTGCTTGTCTGTAAAACGACCTCCAAGGCCTTATCCTGCTCTAAATCCTGTGCTTTTTTTCTGGGGGGTAGAATTCAGAGCTTGTACAGCCGCGATGGCCAGGTGCTTCTGACCAGCGTGGTTTGAATGAATGAATAAAACACTTATTAAGCACTTACTGTGTACAAAGCGCAAAGAAGAGTCAGCCCCTGCTCACCAGGAGCTGGCGTTCTAGTGGGGGGACCACACATACTGGAGATGTGAACTGAAAAGTCCCCTGGTCCTTGGGGTGCAGAAACAAAGCAGATGTCAATGCCTTTTTGAAGGTGAAGGTTTCTTAACGAAGCAGTGCCAACTCCTAATGGGTTTATGTTCGTTAATCCACAGAACCCAGACAGCAAGTAGGATTTGTACCTATATCCTGAGACCAAATTTGAGTAAAAGGAAGGGCAGTTAGGTGGCCTAATGGATAGAACACTGGGCCAGGAGGTTTTAGATCTAGCCTCAGACCCTGAGTCAAGTCACACTTTAACTTTTGATTGCCTCAGTTTACTCATCTGCAAAATCTGCCAGAGTTGTTGTCATAATCAAATGAGATAATACACCTGAAGTGCTTTGCAAACCTCCAAGTGCTAGATAAGTGTGAGCCATTATTAGTAAAAGGGCGCGTGTTTCTCAGAGGAGAGATGTAACAGAAAGAAGACCAGGGTTGGAGTCAGAGAACCAGGGTTCAAATTCTGACTATACTTCATGCCATCTGTGTGACCTGGTACCTTAGTTTCTTCATTCTGATGAAATGGAATGGGGGGTGAGAGGTTAGATGACTTGATAAGAATTTATGATCCTGTAGTCTCCAAGACCCCTCTAAATGCACTTTTGGCAGGTGAAGACACCAGCCCCTGAGAGATTGAGTCCCACTGCCAATATTTACTAAGCCGTGTGACCATGGACAAGTGGCTTAATCATTTTGAGCTTGTTTCCTTAATGGAGGCAATAATAGCTCCTGTAGTATCTCACAGAGTTGTCGTGAGGTTCCTTAAAACGTTCAATAAATATCTGCTATTTTAGTTACAAAGGATGACTTGGGTTGGGTGAGGGAGGGGGAGTGGAGACTATATTTGGAAATAAAAGAGAGACAAAAACAAAGGTATCAATAAAGATCTAAAAAGCCCCCAAAATGTCAGCAGTTATTGTTAAGTGTCCCTGTGATTTAGAGCAGGACAAGACTTTAAAACCACCTAATCCAACTCCCTCATTCTTTAAAAAAAAGTTATTGACATTTTTTGTTCTTATATCACTTTCATGTCCAATTATAGCCCTCTTCCTTTACCTCACCAGAGAGTCAGCCTGCCTAACAGAAGATAAAACAAAGGGGTGGGGAGAAGCAGTTCAGCAAACATAACCAAACCATTAATCAAATCTGACAGTACACTAGCTCTCTGCACCCGTGGTCCCCCATTTCTGCAAAGAAGAGAGGGAGGAACATTTTTTTCATCTCTTCTCTGGGACAAGAATGGTCCTTCTAATTACACAGCATTCCCGTTGTTTTTGGTCATCATTTTGTCATTCTTTCCATCAATATTGTAGTCATTGTGTATGTTTCCTGCTATCTCCTTAATTTTATAGATGAGGAAATGGAGGTGGGAAGGGATTTGCTCAAGGTCACACTCAACCCAGGATTGAAACCCAGGTCTGTAGAGTCCAAGTCTAGCAGTGTTTTCTTCCTCCCTTTCACTGTGTTTTCCTTCTTGTTCATCCAGAGAGTTTACAAGGAGAGCATTTGCTAAGACAGTGAAGTGCTTTATCTTGGAGGGATGTCATTGTGAAAGCCTCCATTATTCAGAAAGATTGGTTTCATTGGTCTGGGCTCTCCTTCCCTTTGTGGGTGAATTACACCCCTTGAGCTTTTTTGTTAATGATCTTGTTACATTGTCAGCCCATCTTTCTGCAAGGGTGATGTGTTTTACAAAGTGCTTTCCTTGAAACAGCCTTTTGAGGTGGGTGATATTGACCTCATCTTACAGGTGAAATGGGGAAACAGGCACAGAGGGGTCAAATCTGAAGGGTCACAGAGATTGGATTTGAATTCAGGTCCCGGGGCCCAGAGTTCTGTCCACTACATTGCCTGGCTGCCTCTTATTCTTTACCTCTTTGCTGACCTTCTTGTAGTGAGCTTCTCTGAATTTAGTCAGGCTGTTTGTAAGTCTAGAAATGGAAAGGACCATAGACATTTATGAACGCTAGACCTGGAGACAGGAAAAACCACTAGCTGTGTGATCCTGGACATGTCTACCTCAGTTTCCTCATCTGTAAAATGTGGATAATAACAGCACCTCCCTCCCAGAATTGTTGTAAGGCCCAAATGAGGTAATAATTATAAAGTGCTTAGCACAGTGCCTGAAATAGAATAGGTGTTTAATAAGTGTTAACTATTATTAAATTATCTAGTCATAGGATCATTGCTCTAAAGCTAAAAAGGCTCTCAGAAGCCATCAGGTACAATGCTTTCATTTTGTCAGAGGAAACTGAGGCCCAGGGTCATACAGATCATGTCACAGATGTGATTTGAACCCAGGCCCTCTGACTCCAGAGACTTTGCTTTTCCATTGTACCATGATCTGTCCAGTGAGGTTTATAGTCCAGTCCCCCTTCCCCCCAATTATAGATTGGCAAACTGAAGCCAGTAGATTATTTGAAGCTTTCCAATTTAGTAGGACCTCTGGGCTGGGGCTATCACTTGGGCTCACCTCTGAACCCTGGAAAGGCCCTCAGTTGGGGGTTAGTACTGGGGCCATGCTCTATAACTTCTTCTCACCCCTGACCCATTCCTTCCTTTTATCTGTTCCAGATCCTTAAGAACCGTGGCTGTATGACTCCTGAGGACTTTGATCAGGTGTTGGCTGAGGTAACAATCATTCCCCATGCCCATGAATTCTTGTGCCCACTCCTCCAGAGAAAATGGAAGTCAGGAAGCCTTGGGCTCAGGTCTGCCAGTCTGCCTCTTACACATATTGGCTCTGTTACCCTGAGCAGGCAGCTCTCTTAAGACTAGAATGTGCAGAAGAGGTACCATCCTACATTAGTGAAGGGAGTTTCCTTGCCTGGGAGTTCCTTATACAAATGAAATCAGTTGTTTCTGTTGTTGTCATCACCTGTAGCTTGAGAAGGAGGTCCAGCGGAGGAAGCAGTTGGTTCAGGAGGCCGCAAAGAGGAAAGCCACCATTGCCAAATCCTACCTCCCGGTCCAGCCCCGGGTGTACGACTTACAGGTGTGTATAGGTGGGGAGGGCCCAAAAAGGCTAGTGGTGGTCCTGTGAGATGTCGGCTTCCTTGGGGTGTGAGCAGCCAGCCCTTGCTGGGGCACGATGGACTTTTAGAGTATCTCTAGCCTCAGCAACATGCGCCGTGTTTATCAGCACAGACAGCCTCTCCCTCCCCCCTGAAGTCAAGTGGGGAAGCCAGACCTTTTTGGGGCGTGCCCCCGCCCTCGCCCCGAGCTAGTTGTGCTCCAGTAACTCTGAAGTCTTTGTTGGGGGCCGTTCCCTCCCGTGATACACACTGTATCGCATCTTACCTGTGCCTGTTCTTCCTCTATGACTCTCCACTCTGCCAAGGTCGCCCCTCCGATGGGGGCCTCTCTTCAGTTCTCTGGGCCTTAAGTGGATCCCAGGTCTTTATATCCATTGTCCCTTACTTATTTTTCCCTTGAGTCACATGTTTGTGTTCCCCTTGTTTAATTCCCTGTTTGTGATCTGAGTGAGCCTCTCTGCTGCCCAGCCTGGCAGCGCCAAGGCGGGAAGCCAGTTGTCTTTCCAAGTGTCTGTGGTGGGGTCGTTCACTCTTTGTGTAGAGTGTGAGGACAATTTTGTTATAACCAGACTATTATTAGTTTAAACATAGTACGTATTAGTTTTAAAAATGTTCATTTATATATTAGTATATTAGTTTAAAAAATGAATTAAATGTAATTGAATTTCATGGGTTCGTGTACAGTCCTCTTTTCTGTGGTTTTGGTATACTGAGATGTTCCTGTTCCTCTATGATGGTTGACTTTATTGTGGTGCATAAAACATTGGCCCTGGGGTCAGGAAGACCTGAGTTCAAATTCAGCCTCAGAGACTTAACTGTGTGACTCTGGGCAAGCTGCTTCACCTCTGTCTGCCTCAGTTTCTTTATCTGCAGAATGGGACAATAACAGCCCTTGCCTCCCAGGGTTACTTTGTGGTTCAAATGACATCTTTGTAAAGCACTTTGCAAACCATAAAGTAGCTCTTTAAATGCTACCTATTATTATTAATAATAAAAACAAATTTTAAACCCCCAAACTATATAAACCCATTAATTGGGTATATTGACCTCTCTTTGTAGAACTTTCCTGTCGACTCTGTCAGAGTAGGTAGTGTTCCCAGAGGCTTCCTGCAGACCCAGCTTGTGACAGTTTTCTCCCCTGTTCACCCATTGTTTGTTCCTGGTTCTGGCCTCCCTGGAGGGCCATCCTCCCGGGGGACCTGTCTCTTCAAGAACACAAAGCCTCTTTGGTTTGGAGAGCTTTTATGGCACCTAGCAAATGAATCCTTCAGGAAGCATTTACTAAGCACCTACCTCTTCTGGGCCTTGGAGATACAAATCCAGACATGAAAACAGAACCTGCCCTCAATGACCTTCTGTTCTGTAGGACTGACAGATTCCCAGCCCGATGAGGGCAGGGACGATCTTTTTTATATGCCTGGGGCAATGCGTGGCACACAGTAGTGCTTAAGAAATGCTTCTTGGCTTGCAGAAAGCTCCCTTTGGACAATGCACATCTTTCAGGAGGGTCCATGGTTACAGGATGATGTCCAGGCCTTAAGGCTTAGGATTCAGGGAGGATGTCGGTGGACATTTCCCTTCTGATGTTGATTCTACCTCCTCTTGCCCTCTCTCCCCCCAGGAGTGTTTTCTGGCCCGGGAGTTTCTGGCTGTTGTTCAGTACAGCATGAGCCCGGGTGCTGACCTTCCAGGACTCCTCCAGCGCATCTCAACCTTGTCAGGTAAGGCCTAGTCAGTCCAGTCTCTTCGAAGATCTGACCAGTCATGACCCTCTTTCCATGCTGCCCAGTAACAGACTGATTTCCATAATCATAATCCCAGCTCACATTTTGATGGTTTTACCAATCCCTTCCTTTAGATCAATGCTCTTACCTGGGGCCATCATCCTTCCCTCCCCCTCCCCCTCTAGGTGGAGGGCAGGGACTGGCTGGCTTTTCAGATATTCTCAGAGCTTAGCACAGTGCCTGGGCATGCAGTAAGTGCTTGTTGAGTTATAGAACAGCCCAGTGAGGTTGGTAGCACAAAGATTGGTCATTTGTTTTACAGAGGAGGCCCAGAGGGTTGTAGTGATTTGCCCAAGGCCTTATAGGCTCTTAGGTTAGACGGCATCCAGTGAGACTGCCTTTTTACTGGTGAGGAAACTGAGGCCAAAATGGGGCAAGTGATGGGGTAAGGTTTATATCAGTGTGAGCAAGATGTGCATTGGGATTGTAGGATTGAGATATAGAAGGGAACCTTAGACGTCTTCTGGTCCAAGCCCCTCCTTTCAGAGATGAGGAAACAGGCACAGGGAGGGAAGGCCACCTGGCCAAGGTTCACAAAATAACAGAGTCAGGTGTTGAACCAGGCCCTTCTGAGGCCATTTCTTGTGTCCTTTCCACTGGCCCAAACTTTCTGAATTAAGGGCACGGACACTCTGTGTGTGTGAGTATGTGTCTGACTGTGTGTGTCTGTTTGACTGAATGTATCTCTGTGTGTCTTTGTGTTTATATGTGTATGTATCTCTGGGTGTATGTGTGTCTTTATCTGTGACTTTGTGTGTGTCTGATTGTGTCTCTGTGTGTGTCTGTATGTCTGTGACTGTATGTGTATCTGTGTGACTGTGTAGCTGGCTTACTGGGAGTCAAGTCCAGCCCAGTGCCCATCACAAGCAGAATGTTGGGGAAAAGCCTTTGAATGTTGGTATGATTGTCATGAGCAAACCTCTCGTCCCCTATAGGTGAGAAGATGATATACCGGCTACCGGTTTTCACCCAGGAATTCTGCCAGATGCTGCTGCAGGAGCTGGAGCACTTTGAACAGTCGGACACACCCAAAGGGCGGCCCAACACCATGAATAACCACGGGGTAGGCGCAGCCCCTGGGCCCCGCTCTTGGCCACTGCTGTTGGCCCCCACTTGAACTGCCAAGGCCTCAGAGGGTGATTTCAGAGAGGCGAGAAAGACTTAGAGCCCAGACCAAGAAGGGGCCCCTAAGGCCCAGGTCCCTTGCTTTAGAGGGGAGCCAAATGAAGTAGAGGAAGTCCCCAGGACCATAGACCAGAGCTGAAGAGGGACCTGTGAGGCCTTTTTAGAGGAGGGGCCTGCGGGTGAATGACTCATCTAAGGTCACCCCGGGAGTGAACCCAGGTCCTCCGAGGACAGGCAGCTTACCATACCCCAGGCCATGGCCAGCTCCTTTCCCTGCCCAGGTGCTGTTACATGAGCTGGGTCTGGACGAGCCCTTGGTGACTCCGCTCCGGGAGCGCTACTTGCAGCCCCTCACGGCCCTCCTGTACCCCAAGTATGGAGGGGGCCGGCTGGACAGCCACCGCGCCTTTGTGGTGAAGTACTCCATGGACGAGGATCAGGAACTCAGCTACCACTACGACAATGCTGAGGTCACCCTCAACGTCTCTCTGAACAAGAACTTCTCTGAGGGCAGCCTTTACTTTGGAGATTATCGCCAGGTACCTACCCCTTCTCCACCTCCACTACTTGGGGTGCCTACTGTGTGCTGGGCATTTCTGGGCAGGGAGACGGTAGAACTTAGCGATTGTCTCATCCGGCTCCTCCTTTTACAGAGGAAGAAACTGAGGCCCAGTGGGGTAAGGGAATGACTTACGTAAAACCACAGTGCAGTCAGAGGCAGACCAAAGGAGGGAGTGCATGCCAGGTGTGCGGGTGGTGTGGAGGCTGGAGTGCCCTGGGGAAGGCCCAGCAGCCAGGCCTGTGGGGGAATGCTGCTGCTGGGGACAGTGCGCCCACCATCCCGGAGGCCTGGGCCTGGCAGCCCACTGACAGGCCCCTCTGCTCTGCAGGTGTCGAGCAATGAAGTGCAGTACCTGGAGGTTCCGCACATGCTGGGCCAAGGTGTGCTGCACCGGGGTGGCCAGCTGCACGGGGCCCTGCCCTTGGAGTCCGGAGAGCGATGGAACCTTGTTATCTGGATGAGGGCCTCTTCTGTCCGCAACAAGCTCTGTCCCATGTGCGGGAAGCCGCCCCAGCTGGTGGAGGACGAGGGCTTTGGGGATGGCTTCACCAGGGAAGAAGGAGCGCCCGGTACTGTGGATGTTTGCACCTTGACTTGAGTTCACAGGCTCCTGCCCTATGACCCACCAGTCTGAAAGTTCTGCCCGCCCCTTCTGTGTGTCAGCAGCCATGATACCGCAGTCCCAAGCAGGAGCCTGGACTGGGGGCCCATCACTCAGAAGTGGGCCTTGAGGATTGGGAATGTGTATGGGAAAAATTGCCTTATCAGTGTTTCCCTAAGGGGGCATGCTGAGAGCAGGTGCTGCTGGGATCCCAGCTGTGGTGGATGGGACAATAAAATGTGACTGCTTAACTACCAGGGCTCCTCGAAGCATCACAAGGAAACCTGTCTGACCCCTGCTGAGCTGCTGGGGTCCAGGAAGTCATTGTTTAGCATAGAATCTATACCGTTCCTCTTCGCTGCTGGAAGTGGGGGAACAGGTCTGGCAAAGGGTCGGGGCCAGCATGTGCCCATGTGCCTTCTCACCAGGTGCCAAGTTGCCCTCAAGAGCCTTCCTTGCAGTAGCTTGCCACAGGTCACTGCCCCCAGTCCTACTTGTTTGTCTCAGGCTGGGGCCCCCACTCTAGGCAGGCAACGCTGGCACCATTCCATTATACTTCCTTTTTGGAGGACTCATGCCGTGCTGAGGCCTTAGAGCTGCTCTGGGGGCCTCAGGCTCCCAGCTCATACCTCTCGTTCATCTTGGTGACTTTTCTGTTCTTTTCCCCTTCATTTTACTGAGAAAACTACACCCGGTAGGTGTTCATTAGCTTGTCCAGGGCCCCACATCTTGGTCATGGGGAGGTTCCACACCTGCTGACGTTCTGCCAGGCAGTGACCAAGCCGGAGCACAGGCATCTGCTGCTGTAGTGACCTCCTGGTTGAGTAACCAACCCATCAGCACCTCCATCCACGAGCTTTCAGGCCAGTCCCATTCAACATTCCTTAAGCACCTGTCATTAAGTCACAGCCTAGAAGGCTGCAAAGATAAGCTGGTGCCAGATCTTAGATCCTTGATTAAGAAGGGCAGTGTTGAGGGCCTATCTAGTGTAAGTGTCGAGGCAGACAGAGAAACAAACGGGTCCCCTCCATCTTGGGGCTGTAGCTGAACTTAACAAAGAATAGTATTACGTATCTGCTGTGGGCAAGGCACTGGGGATACAAAGACAGATGGGAGAGGAGCCTGCATTCTGTTGTGGGTGTGATCTGCAAATGGGCAAATGGTACATTTGATAAATAGTGCTCCCTAGGGAGCAAAAGCAAAGGCTTTTGTAGGAGAGATGGCCCCTGGGCTGAAAAGAAAAAAAAAGCGAAGGCCTAGAACCTGGAAAGGTAGGATGGCCCTGGACGGTTGAGGGGCACAGAGGCTAGACCAAGCTTAGTGCCTCCCTATTGTCTGCTGCTGAGTAGATGAGTAAAGGGGACAGAACTTAGAATGGATGAAATTGAATTTGCAGGGGTGTGAAGGATGGATTAGCACTGTTAGCACAGTGAAGACAGCAGATCTTGAGGACCATGAACAGAACTATGGCTGTGGGAATGGAAAGGATGTTGGGAGGGAGAGGAAGAAGGAGACAGCATAGACTGCAGGGGTGGGGATCCTGTGGCCTTGATGCATGTGGCCCTCTAGGTCCTCAAGTGTGGCTCTTTGACTGAATCCAAACTTCCCAGAATAAATCCCCTTCATAAAAGCATTTGTTCTGTAAAACTTGAATTCAGAGGACTGCACTGGAAGACCTACAAGGCCACATGTAGCTTCGAGGCCACAGGTTCCCTACCCCTGGCACAGAAGTTTCAGGCTGCTAGATGTGGACAGCGTTCCTGCTTGAACCCACTAAGGCTAGTTCTGATCTTGATGGGAGAATGACTACCTACCTTGGCCCCAAGTTGCCATGGCAAGCCCGTGTAGGATGGCTAGGCTGGAAGGTTATTCCCCCCTCCCCCAGTCTAGACACAGGTCTTAAGAGCTTCCTCATTCCTGAGTGACTTAGAACCTCCCCATTCCCTGTTTCCAACCAGATGGCATTATAGGCAATGGTGTCCAAAATGGGACACTTATTCAAAGGGATCTCAACAAACTGCTATGGCCCCCCAATGACTTTAGGATCAAATGTCAAAATTGCAGTTTATCCTTTAAAATAAGTTTTTTGGGGCAGCTAGGTGGCACAGTGAATAGAACACTGGCCCTGGAGTCAGGAGGACTTGAATTCAAATTTGGCCTCAGACATTTAACACTAGCTGTGTGACCTTGGGTAAGTCACTTAAACCCAATTACCCTGCCTTCTCCCCTCCAAAAAGCAAAAAAAAAAGGTGGGGTTTTGATGCTTTTTGTTTTCTATGTCATAATTTCCTCCAGAATCCCTTTCTTCCCCTCCCAGAGAATAATATTTTTAAGACAAAAAAAGAGGAAGAATGAGTAGCACTGATGAATACGTTGAAAAAGTCTGAAAAAATACAGTATGCAAAACGTGTGGACCTCCATCTTCCTGTGCCTCTGCTTATCTATATAATAATTTGCAGCATTCGTTGTGTGTGGTCCTTTCCACTTACATTGTGTTGTCTTAGCTCTGCCTCAGTTCATGTACGTCTTCCTATACTCCGTATTCATCACATTCATCGTTTTATTTCCTCCTTTTAAAATTTCTATTTGGGTTAGGTTTTATAACAATTCCTAGTTACAGTAGCAAGTATACAGAATTTGTAAATGAGCACATACACACATATAGTTTGCTACAATAAGTTTGGAGACCATCCATTGTACTAGTGAGCAATCAGGGCAAAGTGGACGGACACTTGGCCTGAGAGACAACACTTGACAACTATGATGGCCATTCACTGGCCTAGTTCCTGCAATCCAAGATCCAGAGTTGGAAGAAATCTCAGGATAAGACCTAGCTAGAGCTGTGATTTCACCGGAGTAGGATAGGGAGTTTCAAAGTTAGGAAAGTCCCTCTACCGATACAGATAATCATTTTCTCTGAAATAATCCTAGAGAGCTACCTAGGGGCAGAAGTAAGATCATTTGCTCAAGGTCATGAGTCAGAGATGGGATTTGAACCCGGGGCTTTCTGACTCCAAGATCAGCTCGACCCCTATTCCTTTCTGCCTTTTAGGGAAATATAAGCCAAAGTACTTGTGAAGTCTGAGGATGAGGATGGTTTAACAGGCTGGGCATTACAGGCATAGGGAAGAGAGTGGACAAACGCACGATGGGAGGCAGTTTCGTTTGTCTGGAGCATAGTGTTTGAGGGGAGAGAGGAAATAAAACTGGAAAAGTAGAGCAGCACCAAACCCGAGGGCATTGAATGCCGGTAATGCAGAGGTTGTCAACCTCTAATGGGTCATGGACCCCTGTAGCCGTGGGGTGAAAGCTTTGAAATCTTGGTCAGAATCATGTTAAATGCACGGAGTAAGACACAGAGGATTACAAAGGAAGCCAACAAGAGTGAACCGAGGACGTATTAGCCCCAGTATCTGTGCCGGACCGGGTGAAGAACCCCAGCTTTGACGCGTGGTGTTCCTTGGTTACACAGCACGCGCCGCGCGCACGGAAGACCTGGGAGAGCAGGGGCATGTGGTGCCAGGCATCCTCACCACGGCCGTTTAACAGGAGGAAACTGAGGCTCAGTGCCCTGCTTAGGGTCGCGCAGCCCAAACCTCCAGGTTTCAAGTCCAGTCCAGGAGCAGCGGGCATTTATACGGCTTTTTAAAGGTTTGCAAAGCACTATACGCGTATTTGATCCTCACAACAGCCCTGGGAGGTCACTGCTATCCTAGCCCCATTTTATAGGCGTGCAAACTGAGGCAAGACAAGGTGAAGTGGTTTTCCTCGAGCTCAGGAAGCTAATAAGGGTGGTGGAATCTGAATTCAGGTCTTTTCAATCAGCGCTCTGTCCACTGCGCCATCTAGCTGCGGAACTCGGGAAGTCAGTTTTCCTCCCTAGCTACCAGGCCCGGGCCCTGGCCCTCGAGCGCCCCCTGGCGCCCGGAACTCAGCTCCACGGCGGCTCCCTCCCTTTCAGGAAGTTCTTCGGAGGACCGGAAGTAGGAAAGGGACTCTGCCTGTGGCCGCCCTCGGATCTCGAGCTGGCTCCGCGGGGCCCCCGGCGGTGGTTTTTCCCGATGGGTCGTTAGTAGCGCGGACAGCTGAGCGAAGCAGCTCCGGGGTTTGCCTTCCAGAGGCGGTGAGAACTTCGGGGCGAGAGGGGCACGGCCTGCTCTGGTAACCCAGGCCTTACCGCGCTGGGGGAAGGTCTTCTTTGGGACACCGACCCTCCAGGTGGGGGGAGGAGGGAGCTTCCCAGAGGTCGGCCCGTTGCGCTTGCGCAGATGATTGCCCTAGGAGAGCCCGCCCCCCGCCTGGAAGGGGGCGGAGCTCTTAAAGGAACCGCCGAAAATTTTCCTGATCCCGGTAGAGTCGGGATTGTAAACTCCAAGGTCAGATTTGGGATTGTTCCCTCTTCCCCCAGCCTTCGCCATTGGAAGGGGCGTGGCCGGTTCCCTCCTCCCCCCCCCCCCCATCTAGGCCCCTTGGTTCTGGTGTTCTCGCCTTTCGCCTGCATGCTGTCCTGGGTTCGAATCCTACCCCCGACTCTTTCTGGTCGTGTGACCTCGGGCCAGTCACCTGACCTTTCCGAGGCTCGATTTCTAACCTGTAAAATGGGGATGATAATAGCACCCCCTTCCCAGGGCTTTGGTGAGCGATAATAGAGCGAAAGGTCCAAGGCACCGTAAGTAAGCCATGGTTGTTACCTGTGGTTGAGTTAGGAGAGAGTTGACGGAACTGGGAAGAGCTTGTTTCAATTCAAGCACGTACTGAGCACCTGCTGTGTGCCAGGCAGTTTGTCAGCAGGGATATGGTAAATGAGCATTTATTAAGAACCTGCTGCATAACAGGCACAGAGGTGACCCACAGGCATTTATTAAACGCCTATTCTTTGCGGGGATATAAGACAGTCCATAAGCATTCATTAAGCGCCTATTGTACCTCTGGCTCTCGTGCGGGGGAGTGGGGATACAAAGACGACCTGCTGTGGTTATTAAGCACCTGCTGTTTGCCGAGCTCTCGGGTCATGGGGACAAAGCAGCCTGCCTCCCCCGCACTGAGGGTACTGACAGCAGATTGAATGACCCAGCCTGTGCCCCTGAGCCCGCATGGGGCTGTGCCTGCTTTGCTTAGGGTTCCATGGCTCAGTGCTGGCTCTGGCTTACAGCAGGCGTGCAATAAATGCTTGTTAACTGACCATCTATGGTGCTGGAGATCTGGGGGAGCAGGGAGCCGGGGTCTGTGATCTCACTGGACGAAAGAAGCCTTCTTCGGAGGCAAAGCCGCCAGCGCCTCCTGTGCAGCCCCAGCCGGGGGCGGAGAGCGGGGCCAGGACACTGAGCTGGAGTCACTTGGCCAGGGTCACGCAGCCCGGCTGAGCGCTGCGTGAGGTTGGAGGAGAGGAGGAGAGAGAGAGACACTGACGGCTCAGACGTAGGAGGAGCAGCAGGAGAGACAGAGGAGGCGTTCTCAGAGGCCCTGGCTGTGGGGAGGGGGCCGCCTCCTTGGCAGGCTGCTTAAGAAATGAGAAGAGGCTACCGGACTTGGGGTGCGGAGACAGACCCGTTTCCTTCTACAGGGGCTCTTCAGCTGGGCTTGCCGAACCTGTTGTTAAGCTGCCTTAATAGCTGTTTTCCAGTATAATCAGTTTCCTTTGTAAACCTATATATTTCATTTTATGCATTGAGAAACAGCCCTGGGCCCAGTCCCCCTCTCCCTGCCTTGCCCCTGCCTGTCTGGAGGGGTGCTCAGGTGTGATTCTGCTGGCCTGCCTCATCCAGCCTCACTCTCCAAGCCAAGGCCACTAATTGCCCCAACCCCTTTTGCTTCTGTTTGGGTCTGTTCCCCATCCCCATGCCTCCCTCCCCAGGCCACTGCTGCCATAGGTACGTTGTCTGCTTCTCTAGGGCAGGGCCTGCTTTCCTTTTGTGCCTGACACTCAGTAGGTGCTTACTAAATGCTTTTTATTTATCCCTCCCATTCATTTCTCTCATCTCCCCTTCACTGTTAAACCGTACTTGCTCTTTCCTTTGCCCCCTGTGGCCTTTCTCAGTCCTCGGCCTCCGCCAGCTTTGAGCCTACCAGCCTCCTGCCGGCTCAGCCGGGCTCTGTCCTGCTACTGCCTTTCTTGGGCTCCTTCATGGGGGTCCTGTCCAGGCTTGGGGACCCAGTGAGACATGAGGCCTTTGAGCTCAGTGGGCTTCTTCCCCCACCTGTGGCTCTGCCCTCCTCCTCTCCTGGGTCATGTATCCTCTCTCTGAAGGACCTTCGAGGCAGGACGTACTCCCTTCTCTGGGTCCTGAGCTCCACTCATGGGCAGAACACCCCATCTGGCTGTTTTAGACTCCTCCTTCCTGCCTCCCCAAAGCTCCCTTTCTCTCGAGGGCAGTCTGCCCTTAGTTCCCGAGGGTGCATCCCCTTGGGCTCATTCTCGAGCCTCTGGCCCCATGTTATCGAGTCAGCTGCAGAGCCTCAGTCTCCTCAGTCCCCAGTGCTGGGCAGGGGCCTCTTCAGTCAGGGTCAGGATGGGATCCTGGGCCACTTAGCCTAGCCCTCCTCTGTGGAGGGGGAAACTGAAGCTGGGGGGGTGAGGTCACAGCACATTAAATGGCCCAGGCCTCCTTCCTCTCCTTTGCAGCACCGGACTTGAAATCAGGAAGACTTGGGTTCCTCTCCTGCCGCTGACATTGATTAGTTGTGGGACAGGGCCTCAGTTTCCTCCTGTGTACGGGATGTACTGTCTGTGCCCTGGGACCTGACATGCTTCTTTTCCTTTCCAATTGTCTCAGGCATGGCCCATGGCCGGTCCCACAAGCGCTCCAGGAGCTGCAGCCACAGCCGCAGCGGCTCCCATGGGCCACCAGAGCACGGGGAGAGGAGGAGGAGGAGGAGGAGGAAGAGCAGTAAGGACAGCAGGAGGAGCCCGTCTGCCTCGGGCTCTCAGGGCCCACGGAGCAGCATGGCCTCCAATGGGGAAGGTGAGGAGCCAGAGCCAAGGGTCTCTTTAGGCACAGGGCAGGTGCTAGGGATGCCCCGCCCTTAGGGAACTTACATTCTGCTGGAGTTTTACAAGGAAGTATAATGTAAGGAGAAGCAAGGTGGGAACTGAGGCAGGAGCAGGGAAGGCTTCCTGGGGCCAGGGGCACCTGAGTGAGACTGGGAGGACGATATAAATGAGGAGAGTTCTGCAGACAGCCTGTGCAAAGGCTTGGAGGTAGGAGGTGAAAAGTGTGCATGAGGGACCCTCAAAAGAGTCCTCTTGGGCTGCCCTCTGGGGATTGAAGGGAGGCCTCCTGGCTGGGCTGAGTGCCCCATGGGGATGCCCTGATTAGCCTGTGTGGGAGGCAGGGCTAAGGGGCCAGTCTGCAGCCACTCTCTTCTCCTTAGGTGCCCAGCTAAGTGCCATGGCTGTGGGCTCCTAGCCTGGGCTGGCAGGAGCCTTAGGCATCACTTAGTCTGATCTCCTCCTAGGACAGAGGGAGATCCAAGGTCCAGAGAGATTGTAGGAGTGTAGACTTGGAGCTGAGAGGGCCTTGGAGGCCACTGAGGCCAGCTCCCTCTTTGATAAGGAAATATAAGGAAACTGAGCCTGCCCCAAGAGGGTCACAGGTACTGAGTGGCCGAGGTGAGATTTGAACCCAGGGCCTCAGATCTTCTTCCTACAGCAGCCACTGCCTCCTCTTCACAGCTCAGTATCAGGATATCAGTCAGAGAAGCAGGATCCCCATTCAGCGTGGAGGCCATTGGAATGGCCTCTGTAGTGTTCAGGGGATCAAGGGTAACATTTTAACTTAAAAATCTTCAGGGGGAGAGGGTCTATTCAGGCAGGTTCAGTTGCTCTGCTTGACTGCCCAGCTCCTGGATCTTAGTGGCAGGGGTTAGCATCCCATGGCCCACTTTCCAGTGGTGAAATGTGGTATCATTTAGGCCTGTAAGAGGTTTGGGTGGGCAGAGTGTTGGGGGTAGGGAGAGCTCACCTTCCTTGTTGAAGGAAGGAGAGGAGGGAGGGAGGGAGAGAAGGAGAAAAGGGAAGGAAGAAAGAAGGGAGAAAGGAAAGAAAGAAGGGAAGGGGGGATAAAGGAGGAAGGGAGGGAAGGAAGGAAAGAAAGAACGAAGGAAGGAAAGAAAGGAGGGAGGAAAGGAAGAAAGAGAAAGGCAGGAAGAAAGGAAGGAAGGAAGGAGGGAGAGAAGGGAAGCAAGAGCAAGACCGGTCATGCTCTCTTGAGGGCCATGACTGGCATTACAGGGCACCCGCACAGGTCTGGCTTCTTGTGCTGGGGAAGGAGGGGGGGGGAGGTGGACCTCGCTTAGGCCATGTCTCCTCAAGCTGGGCCTTCGTGTTGTGGGCTCCCAGGGGCTCTGAGGTGGCTCCTTCATTGGTTCCCTCTCCTCACGTGCAGAGAGAAGCAGGGACAAAGCCCGGAAGAGAAGGCGGCCCAGGTCTTCCTCTTCCTCCTCTTCTTCCACCTCTTCTTCCTCCTCTTCCTCTTCCTCGGGGGCCTCCAGTGGGGGCAAGAAGAAGCATGGGAAGCATAAGGATAAGAAGAGCTCAAAGAAGAAGGCAAAGAAGAAGCTAAAGAAGAAGAGGAAGAAGAAGAAGAAGGAGAAGGCAGGCAAGGCCAAGGTGGTGGAGGAGATGCCGGGCCCCTCGCTGGACCAGTGGCGGAAAGAGCCCCTTGTGGAGAGCGGCCCAGGTAAGAGGGCTTAGGGTGGTCCAGGCCAGACGAGAGGCTCAGGTTCTCCTGGGGAGCACAGAGGGAGTGCTGGCCAAGCCAGGAAGAAGACGAGCTAACATTTGTGTGGCACATCTGTGTTTGCAAAGTGCTTTATATTCGTGATCTCATTTGATCCTGGATCCAGGAAGCTTCTGCCTCTGACCCATCCTGGCTGTGTGGCCCTGGGCAAGTCATTTAAACCTCTCAATGACCTGGGCTTGGGGCAGAGAAGGTGAAAACCTGCTTTGTTAGAAGGAGTTTCCTTATCCAGGAGTACACCCAGACCATTCACGTCGCAGGTCTTTATCCCTCTCTTTAACATGAACCAACACAACACCTGAGACTGATGGTATATGCAGTCTTTCACATCCCTAGTCCCCCCACTGCTTTTTCTTTTAAAATTTGTTATTTTTAACACTTAAAACATTTAACAAAAAATTTTAAATTCCAAATTCCCTCCCCTCCAGCCCCTCCCCCACCCAGTGAGAAGGCAGGCAATATAGTATCATTTATACATGTGAAATCATGCAAAACGTTTCCATATTAGCCCTGTTGCAAGAAAAAAGAAAGAAAATAAAGTGAAAAAATTATACCTCAATTTGTACTCAGAGTTCGTCAGTTCTCTCTCTGGAAGTTCATAGCATTTTCATCAGAAGTCCTTTGGAATTGTCTTGGATCATTGTCTTGGTCAGATTAGCTGAATCTTTCACAGTTGATCCTCATGACAATATTGCGGTTACTGTATATAATGATCTAGTTCTGCATCCTTTGCTTTGCATGAGTCCATATAAATCTTCCCAGGTTTTTCTGAAACCATTCCCTTTGTCATTTCTCATGGCATGATAATATTCCATCACAATCATATACCACAGCTTGTTCAGCCGTTCTCCAGCTGATGGGTGTCCCCTCAGGTTCCAGTTCTTTGTCACCATGGAAAGAGCTGCTCTGAATCCTTTCATTGACAGAGGTCCTTTTCCTACTTCTTCAAAGGCTACGTTTTCTCCTCCCTTCTCCAGGACCAAACTGGTGGTTATAATCACCCCCTCTACAGTTTTTGGTTGATTTTGTTTGTTCCACCTACATTGTTGTAACTATGTTTTTGGTTCTGTTTACACCTTGTTTGGCAAAGGCCTTCCATGATTTAAGATTTTAAAATTTTGTTTTTGTATCATCTTCATTTCCATATAAATCCCACCCCCTCCTGATGCCAGAGTCATTCCCAGGTGACAGATATAAAGAAAGAGAAAAGTCCTGCCCAGAACTTGAATCTGACGGGATGATCAGTTCTTTTGCACCAAAAGCCCCCTTTCTGTGCTCTGCAGAGAACCTTGAATTGCCTTTGAAAGATGAGGAACCTCGTGATTTCAGAGTTGGGGTGGCGACCCATCTGGGGAATCTCCTGATGCCAAACCAGGCAGTGTAGCCCAGCCTTAGCCTCAGAGTTCAATTCCCCAGGCCCTGAGGGGTGAGATAATATCTGTAAAGTACTTAGCACGCGGTCTAGCACACAGTCAGCCCTTAATAATTGTATATTCCCTTTCCCCTTCCCCTTGGGCCCATGAATCAGTTGGCTCTGGGTGACTAGGAGGCGGAGGACCTTCCAGGCCAGACTCATTGCAGACACGGGACTCTTTGCCTGCACTTTGCTGAGTGAAGGGCACGTGCTCGCTCACTGTCTGTGAGGCACATGCCCTCCCTCTCCCTCCCAGGTGGGGTTCCTCAGATGTCTTGTCCCCTGACCCCAAGTCCAGGGCTCTGCCTTCCTGGGCAGGTTGGGGAAGGCCCTGTCTGGCTGGCACTGATCCCTGCTCTTTTCCGGGACTGGGGCTTAGTACTGACAGATGAACAGAAGTCCCGCATCCAGGCCATGAAGCCAATGACCAAAGAGGAGTGGGATGCCCGGCAAAGCATCATCCGCAAGGTGGTGGACCCTGAGACAGGTCGTACGAGGTAGGGGCGTTTCAGGGGCAGGAAGAAGCCCTCAGGAGCTGGGGCCCCTCTGCCAGCTTGGGTGCTGGGCCCAGCTCCAGCCCATGCCGGGGTGGGAAAAGAAAGGAGCACGCCCATTCCCAGCCATCTCCCACCTCCTCCAGGGCCTGTCTCTCTTTCCTTCCCCCCTCCCCATGTGAGATTCCATGATCGAGTCCCAGCTTATTCCAGACAGCAGCAGGGGCAGTAGACATTGGCTATTGCCCTTGATTCCAGCTCCTACTCAAAATGACCTCTGGTTTGTCCCTCCATGCTGTGGCTGTAGCTGAGAAAGCAGATAATGGCCTGGGCACCCACAGCCCTGCTCCCCTTGTAGCTTCAGATTCGCCAGGCAGGTCCTGGCACCTGCTGCCTGAGCCCATAAAAGGGGCGGCCTTGGAAGGCACAGGCTTGAGAGCAGACCTGATTCTGGACTTGGAGGGGGATGAAGGACCTGATGGAAGCTGCCTTTGCCTCTGCTGTCAACTCCAGGGTGCTCTTGGGTGATTCACCTGACCTCTCAGGTCAGATGATGTGGTCTTGGTTTCCCTGTTGATGAAATGGTTGGGCCTAGGTGGTCCTGGAAAGTCCCTTTTGGTTCTGATCCCACTCTGCTCCCTTGCGGGGATGTCAGGGTCCAATCTTGCCTCACTGGATGGATAAGAGGAGCTTGAATGCACTACTTGCCCAGGGTCACCTGGCTGGTAAATATGGGTTTGGAAGCTGGGGCTTGTGCTAGTACTCAGTCTGACCATCCCAGGACAACAGGCTCCTTCTCCCAGGGCCTTGTCCCTGTCTTGCCTAGCCCCTTGGAGAGGTGAGAGGGAGGCAGTGGTGAATAGGACATACCATGGGACCATTGACATGACTGAAGTCGTGTTCAGAGCTGGGTACTTGCATTCGATCCTTATTTTCTCAGAATTCCCCCACCCCCTGCCCAGCCTACCACAGATCTGGGCCTGCTGCCTGCCTTCTTTTCAGCAGGAGGGAAGGAAGGCCCTGTGTGCCCTGGGGGGCCCCCTCCCCACTGCTTCGATGTAGGGAAAGGTACAAGGAGGCCCACTGAGACAGTGTATCAGGAAGATCTTCCCAGTGTGGAGTGGGCTGCCCTGGCAGGTTGTCCCTCTCACAGCGGGGGAGTCTTAATGAAAAAACTGAATGGGGGGGGAGATTCCTTTTGTGCATGGATTAGACTAGATGCGGGCTGTAGGCCAGTGATCCTTTGATTCAGATCCTTTCCTGAGGTCCTGGTCTCCCTGGGGGAGAGGCTTCTTGCCTGTCCTTCCATTTTCCTCTGTCCCAAGGGCCCCCAACCCAGGCCTCAGGGTCACCCACCCACTTGACCTGTTCTTCTATTCTAGACTCATTAAGGGGGATGGAGAAGTTCTGGAAGAAATTGTAACCAAAGAGAGACACAAGGAGATTAACAAGGTAGTAGCCCCTCCCCCGGCTGCCCAGCGCCCAGCCTCTGCCCACTTCAAGGGTTCCATCTCTTTTTTTTAAAAGGTTTTTTTTTTCTTTTTGGAGGGGGGAGGGCAGGGCAATTGGGGTTAAGTGACTTGCCCAAGGTCCCACGGCTAGTAAGTGTTAAGTGTCTGAGGCTGGATTTGAACTCAGGTCCTCCTGACTCCAGGGCCAGTGCTCTCTTCACTGCCACCTAGCCACCCCATGGGTTCCATGTCTTATCTGCCTGTTTATTTCCTCCAGCAAGCCACGAGGGGTGATGGGCTGACCTTCCAGCTTCGAGCAGGTCTGTTGCAGTAAGACCCCCAGCCTCCTTCCTTCGACCTCCTGGTCCCCTGTGCCTGCCCCCAGACTGCTGGTCTCCTTGGACTTGGGGGGCTCCCTGGGAGGGTAGCACTGGCTCACCCAGATGAGGGGAATGGTTCCAGCTTGACGATGCTGGGCATTATTGCCACTCTGTCCACTAAGAACAACTGCCTAGGCCAGTGTGGGAAGAGGGTTTATGAGCTCAGGGACTGGCCCAAGCAAGAAATGCATGTTGACGCCCACCAACAATCCAGGAGGCCTGGACTGTGTCTGTGTTTTCATTGTCTTCTTCTCCCTCCTGTAGGGGGTACCTGGGGTGGGGGAGTGTAGGGTCATCTGACCAGTCCCGGCTGTTCTTGCCCCCAGGCTTAGGCCTGTCTAAGAAGCCGCCACCCAAGGAAAGGCAAGTGGCAGCCAGGCCTTAGAGGCTGGTCTTCAATAGAAGGGGAAGGGGCAAGGGCCCCCTGGCTTGGTGGTGCCTTGGCTGCATGAATCCAACTCTTGTCCCTTCTGTTTCTAACCAATGCGTTGTCCTGACAATAAAGCCCTTCCCAGCCTCAGGCTTGTGTCTGGTCTGTTTGCTGGGAGTGTTGGGCATAATTCTAATGCTGAAGATTTTTGTCATTGGATCCCAGACAATAAAAGATGTTTGGGGAAGAATCCATTGTGGGGGGAATCTGTGTATTTGGGCTAGGATGCCACAGGATTCACAGGTAGAGACGTTGGGGGTCAGGGCCATTAGTGGTATGAGCACTCTAGTTCTGGGGTTCTCTGCTTTTTTGTTTACTTTCTGCTGCCAGAAGGCACCTCCACACATGTCTACACTTTGTCCTTGCTCGGAAGTGAATGTTAGCACAGGAATGAGGGCCATAGGGATAGGACAGGATGGGACAGCCTACTGGCTAATCTCCTAGTCCCTGATTCTTGGGTTGCTATCCAAGTACCAGTAAAGAGACTCAGGAAAGAAGCCTTCCCTTTATTCATGTAACATACAGTGATATTGTGTACAGAGTATACACACCCAGGCATTGAACAATGCACTGACAGACAGCAAGGAGAAATAAATGGATGGTCTCACATACAAGCCAAGAAATGCCGACACACAGATGGAATCGAAGAGATGAAACTGGGACATGGCCAACTGGCTTCTGAGCCAGGGCGCCCCCAATGGGGGTGGGCCTTTTAGACCAAGCCTGGAAGGAGTTGTAGTTTTTAGCTGCATCCCTAAGAAATGCTTCTTTATAAATAAAATGGGATGGAGATGATCGAATATAAAATTGACAGTTGGGAATATCAGTAGGTCTTGGGTGAGGTGTCCTACAAGGAGGGACAAGAGAAGGGGAGTAAGGCTTCTAGATATACTCAGGCAATAAGCGGAGGTGGAGTTACTTGATGATTGGTGTGGGAAGGAGCTGCTTCCCTGCCTGGGGAAGATGTGGTACTTAGTAGGGTTTTTGGTTATGACTGGTGGTCTTCTGATGCTGTAAACATTTTTTTTTTTGGTATTTAAAAAAATGTTTCCAAAAAAAAAAGCCTTATCAACAGCAAATACACCTCATGGAATCGCAAGTGATGCGGAAAGGAAGAAGGGAGGGCTCCCTAATTCTGGTGAGAAAACATGTATGAATGTTTGCTCATCCTTCCACAGCGGAGGGGCCTGTTTTGGCCTGTGCATTCACATGGGACAGATGCTATGCAGGGAAAAGGGGGCTTCAGACCAGTGAGGCCGGGACAGCTGGAGGCTAGCACTATTGCTCTTGTCCTTGGCCTAGTTGAGTGGGGGTGGGGAGCCTTCAAGGCTGAGTTTGCAGCAGAGCTGATGGCAGAAGTACAGCCTTGGGAGCAATGGCTGTGGCCTAGTCGGGAGGAGAGGGGCCAGTTGAGAGCTGGCACAGACTCATGGCAGTCTCCTCTGGCCACCGTTATTGCAATCAGGGTCTGAGACTCGGCTCAAGAAGGGTTCTGAGGGAGGAGCAGAGCAGGGGGCATGTGTATGTGTCCCGTCCCAAGGCTGTGATTGTCAAGCTGAGGGGGGGGGTGAGTCAGATATTGCCTTCTTCAGAAACAGGTAACATTGGACTTGGTCCATAAAACAGTTGCTTTGTACATAATGCCTGAAACGACAAAAGACAGCTACATCTTAAATGTTAATAAGCCCTGAAGGTTCTCTTTCCTCCAGACATTTTCCCTACACAAAATAAATAACTTTCACTCTGTATATACCCACTTTTCTGAACATTTACAAGATAGTTTTTCCTCTTTACAATATCTACACAAGAGAAAATGTCAACATTTTTTGATACACCCCCTCCCCCAAACAAAATGTACAGAAAGGACCAGCCAGCCCCTGTCGGTGGCTGGGCACTGGACAAAGGCCATATCCAGATGTTCAGTGAATTCTTTCCCAAGAACCTGGTTCTCAGCTTGGTCAGCTCCTCCAGCCAAAGGTGGCCTTCTCTGTTGGCCACTGCTCCACATGGGTGCCAGTAGCCTGGTGGAGATGAGATCAAGGCAACATGTCGAAAAAGTGGATTAGTTAGAAAGGGAAGGTCTGATTTCATTAGTAGAAACTGGCAAAGGTGCTGCAGGTGTGGTTGGTCATTGACCGGGATGAGATGGGAAGGACCCGACCCGACAGTCCGAATTTTAAAAATCGGTATGTGCCCCTCCCACCTGTCCCTCAAGCCCCGTTGAGAGTAGAAATTCAGCGAGAGTTTGGAAATAGGAGTGAGAAAATCCTCTGGAGAGAGTTCCAATTGCCAGGAGACAGGGCATCTCTAGGCCTGGGAGACGGTGGCAGGGCCCAGAGCCCCCCAAAGCAGGCTGCTTTCACAGTGCTAGGTTTTCACAAAGCAGAGAGGGCTGCCCTTGGTGTTGAAAGAGTTAAGAAAACCAAAAGCAGCCAAGTTTTTTTTTTCTTCAAAAAAGAAAAAAGACCAAACAACCCAACCCTTTTAGAAATCAAATCACTGACGTCGAAAGGAACAGAAATGTAATTCACTGCAGTGGGTAGTGGTGGCAGCAGCAGCAGCAGCGTCAGGAGCAGTGTGGGAAGTAGGGGCTTGGCCAAGAATCCGGTTCCAAAGAGAGCAAAACCTGTGTCTGGTTGCCCTCTTCCCCCATCCCCAAGCTCTCTGCTCTCTGGTCTGGAGGTGGGTGTTGGGGGCCTCAGGTGCCCAGACCCTGGCTTGCTGCTTGGGGCAGGTGCCCGGAGCAGGAGATGCCAGGCTCATGGCTGGTCTGGACCCAAGGGGCTCCCCCGCCCTCCTCCTGCTCTGCTCACTCCCTGCTGGGCAGAGAAATCCAATGCAGAGAGTTAGGCAAAGCTAGGCAGGCAAAGGAGAGGGCAGGGAGCTGGGGGTGGGGGTGACCTGGTGGCTGGCCCGGGGCCTCGGTGACAGAAAGAGCTGCAGAAATAAAGATATGGCCTTTTCCTTAAGCTTTGTACAACAGACTTGATACACGTTTGGGTCTCCTTACTGTCCAAAAAACAAAACAAAAAATCCAAAGCAACAAAGCTGCACAGAACTCTATCCCGGATCAGCAGAATATTTAAAGATCATGCACTACCAATGGCGACGTGTAGCCCCGTGAGATGGTAACAGGTCTCCATTCTAAAGAGCATCAGTGCAAAAAACAATGAGGTTTTACAGTTGAGTGAGGAGTCAAAAGAAGCAGGTCGAACTCCTGGGAGCTGCTACTGTGTCTGGAGAGAACTCGGGCGCAGGGCCTGGGGAATGGGGGGAGGACGGGGTGGCGCCTCCGGAGAATGCACATAGCTGGGTCATCTCCAGTGCTTGGGGATAACTGAGCTGCAGGGGTCTGGGTGAGACTATACAAGGCAGGGGAGCTGGGCAGAGAGCAGCACGTCAGATGGTGTCTTCTCAGGGGCTGATGGGGAGCCCTCTGCTTCCCCAGCAATGGGGGTGGGGAAGGGTGTGATTTCCCTGCATGGTTGGCAGATGCAGGATGCTGCCAGCTGCTGAGAGAACTGGAGACCCCAAGCTCCAAAACGTCAGGAACAGAGCCCTGCTGAGAAGTCTCCTTGGGGGATGGTGTCCCTGCCTTGCCTTCATGGCAGCGGGTTAGGGGATCCCTTCTCCCTGCAGGTCAGGATCGGGCCCTGCTTCTTGGGCAAGGTGTGGTTAGTGGAGGCTGGCCGAGCCTCTCCATGGAGGGTTGTCAGGAAAGCCCCCTGGGTCAGAAGGGGACTGGAGTCACCACTTGGTGTCTCCCATCCCTGGGAACAGAGACAGGCCATGTCCTGTGCTTGTCTGTGGCAGAGGCAGCAAAATGCCTGAGGCCTGAGCCAAGACTGCCCCTAGGAGGGGCCTGGGGTGGGGTCCAAGGGCTCCCATCTTCAGCTCTGGCCTCTTAGTCCACTTACAGGCTGGCACCTGCCTGTCTGCCTGGGCCCACAGCCTGCTGGCTCTGTACCCCTTGCCTCCTAGCACCATGGTGACACTTCCCGCTCTGGGGCCGCTCCAGGGCTGGCTCCTGTGGGGGGGCCGCGGGGGAGGCAGGCACCTCTACTTGGGCCCTGGGGGGGCCCCCACCTCTGGCCGGCGGCCCCAGCAGCCTGTGGCCACGCTCATGCTCCGCTGACCCCGCTCCCGCTCCCGTTCCCGCTCGTTGTCCGACTGGCTTTGTGTCCGCTCATGCTTGTGGCTGGGCCCAGCAGGCTGGGAGGAGATGGTTCTCAAGAGGTGGTTCCGTTTGCGGAGAAAGTCGCCTTGGCCTGGGAGGCCGAAGCTGCCTTTCCGCAGGGCCATCCGGGTACTGTTCTTGGCCGGCCGGGCTCGGTGGTTGTACTTGAGCTGAGCAAGGTGGGCGGCGTAGCCTTCGGTGATGAACTGGGGTGAGGGAGGGGGAAGAGAGGAGAGGTGAGCGATGCCCACCCCTGGCTGGCCTGGGTGGCCGGTCTTGCAGGTCTGACTGATTCAGAATTGGGATGGACCTCAGTGGGCATTGAGTCTGACCCCCAATTTTTCTTCTCAAACCCTATTTTATAGAGAAGGAAGCCTGCGCCCAGGGAAATAGAATGATTATCACAGAGCACCAGGACAGGGCTGGGGAACCTCGAGGCCACATGTGACCCTCCAGGTCCTCAAGGGTGGCCCTCTGACTGAATTCCGTGAAGTTTGGGTTCAGTCAAAGGGCTGCACTTGAAGACCTAGAGGGCCACATGTGGCCTCCCTACGTGTGTGCCAGGTTCATAGATTTGGAGCTCCCTACCACACCAACTCTCTGAGGGAAGTCTGGGTAATTCTGAGTCTGGCCTGAGTACCAGAGGCCTGGGAAAGAGCAGCCTGAGAGTCACGGCCAGGACAGACGGCCACGCAGCTGACTAGACACAGGCAGGAGCCTGGCGTATCCCACACCAGACGGGGCCGCCCCTGGCACCAGAGCAGACGGAGGGGGAGAGGGAGAAGGAAGACCGAGTGGGAGGACGGCTCTTGTACCTGGCATTGATGCTGCAGTTTCTTGGTGGGACGGCCAACAATGTAGGTCTGCATGGGGGACAGGCTGATGGAGCTGTAGACGGAGATGTCCTTGGTGGAGCCGTAGGCGGCGTGCACCCGCATGTGGAGCTGGGGAGACAGGGACAGACATGCTCAGAGTGGCTAGAAGCCCAGGTACAGTCATTTCACTTTTCTGGGCCTCAGTTTCCACATCTGTAAAATGAGAGGGTTGGACTAGCTGGCCTCTAATGTTGCTTCCAGGTCTGTGAATCTACGACAATGACAGTAGTAAGAGCACTGATATAGGGCTTATTATGTGCTAAGTACTGTTAAGCATTTACAAACAACTCATTTGATCCACAACTGTGGGAGGTAGGTGCCATAATTATTTCTATTTTACAGTTGAGGAAACTGAAGCAGACAGAGGTTAAGTGATTTGCCCAAGGTCACACAGCTAGGAGGTATCTGGGGCTGGATTTGAACTCAGGTCTTCCAGACTGCAGGCCTGGCACTCTATCCACTAAGCCACCTAGCTGCCCCAGTGCGGTGAGTGACAAGGGCATCATTGGTCCCGAGGCCCTTAGAAAGACTGGGTTGGTTGGGGATCCCCAGACCAGATCAGATTCAAAGGCAGATTATTATCACTTGTGTGACCATGGGCAATTATCCAACCTCTCTGAGTTTGAACTAGGGGATTGCAGAGGTCCACTCTGAACCTAGGACCTCAAATTTAGCCTGGATAGACCAGAGGAATTATTTACATGTTGTCTCCCCCATTAGAATGTGAACTCCCTGAGGGCAGGGAGGGTGGAGTTTTCCATCCCCTTTCTTGGTATCCCTAGCACACGGCAGGCACTTAATAAATGCTTACCTGGCTCCAGGATAAGGAAAAGAGAAACTGCCTGCTTTCCCCCCCTCCTTGTCCCTAATCCATGGTGCACATGGGAGCCTGGGATGTTGGAAGGGGCTTCATGCTCAGCTCAGCCGTCCTTCCACAGGAAGGCTTCCTCCAAGTCACGCCCAGACTGGCCTCTTTGCAAGTAGCCCCTGTGGCTTGTGGCTCTGGCCCCACCCAGGGCCCAGACAGAGGAGGGAGAATCTCACAGCCATGTGACCCCTCCCAAAGAGCCAGAAAGCACCTGAGGGGCCCTGGGAGAGGCTCCTGGAACCTGCCTTTGAGGCATCCAGAAATCCGGAAGACCCGCGTTCAAATTTAGCCTCAGACACTTACTGGCCACGTGGGACCGTGGCCAATCACCTAACCGCGTCTACCTCAGCCTCCTCATCGGCAACATGGGGATAAGGGGAGCATCTACTTCTCAGGACTGGGGGAGAATCAAATGTGATCATTGTAGGGTGCCAGGCATACAGTAGGTACTAGATAAATGCTCATCCCCTTCTCCCCTTCCTCTAGGAATGCTACTTATTACTACTGTTGCCCAGGTGCCATATGGTGATTAAGTATCAGAAGCAAGACTTGAATGTGGGGTCTTCTTGGCCCTAAATCCTACACTCTCTCCTGCTATGCTGCTCCCCCCTCCTCTCTCCTCTTTCCTGTCTTCCCCTCTTTCTCCTCCTCCTCCTTCCTCTTTCCCCTCCCCTCCCCCATCTCTCCTCTCCCTCTCTGCCCCTCCCTCTTTCACTCTTTCTTCCCCCCTCTCCTCTGCCTCTCTTTCCCCCTCCCCAATTCCCTCCCTTCTTTCTCCATAAGGATGTATGAATGTAGTATTTGAAAACAGTTATCTCTGGCATGAGTCTTCTGTTCCCCAGACTAAACAACCCCAGTGTCTCCAATCCATCCTCATAGTGCCTGGACTCGGGGTCCTTTGCTGACCCTAAATGCATGCCAGTGGCATGCCTCTGGACACTCTCCTTGCTACCTCCTTTCCCAAAAGGTGGTACCATGACAGGGGCAGGGTCCCAGGCTGAGAACTCTTACCTCAGTGATGAGGAACTTTAGGAAGTTGGCTTTATGCCGCAGAGGGTCATGTACAAGGCCATCACAGAAGGATACGATCCCATGAGGGAAGTTGTGCTGTGCTAGCCAGGCTACTACCCGCTGCTTCTGCATGTCGGGCCTTCCTGTCACATAGATGATGAGGTAGCCGAGGTCCTGCCAGTGTCTGTGTGTGAGACAGGAGGAGGAAGCAGAAGAGGCCTATGGACCCAGAGGATTCTACTCCTCGGGCCACCAGTCACTTCTGGGCCCACTTCTCCCCACCCCAGAATCACTCCCCATGCACTCTCTCCATGTTTGGAGAAATAATCAGGGTGTAATGCCTGCCTATCAAGTTCAGGGAGACCTGAGTTCAAATACTGTCTCTACCCTGACTAGTTACTAGACTCTGGGCCTCAGTTTCCTCACCTGTAAACTAGGGGATTAAAAAAAAACCTATAGGGCCTAATTTGTTGGGAGGATCAACTGAGATTATATAAAGGTCTCTGAAAACATTAAAGTGCTTTATTATAATTAACTTTACTATTCAGCTGGTATTTAAAGTGCTTTACACACTTTACACCATTTACAAATGTCGGTTATTATATATATATTGCCTTGTGACCTCTAAAGCAGAGTTGGGCATTACCTTGGTTATGTGTGTCCCTGATACATGTGCCTTACCTATGCACTGTGCTTTTTAAAAGCAATGATGACTCTCCTGAGAAAGAAAGGGTGTCAAGACTTTGCTGGTCTAAGGCTGTGAATTGCTTTAGTTATATATATCCTCTGCTGTTGTGATTCACTCCCACTGTACTTTAAATTCATGTCCACTCTTCCCTGACCCCTGGGCTCTGGGTGCATCTGGAGGACAATGTGCCACCAGCTACTGGATGATGCCATTTGGGTAAATACCTCTTTTAAAAAAAAAATCTAATTGAATCTCCTGGCTGATTGTTAAGGAGAAGCACAATGGTGGGGGCTCGTGAGCTCTTGTGTTATGATAGGCATCCACAGGGTTATATCTAGAATCTGTGACAGCAGCCTCCCTGTTGGGAGTCACTGTTAGTGCCACCATGAGTTGGAGTGAGGTCGGAGGAGGTGCAACATATCAAATTATCTGTGCATGTGTTGTTTCCCCCACCAGAATGTAAGTTCTTTTAGAGTGGACATTTCTATATCTGTAACCCTCTCATTTGTCCAGTCATTCAACAGTCACTTATTAACTACTTTATGCCAGACACTGTACTAGGGAAATAGAGACAAAAAATGAATCCAGAAGCTTGTATTCTATTGGGAAGAAACAACATTTACACCAGTAGATAAATGTAAAATAATTTGAGAGGGGGCACTAACAACTTTAAAGGGTAGGGACCAGCAGCCTCGAGGCCACATGTGGCCCTCTAGGTCTTTGGGTGTGGTCTTTTGACTGAGTCCAAGTTTTACAGAACAAATCCTTATAGTTTTATTTATTTTTTTTGTGGAGGGGAGGCAAGGCAATTGAGGTTAAGTGACTTGCCCAAGGTCACACAGCTAGTTAAGTGTCAAGTGTCACAGGCTGGATTTGAACTCAAGTCCTCCTGACTTCAGGGCCGGTGCTCTATTCACTGTACCACCTAGCTGCCCCGACAAATCCTTTTATTAAGGGGATTTGTTCTATGAAATTTGGAATCATTCAAAGAGCTGCTCTTGAGGACCTAGAGGGCCACATGTGGCCTCAAGGCTGCAGGTTCCCCACCTCTTCTAGACCTAGGATTTAAATGGTAGAAGGAACTGCAGGGTGATTCTCTCCAACAATGTAAGTGGGCAACTTTTTGGTAACTTGTAGTCCTAGAGAGTTGTGTACACCATTGTCAGGTTGAGTGACTTGCCTAGGGTCATACATCCAGTAGAGGTCTTCCTGACCAGGCCTTCCTAGCTCCAAAGCCAATTCCCTCTCCACTCTTGTGGGCTGCCTCTCTAGAACAAATAACACTCCCCCTTATAGGCCACCAGACCAGGAATCCAGCACTAACTCTGAGTCCAAGCCCTGTCTCAGACATTTATCAGCTGTGTGACCCTGGGCAAGTCACTTAATCTCTACTTACCTCAGTTTCCCCAACTGTAAAATGGGGGTAACAACAGCACCTACCTCCCAGGGTTGCTGAGAGGACCAGATGAGCTAATATTTACCAAAGTGCTTTGCAAACTTAAAGCACTCTCTAAAAGGTTTTAAAGCACTTATATAATGATCGCTCTTACCGTAGTTTATAAATGTTACTTGACGACAGCTCTGTGAGGCAAAGAGGTCAGCTATTATACTTTCCAAGTGAAGAAACTGGGGCTCAGAGTGATGAAATGCCTTGCCCCAGGGTCATACAAGTAATGAAAAAAGGACTCAGACAACCTGGGGCTCCCAACTTCTATCCAGGCAGGCCTTGTTTCACCTGGTTTGCCTTACCAGTCTGTATCACCAAGGCAATATTCACAGCACCTACGGTGACTATGCTGGCATAGTTCTGAATTGCAAAATATAACAGACTCTCCACATAGAAGAAAGAAGCAAAACATTTATTCAGACACCAGAAAGCAAATCTCAACACCAGAAAACCGAATTTGTCAAAGCAACAAAGAAATCTATACACAATATCACTGCAGAGAGCAACACCATCCCAAAGCCATCCCACAAATACTCACAAGCCTAGCTGTCTACTTGCCTGCGTCCTCTCTCCTCTCTCTAACTGCTCTGACTCCCAGCTTCCTCTCAGCTCTGTTCCACTGGTTCAGCAAACTCCTCCCACCACAGGCTCCATGTGATTACATGAGGCCTATTAAGGGGCAGGGATGATCTTCATATTCCCATTCCCATTATATATTCTCAACATATTTTTTTAACAGCAGTTGGGGTTAAGTGACTTGCCCAGGGTCACACAGCTAGTAAGTATCAAGTGTCTAAGGTCACATTTGAACTCAGGTCCTCATGATGCCAGGGTCTGTGCTCTATCCACTGTGCCACCTTTTCTGAAGTATGGGACCCTGTGGACTCCCCTTTCTCCTTCTGGATGCTCTCTGGATTTCTGTGCCCCACTCACCTGTGCCTGCCATCACTTCCCCTCTGTCTGTATCTTTCATTTACATTTTCATATATCTTACAGGTATCTAGCAATTCATTTACATATTGTCTCCCCCATTAGGAGGTGAGCTCCTTGAGGGCAGAGACTGTAAGCTTTTGTTGTTTTCTGTATCCTTGGGGCTAGGCACACTACCTGGTAGACAGCAGGTACTTAATGAAAGCTGACTGACTGAATGATTTTCCTGCTTCTCCTCCTACCTGCCTGGCTGCTTTTTCCCCAGTCTCCTTTGCAAGAACATCACCCTTGTCCTACCTTCTAATTGGAGGGGGGGAGGAGTCTATTTCATGTGTCTAACCTGGGCCCTCTTCTCTCTTTCACTCTAAATTCACTCCTTTTCTGAACTCCCCTATTTCCGTGCAGGGGACCCACATACACCCAGTCATCCAAGTTCACAATCACAGATTCTTACCTCCCATCCAACCAGTGACCAGCTCTTCTATTTCCACAACATGTGGCCACCACCTCAAACCCTCATCATCTCTCTTCTGGAATACTGCAATCAATTCCTAATTGGTCTCTCCTCACTCCAATCCATTCTCCACTCAGCTGCCAAAGTGATTTCCCCAAAGCTCAGGTCTTCCCTTACTCAATAAACTCCGTTGGCTCCATATTGCCCCAAGGACCAGATAGAAGGACCTCTGTTTGGCATGCAATGCCCTTCACAATCTGCATCCTGACAATCCTTCCCAGATTAGTACAAATCACAGCTCTCCATGCACTTGAAGCTCTGGGCCACACTGGCCCTCTTGCCTTTCCTCACCTAGGACATTCCTCGTCCCATCTCCATGTCTATAAAGGCCCAGTCATCCCCAAGGCCTGGAGGGTTCTATGTCACCCTTCCATTTTGGAGAACTCCTCTTTCCTTCAACGTTCAGGCTAAGCCCTTGCTGTTCGTCAGTCGTCCCAGTCCTGCCCAACTCCTTGTGACCTCACTTGGGGTTTTCCTGGCAAAAATACTGACACAGTTTGCCATTTCCTTCTCCAGCTCATTTTCCAGATGAGGAAACTGAGGCCAACAGCATTAAGTGACTTGCCCAGGGTCACACAGCTCGTAAGTGTCTGAGGCAGGATTTGAACTTGGGTCTTCCTGACTCCAGTCCCAGCACTCTAAGTTCTTTGCAACATGGCTGCCTTAGAACCAGTCCTTACCTCAGGCCTTTCCTGTTTCCTTAACTCCTAGGGTCACTTTCCTTCTCATTTATCTTACATGTATTTTGTATTTAGTAATAAGTGGCAGCTTTCTCTGCATGTACACTCTGCACAGTGAAGTGGGTAGAAAACTGGCCTTGGAGTCATAAAGACCTGGGTTCAATTCTTGCCTTTGAGACATCCTGACTGTATGACCCTGGTCAAGTCACTTGACTTCTAAGTGCTCTAGGCAAATCTCTAGGACAGTAAGTTGTAGAGGAGGTAGCAATCTGTACTGGGAGAGGGAGTTTCCATATCTGGGAATTTCCCAAACCAATGAAATCACAGGTTCAGGCTCTGACCCTATTTACTTATCTGTATTCATGTTTCTGTCTATGGAATGTAAGCTCTCTGAACAATGAAGTATTGTATCTGTAAGTATTTAAGTCATGAACTCAACAGATCTGTAAATATTTAAGCTCAAACTTTAAGCTTAAATTCATTGTATCTGTAAAAATTTCAGGAAAAGCTGGATGAGTGATTTGGAGAGGGTCCCTTACCCTCTGCCCCAGCAAAAGGGGCCTTCTGGGGGGTGGGGATGGGCAGAGGAAGGGAGAAGAGAGGAGGGGAGGGGAAGAGAGGGAAGGACAGCCTGTCCTCTCTCCCTGGCTCACCTTACTACATCCACAGCACCTGCCCGCACCTTGGGGTCACTGCCCATGATGGAGACGCTGGCAGCAAAGGAACCATCAATGCTGAAGACTACAAACTCTGTCCCCTTGGGTAGGACGGTGATGTAGCTGTCTGCAAATGTGTGGTCCCCCCTGTTGGGAAAGAGCCATGAGCCCTGGACCCAGGCCCAAACCTGGGTTTCCTCTGATCCCAACACAAGGGCTTGCCCAGGGACTCCTCTGTGGGGCCCCAACCTCTGATCTCAACATCCTCAAGGATTACCAGGTAGGGGGCTTGCCCCCCAAAGCTTTTTGGGGCCACAGTTTAGTGTCACAGTCACCCTCTCTTAACAAGCTGTCATCCTCATACTCAGGGGCCACAGAGGCCAACAGAGAGGTAGACCTTGAGGTCCTGGTTGACCAGGGTTGGAAAGCCAGGATTGTAGACTTAAGGCCTATGAAACCCCCTCATTTTTATAAAGGAGGTCATGTGGGCCAAAAGCAGTGGTGACTTGCCCAATAGTCTACAAACAGGATCACGGATTTAAGGCCAGGAGGGGACACAGAGGCTGTGTAATTCAAATCCCTCAGGTGTAGAGAGGTGTGGTGATCAGCCCAGTGTCACACAGGAAGAAAGTGATCCAGTGGGATTTGAACCCGGGTCTTTTAAATTCCAAATCCAGCATCAGAGGCAGCTCTGAAGACCCCACTTTTGCCCCTGGCATGCTAGGTTCTTCTGGTACAAGGCAGGGGGTCACTAACCCTGCCCCAGCCTCTGGTCCATGATGGACAGCCCATGTCCTGCCCCCCCCCCCCCACCTCAGAGCACTGCTCTGAGCAGCTGCCCTTCCCCACCTGACCACCATCTTGATGGGGTAGACGCCGATGCCCAGACGCTGTTCCTCAGGGATGGTGTAGGAGATCCGCCCGCTGCTGCTGGTGATGAGTGTGTCAAAGTGGACCCATTCCCCAGATGGCGGCTGGGTCATGATGTGGATGTCCACCTGGGGGCAGGCGGGTGGGAGGGGTAGCTGAGAACCTCCCTTTGACTTGGCTGGCCTAATCCTGACATCGGGCCACAGCTCCATCCCCCCTTAGCCTCGCCCTTTACTCCTGGGACCTCTAAGTAATGGAAATGATTTTCACCACCTACCGTGGGAGCATTCAGACAAAGCTGATGTTTCTGCTGTTGCTTTGGGTAGCATCCCTACTCTCCCTTGTTGCCCCAGACCCCCGCCCCACAGCCCCTTCCCCCATCCTGATGAGAGGGGACCACTCTGCTAAGCCCCAGGAGATAAAATGAACCCAATCCAGGATGACTTTCCTAGGCTTCCCAAGCAGCTGATTCTTTCCCCCTTGAGAATGCCTCCTACCATCTCCTCTGTATATATCTTGTTGGAACTAATTTAGACGTTATTTCTTTCCTTCATTAAAATATAAGCTCTTTGAGGGCAGAGACTATCTTTACTGGCTTGTATTTAATCCCCAGTACTCAGTTTCAATGCCTGGCACATAGTAAGATGAATGTTCTTTCTGTCTACTGATCCATCTGCCTACGTACATATCAGCAATTCATCTCTCCTCTCTCTGTCTCTGTCTGTCTCCCTCTCTCTCTCCCCTCCTCTTTCTGTCTCTCTCTGCAACAACCTCTGTCTCTCTCCTCTCTGTCTCTCTTCTTTCTGTCTCCCTCTGTCTCTCTCTCTCTCTCCTCTGTCTCTCCCCTCTCTCCCCCCTCCCCTTTTCTCCCTCCCTCCCTTTCCCTCTCTTCTCTCTCCTTCCCTCCCTCCCTTTTCTCTCTCTGTCTCTCCCTTTCTGTCCTCTCTCTCTCCTCTGTCTCTTTCTTCCTTCTGTCCCCCTCTGTCTCTCCTCTCTCTCTACCTCCCTCTCTGTCTCTGTCTCTCTTCCCCCTCCCCTGCTCATCTCTCCTCCCTCCCTCTCTCTCTCTCTCTCTCTCCCCCCTCCTCTCTCTCTCTCTCTCCTTTCTCTTCTCCTCTCTCTCTCCCCACCCTCTCTCTGTCCTGTCTCTGTCTCTCCATCTCTGTCTCTCTCCCCCCCTCCCCTTCTCTCTGTCTCCTCCAATGTTTAGCATACTGCCTAATACCTAGTAAGTAATTAATAGATGCTTGAGGTGATTTGTTTGGTTTTTTGCCTGTTTGTTCGGGCCTGGATCTCTCTCATCTTGCCCAGGCTAACAGTGTAGCGGCCCCTCAGAGGACTGCAGACCTTCAGGGACACCCTGGAGGCTTCTCCTGCTGACCTGCCCTGGGCTCTCCAACCTTGGGCCGCTGGGCAGCCCGCTAGGCCAGGGGCTTGCCACGGTGGTGCTAGGCTTAGCTTGGAAATCCTGGACTCAAGCGATTTGTTACCCCACCCCCATCCCTGAGTCCCTCTCCACCATCCCCAGCAATAAATGCTCATTGACTTCTTGACCAGGACTAATGAATGTCCCAGGAGCCAACTTCAGCTCATTTTCACCAAGAACTCTCATTAGAGACGTCCAACAACACAACAGGCAGCCTTGGGAGGCTCATGGCTGCGTCTAGTCCAACCTCTTCATTTTACGTAGAGGAGAACTGAGGCTCACAGAGCTAGAAAAGACCTCATAATTTTTACAGCTGGAGAAACTGAGGCCTTCAGGGGTGAAGTATCCAAGGTCACACCAAGAGTCGTCAGCTCAGCTGGCTTCCGAGCTAGACCTTCTGATGCCAGATCTGGTGATCTCTCCACGGAACCACTCCTGGGAGGGCAGAGTCAGGCTGACCATCTGTCAGTGCAGATATCACAGAACAGAGCCCTGAACTGAGGAGGAGGTGGGACCAGAAAGCACTAGAATGTGCCTACTATGTGCCAGGACTGGAAGGCCTCTAAGCTTCTTTTATTTTATGGTTCTCCCATGCCTACAAGGCCACCCCTTTGCCCCCAGGCATTCCCTGTCCACGACCACACCTTCCCTGTTCCACTCACCTTCTCCCCTGTCAGGGTGACCATGTCTAATGGCCCATACATGAACCTGCCTGTCAGGGTCTGAGGACCATCCTCATTGGCTACGGCATCATTGATCCTGTGATTAGCAGCGACATTCTGGAAAGGGACAGAGGACAATCAAGGGAGGCCCTGGGATGATTACTCGGTTTGAGCTGGAGAGCGTAAGATCAAGATTTAGACTTGGAAGGGTCTTCGGTGGCCACAGATGAAATGGAGACCAGTGGAGGTAGTATGCCGAAGGCTGCAGAGGTAGTAAGTAGCAAAGGTAGGATTTGAACCCAGGGCCTGGGACTCCTGCCTCAGGCATCTGTCACCAGCCTCCATCACAACTTCTATAGTTAGTCTAGTTTGGCTTATCCTCATGTGACTGGGAATGCATCTAGAACAGCATTTGTTAATTTGGGGTCCATGGACTCCCAATGAGGCTGAAGATAGATTTTTTTGGGGGGGAAGTGAGGGGTGGTCTGTGAACTTGGATAGGGAAAAATATATTTTTATTTTTCCAAACTTTTGGCTTCCTTTGTCATCCTCTGTATCTTCTGTGCATTTAAGGATACAGTTCTGAGAAGGCACCAGAGGCTCTGCCTCACTAGTCAAGGGGGCCAGCCTTCCTCCAGATGGGTGGCGGGGTCCCTCGACCCACCCTTGGCAGCTTACCCGCAGCTTTACATGGGTTCTTTTCCTCTGCCACTTCTCCCGGGGCTTTGAAGGAGTGAACACGGACACTTCCTTGCCGTCCAGCTCCAAGATACTGGCGTTTTCATGCCTCATGACCTGAGGAGCAGATGGAAGAATGAAGAAGAGGGGTAACATCCAGACCAGGGGGCTCCAGCCCTGTCCACCCCACCTTAGGGCCCCTGCACAGAGGCTGAAGGTGGGGACCTACCTGTCTCAGCAGGAAGGAGACCACATCGGTGGATTCCCAGTAGCTGGCATGGAAGAGGTGGGGGAGAGCCACAGTGGGGAAAGCAGTGAGGGCGTCCGGGCAGTACAGAGCGTAGTCAATGCGCTTTGTTCCCCACCACTTGGCGGCAACTGGAGGGAGAAAAGGCTTGATGACCAAATCATGGTGAGACAGAGACAGAGAGGGACAAGAGAGATGAGAAGAGAGAGGGGGGGAGGGAAAGAGAGAGAGAAAGAGAGAGGGAGGGAGATGGAGAGGGAGAGGGAGTGGGAGAGAGAGATGAGAGATAAGAGGAGAAAAGAGAGAGAGATGAGGGGAAGAGAGACAGAGAAAAGGAAGAGATGAGAGGAAAAAGAAAAGTGGGAGAGGAGGAGAGACAGAGAGAGAGAGAGGAGAGATGAGAGAAAAACAGAAAGTGAATGAGAGAGAAGGAAAGAAAGAGAATTATGGAGGGAAAAAAGAAGATTCGTCTGTGAGAGAGAGAGGAAGGGAGAGAGGGAAATAGGGAGGAGAGGGAGGGAGAAAAAGAGGGGGGACAGAGACAGACCAACAGACATGTGCGTGCACATGCGCACATGCACATACACACACGAGAAGAGAGGAGAGAGGAGGGGCCCTGAACCCCCGGACTTGTTCAGCCAGTCCCCAGGTGTCCCAGCTGGGCAGCAGATCTGCTAAGTATGGAGCTGGATTTCTAGGCCCTTGTGGGTGTCCTGAATGTCACTCCAGGCCAGTAGAGTCTAGCAGAGGAGAAGGCCCAGGTCTGTATCATGCCACTTGTCCATGGACCCAAGCAGGCAGGTGCCAGTGAGGTTCCTGGTGGGGCCCAGCCTCAGACATAGGGAGAGGGACTACATGATTCCACACCACAATGTCTCCATCCTTAGGGATGCATCTAGCTCTGGCTTGGCCTCCCCTAACCCTAGACCCTTTGGGTGTCCTCCATCCTAGGTTCAGACTTCTAAAATAAATGGACTACCCCCCAGGCCTGGATGGGGAGGGGAAAGAGAGTCTGAAAGGTGTTCTTTTAACAGCAAGACACATTTTGAAGGAGCCCTGTGCTTAACATGAGATGTCCCAAGTTCAGACTGGGTTCTGCTGCTTATTAGCTATGTGACACTGGAGGTAAGCTTTCTGGGTCTCAGTTTCCTCATCTGTGAAATGGGGGTAGCACTTGTACCACCCTCCTCAGAAGGTGGTGATGAAGATGAAATGAGCTAATGTTGACAAACCCTTTGCTAAAACACTAAATGTTATGTAAATGTTGGCTTGTGTTAGTGATTCCTGAGATTTCTAAGCGCTGAGCATCAGATCCTCTGCCTCTGCTTGGAAATCAGGGTTCTCTCCCTCTCTGCCTCCCACCTCCCCCACCCTCTTCAGACTTAGGAGAGGTGGTAGAAAAGGGGTCTGGTATCAACAGTGGGAAGCAAGCAAAAAGTCTCCAGGATTGGCAAACAGGCCCAAAGCACGGGTGGACAGAGTTAGGAGCAGAGCAGACAGGTCAAGGTCAGAGCATCAGATCAACAGAACCAGTTTCTCTAACATCTCCTGGCATAAAAGAAAGCAAGCAGTCCCAGACAGGGCCCGGGCCAGCCCTAGGCCCAGACAGCCTAGGTTGTAACTGCCTCAGAAGGCTCTGAGGGACAGCCGTGGGGAGAGCTCAGCCACCGTCCTGGCATTCACCCCAGAGGTCAGCCCACTCTGTCTTGGAACAGCTCTGACCAAGGCAAACTTGCTCCTGATGGTCAGCCAGAATCTCTGCCTTCTATTCAGTGTTCCTAAGGCCTGTTCAGAGGGCCAAGCAGAAGGAGCCACATCTTTTCCCCCTAGCTGACAGGCTCAAATGCTTAATACATGTACTCTACCCCTGATCCTTCTCCTTCCCCTGTCTATACATTCCCAGCTCCGTGTATGACATGGGACCCAAGGATCTCGATTGTCTTGGCTGCCCTATTCTGGACACCCTCCAATCCTCAAGGTCCTTCCTGAAATACAGTGCCCAGAATGGAATACAATAGCCCACATGTGCTTGGACTGAGGCTGAGATCACATACAGTAAATGTCTACACGCACGTGTGTCCACACACACCCAAACACACTGCTCTTGGAGGGCTGGCTGTCAGGCCAGTGCCCTCACCATCCTCTCCCCAAGCTGTTTTGACTCCTAAATCTGCTGGGGGCATGAAGCTGTACCCTCCCCCTGACTCCCATGCCCCCTTAGGATCCTTCAGCAGATTTCCCTGCCTTGTTCCCAGGCAGGCCCTTTGGGGTTCTGTCTTTCCATATTACAGAGGTCTTGCCTGTCCTCCTGTCCTCTGCCTCTGGAGGGCTCCTCCAGCCTCAGTTGGTTCAAACATTCCCAGAATAAGCCACCAGGCCCACCCTAGGGAAAGCAGTGTAGGAGTTTGGGACAGAGGCAAGGGTACAAAGAAAATTGGTTATTTCAGCTAATTTCAATTTCAGTTTTAAATACCCAGACCCGCTTGGCCTAACTCAGCTTTCACCACCCTGGCCCCCAGCACAGGCAGAGCAGGGTTAGTCTTTAGGCACAGCCCAGCAATGACCCCAGGCAGATGGGTCTTCCCCCTACCCCCAAGCCCACACCAACCCAAGCCTCTCTGGAAAGTGATTCTAACATTGCTTGTGTCTAGATAGGTAGGGGAGGAGTGAAAACATGCCCAGAAATGACAGGAGTAGAGAGCGTGTTTGTGGAAGACAGAAGGCAGAGGGCCGCCTTCCCCACAATACCTTCTCCGATGTCCAGATTGGGGACTCGGTCCAGGCTTGGACTCAGGTCTCCCGCCAACCTCTCTGTTACAGGGCTGAGGGGTAGCTCCCCAGGCTGAGGCCTGGGCCTCTGGGGCACCGGGGTGGCAGGGGGCTGCTGGGGGAGGGCAAGCAGGGACAGGCGCCTGACACTGGGGGTGTGACTGAGGGCCGATGGGGTCTCTAAGGAACAAAAACAATGACAGACTCATTAACACCTGCAAACGGGGCTACGAGAGAGACAGGGAGGCTGTGACCCCCTCGGCCCCCCAACCCTTGCAGAGATCTGGATGGAAAGGCCGGGAGTTAATGACTGATCACCAGTGGTACAGATGATTCCAAACAATCATAAGAGAAAAGCAAGGGATAACGGTGAACACTGGATTACCCAAGACCAGAGGGGAACCCCAAAGTCATTCAGACTGCGGACTTCACGATCTGACTCAGACATTTCCTTTCCAAATTCTGGGCTCAAGCTGATGGCAAAATTTTCTTCCTTCCTTTCTTTCTCTCTTGTTATCTCTCTCCCTTCCTTCCTCTTGTTCTCTTTCTTTTTATCTCTTCCTTCCTCCCTCCCTCCCTCTCTCCCTCCTTCCTTCCCTCCCTTCCTCCCTTCCTTCCTTCCTTTCTTCCTTCCTTCCTTCTTTCCTTCCACCTGTACGATGTTGGGCAAGTCATTTTGACTCACTAGGCCTCAGTTTCTTCATGTGTTAAATGAGAGAGTAGCAGGGGGTGACCTCCACATTGTCTTTTCCAGCTCTGTGATCCCCTGATCTGCTGTGACTGAACACACTTGGACAGTCCAAAGCAGTCGCAAGGATTCTGCTTGGGAAAACCAAACAGGGAATTTTCAGGGGCTATGGTGACCCTGCTAGGTAGGCATGGAGGTCCTAGAGCAGGATGCAAATGGACAGTCCCTCTCTCCATCTGGGGGAGGGAATTTCCAGTCTGTCCTGCCCCTACCCACAAGCTCACACACTAAAGATCAGGCCTAAACGCCCTGGTCACACCTTATGGGTTTCTGGTGGCTGTATGAAGGATCTAGTGTGTCCTAACACATACTCGTACACATAGTATACATCCTGGCTCCCAAGACTGTTGGCAGGATGGAGGTGTGCCCTCCCTCCCAACTCCCCCAGGCTGAGACCGTCTGCCTCCCTCACCCATTTCCCAAAGGGGTTCTAAGCTCAGCCAGGATCCCCCAGTTGCTCTGGCCTCCTCCTAGTCACCAGGGGCCATGGCTTTTAGCCCAAACATAACCTCAGGCCTCCCTTAACCCCAAGCCCCTCCCCCCAGCCACCTCATCTATCACCTCCTTTCTTCCATTCATGGCCACACTTGTAGAGAGGGTTATCAACATTCATCACCTCTCCTATTCTCTGCCCCTCTACTCAACTCCTCAGCCCCTTGCGCTGGCTCCCATTCCCAGTGGAAGAACTCTCTCCAAGGTGCCTCCCTAAATCCAACAGTCTCTCAGCAATTTTTTGATCCTGTTTTTTCCTTGGCACCCATGATGCCAGATTCAAATGCTTCTCTTCCTAATTCTCTGACCCCTCCCATCTCCTCTTCTTCCTCTTAAATCTCTTGAGCATGGGTGTCCCCCGAGGCCCCCTCCTTCCCTGTCTTCTCTTTCTTGGCCATTTTTACTGCCTTCTCCTTCATGACTGACCCCAACACAGATGGCTCCCAAATATCTTTGTTTTATCTCTAATATCTCCCTGAGATGTTCAACTTCAAACTTAACGTATCTAAAATGGAATTCATAAGCTTCCCCCACCCAAATCAGCTTTGTTTTTATTCTCTATTTCTACTAATGTTTCAGTAGACTATAAGCTCCCTGAGGGGAGGACTGTTTTATTTTTACTTTGTATGTGTTTTCTATATATGTGTATGCATGCCTGTTATTTCCCTGATAGAACGTAAGCTTCTTGAGGGGAGGAACTCTTTTTTGACTTTTGTCTTTGTAGTCTCGGCACTTGGCAAGGTGCCAGGCATGCAGCAGGTGCTTAATAAATCCTGATGGATGAAATGATTGAGGTCTTTATATCCCCAGCACCTGGCATACAGCAGGTGCTTAATAAATCCTCATAGATGGAATGATTGAGGTCTTTATATCCCCAGCACCTGGCATATAGCAGGTGCTTAATAAATCCTGAAATGTGAAATGATCAAGGTCTCTGGATTCCCAGTGGCTATAGCACAGTGCCAGGCACGCAGGAGGGAGCACTCTCTCTTACTCCATTTCAGAGTCAGACCAGCTGAATCTCATCAGATTCTCTGTCTCCCTTCCCCAACACGGGGCCATTTCATCATCTGCCTCTCTCACCCGTTCCCTTCTCCTTTAGTTTGTTTCTCTAGAGACCCAGAAAGGCCACATGAGGGCCCAGATTCAAGCTGGGCTTGGCTCAGGGGAAAACCAGTGAAGTTGGCCAAGCCCTGCCACTCACTGGACACCAGGGTCAGACTGGGGTGTGGAGGGCTGCCTCAATCACTGCCTTCCAAAAAACCCCAAAAAACTAACAAAAAACCTGACTTTGAGTGAGTCCCCTCCAAAAAAAAAAGCAACAAACCATTGCTTTCTCCCCCAATTCAACAGACACATCATTAAACTCTGGGGATACAAAGGGAAATCAGCCCTTCCCCCTAGGAGTTTACATTCTGCTAGGGAGATGTGACTTCCTCTTTACAAAGTTCGGAGGGGCTCTTCTCAGTAACCCCTATTTCCCATCCTTCAAGTACAGGTCTGAACTTCTTGCCATGATAACGCCTCATGGAGTTCTCTGGTCAGAGAGGCAACAGCCCTTTCTTTCTCCCCTCCCACTGAGAGCCGGCCACCTTGGCTACAGAGGGGCGTATGGACATCCCCAACCGCTTTGCTCCCAGAGTCCCCCATAAGGAAGTGGGCCCAGGTAATGTTGCCAGGTCCAGGTCGGAGCTACTATGAGAGGTGAAGATTCAAGTTCGACAAAGGCCCTTGGATAAGTGGAGCTCTGTCCCGACTCCCTGACCCACCCTCCTCCCAGGGAAGGAAAAAGAAGGCTGAGGGCCCCCCAGGTGCCACTTACTGTTGGCAATGTTGGAGGCAGTGTAGCTGTCTGCCACGCCAGATACTTGGCTGGTGATGCTGACCTCACTGGCCCGGCGGAAGCCACGGAAGGTGGGGGCTGTGCCGGGAGAGGAAGGAGATGCGTTCTCCATAAAGACGGCATTGTGGGCCTGGATGACATCGGCTACACAGAACAGAGGTGCGAGTCAGTCAGACTCTCTCTGACTTCTGGGATTCACCAGCCCCCCAACCCACCCACAAAGAGGCAAGAGATGGGGAAAGAGGTGAGAGAAGAAAGGTGGGAGATCCAACCCCACCACACGACACCCCCCTCTGCCACCACCACCACCACCAGCAGAGATTCAAACCAAATGCCAAAGGCTAGAAAGAGGGAGCAGCTGGGGCCAGATGCATCCGTTCAGAGGGGATGGGGATCAGGTCAGCTAAAGAGAACAGAGACCCCCAGACAAGATGGCTAGGCCTCGGATGGAGCCCCAGAAAGTCTAGGAGTGCAAAAGGCAATGGAGCTAGCAGGAGTGGGGCAGGCTGGGGTGAGAAAATGGAAGGCAGTGAGGGGCTCTGTGTCTGCTCCCCCTGCCTCCCCTCCCCTCCACGTGTCGTCCTTACGTAAGCGGGGATGTCAGACCATGGCATGATGGATGGCAGGCCCTCTTTATCCGCCATATTCCAACCAAGGAGAGACAGCAGCGGCTCATTATAGCCCTGTCCCATGGGCCCCTCCCCTGACTCCTGGGGGGAACTTGTTTTTCTTGGCCCTGTCCTGAAATCTGCTCTGGTGTTGATGGTTGTTGGCATGTGGTCCTAGGGTCTCCTTTCTGACTACTCAACCATGGACAAGGCACTTAATCGCTCAACACCCCAGGCAACTCACTGGGATGGTAAGTTGACAGAATTGCTGATCTATGTTGGTGGAGGGAATGTGTGTGCTGGGAGTGCCCTCACTGACGAACTCGTTGGTCCAAACACAACAAAACTGGGCATGGGGAGGGGGTCAGTGGGTGCTTTGCCTCTATAGGGAGGAATTATTGGGGGGACTAGATAGCTCAGGATGAGAATTGAGAGGGGAATTACCCCACTCACCACCTTGCTTGGCCCGACAACTTCCTCATCTGCACTCGCTGACCCTGGTGCTAACACAGCTTGGTACAGCACTCAGGACAGAAGCTGAAGTAAGTCAGGGAGACTGTGTTCAAATCCCATCTCTGACACTTCCTGACAGGCCTCTCAGGTCCCAGCCAGCTCTAAACTTAGGATACTCTGATCCACCTCCACTCCCAGCCCCCATGTCCCAGGTAGGAAAGGAGGCCTGAGGAACTGGCCCAGGCCTGGGAAAGAACCAGCCCTGAGTGGCTCAACTCCCCATATTCTATTCCCCCTGGATCCATTGGGCTAGACAGAAACTCCCTAAAGAAGCATATTTCCTTTTCTCTCTCTTTTTTTTTTCTTGCAAGGCAATCAGGGTTAAGTGACTTGTCCTGGATCACACATCTAGTAAGTGTTAAGTGTCTGAGGCTGGATTTGAATTCAGGTCTTCCTGACTCGAGGGCCAATGCTTAATCTACTGTACCACCCCATCATCTCATTTCCTATTTTTTTTTTTTTACTTCTCTCTCTATCTTGTAAAGTCACCTCCCCACATTGTTCCTACTGACTTCCAAAATGAAAATAATCCAGCCATGTGAAGGAAAGGTCTGGGGTGGAAGTGGGTGACCAGGAGACGATCCTTGCTGAGGTGACCCCAGACCCAGGGCACAGGACTGGGCTGAAGAGACTGACGCTCCCTTTGGCCAATTATCTGGATGAACTCAGGCAGAGAGGCCAGTTGGGACACAAATCACCACTGAGTCTCTCATTCCCTGTTCTTATGAAGATATCCAGTTTTGGTGTCTGAGCTCCATACCCTCTGGCCCATGTACTCAGATGCAGTCAACTGAGACCAACTTTCTGATTCTCAGGATGTGACACAGAAAACCCTGAACTAAGATAGTATGGACTGACCTTTGAACTGAAAAGATAAAAAGGGGTCCTGTGGAGGAGGGGGTTTCTAGTTTTCCTACCCTACTGAGCTTCTAGGCCCCTCTTACCCCCACCTCCTCTCCAGGTTCCCTCTGATCCATGTCAATGAGGGAGCCTTTGGGGACAGGGCAGGAGGAGCTCTTTGTCCCAAGGGTTGGGGAGAGGGGACGCAGGGAGGGTCCAAGCCAGGAGAAGATGCCAAGAAAGGCAAGTGGCTGTCTGCAGTCTCACCAGTCAGAGCCATGCAGCATCCTTTAGAGAAAGGGGGGTGGGGAGAGGGAGAGGGAGAGGGAGAGAGAGAGAGAGACAGAGACGGGGTGGGGGGGGGCGGCAGGCAGGCTCTGTCTGAGCTCAAAGCCAAACCAACCAGGGGGTCTGAAGGCTTCTCCTAGGGGGTCTGAGAGGAGGGAAAGCAGGAAGGGAAGGGAAGAGCCTGCTGTTCAGCATTAGCTCCTAAGTTCTTACCTGTCCAGATGGGTAAGCTGCTCTTCCCCTCCTCCCACAGAACCAGTGAGCACCAGAGCTGGAAGAGACCCAGGAGCTGGGGTGGTGCAGTGGAAAAGTATACTGGACTTGGGCTTTCTGGAGACCTGGGCCTGAATCCTAGCTCCAACACTTACTAGCTTGACTTTTCAGCTTCTGTTTCCTCATCTGGAAAATGAGGGTATCAAGGAACATGCTACACTAGTTCACAGGCTCGTTAGGAGGGAGAACTCAGAATAGAGATGGGGAGGACACAGTCCATGAGCACCTCTTGGAAAGGCTCGTTCCCAATGAGCTTTGCTGAAGAGGTGAGATGAGGGCCAAGAAAATGTTTTCAAAGCATTCTAGAAAGGAGAGTGATGGCAATGAATCCAAACCCCTCATCAGATACACAGGGAAGCTGAGACCCTGAGAGGGGAAGCCAGTTCCCAAGCAAGGGCAGAGTTAGTGGCAACCCCAGGCTAGAATCTGGGCCTCCTGATTCCCGGCCTAGTGTTCTTTCCTCAGCAGCAGGCGACTGAGCTGGCTTCCTTCGGTCAGTTATGTGTAGTGGACAGGAGTGGGCTCAAGTTCACCCCCTCATCTCTGGCTAGCAAATGAAGTAACAGTGAGCAACTGTGTCCTGCTTTCAGGCTTCCAAAGCACTCAACAGATCTTCTCTCATTTGGGATCCAGGTAGGTGCTATTATTAACCCCATTTTACAGATGAGGAAACTGAGGCTGAGAAAAGTTAAGTGACTTGCCCAGGGTCACACAGCTAGTAAGTATCTGAGTCAGGATTCAAATTCAGTTCTTGACTCCAAGTTCGGAATGCCATCCACTACACTGCCTAGCTTCCTCTGAGTAAAAAAAAAGATGCCTTTGCTTCTCTCAGTTGAGGTTGCTCCAGGATCCTCAGTTTCCCCATCTATAAGAAGAGGGGGTCTGGACCAGATAGCTTCTAAGGTCCCTTCTAGTTATAAACCTGTGACCCTTTGACTATGGAGGAAGGGGGAGCCCCTGGGAAAAGCCTTCAGCCTCATGTGGCCAGTGAGGGCCCCCCAGAGCCAGCACACTCCACAAATGCAGGGGGGTGGGGTGGGGGTGGAGAGAGGGGCGTTACACACACTCAGCACAGCCAGAACTTTTCCTGGACCCATCTTGGCAGCTCAGCACGGGAACGGGGATACTGGTTTCCATGAAGCTGTCCTGATGCTGGAGGGTAGCCAGGGGGCTGCCCTCCAGGAGGAGTACAGGGTTGTTCTGAACTGTCTCGACTAGAAGCAGACGGGGAAGAAAACAGAGGACAAGAACAAACAGGCATTTGACCACAGTTCACGGACCACAGTGGGCTTCACCTACAGGCCAGTTGCCCCTGGGACCGGAACACGAGCCCCTGAACCACACAACACAGGAACCAGACAGTGCCCAGAGGCAGACAAGGGAGTCTTTTCACAAAGGACCCAGGTCCACACTGGCTATGCACACAGAATGAATGCACACAGACCAGAATGTAGGAACTGCGGGCATCAAGCTTGGCCTCCTCCCAGAAACCCCAGCTGTGGGGAATTAAGAGCATATGCAGGGATGATGGGGTCATGGGCTTGTCACCGGCCACATGAGCTTTCCCTGGGCTGCCCCCTCCGTCCCCTGGGTTCCAGGGAATGGCACTCAGTAGGGCTGAAACAATTTAATAGTAATGTGCCCTCCTCTCCCTCCCTGGGAAGCAGCCTCCAGGGGTGAAGGGGCTGACAAATGACCAGTAAAAGACTCCTGTCTCTGTCCTCTGACAAGCATTCATCCTTGCTCTCTGCACAGGAAGCCGCTGGTCAATGGCTCAGCTGGAAGGCTTAAAGTGGTAAATTCAAAGGAGGGATGGCCCTTTAGTCACCGCTGGGTCTCCCTTTGTGGGGGGATCTCAGACAGAGGCACTGACCAGGGGAAGGAAAGGGTTTCCCTGGATTTCCTGGGATTCCCAAGGATCCAGGCTGGTTATTTACTAAGGACACACTCTCTCCTCCTCCTCCTGGTCCAGGCTACTCCAGCCTTCTTCCTGCCATGATGTTTCTGCTTTAGAGCTGGGCCTTGCTGAGCCCAGGGACAAAGTTTGGAAAACATGGAGAAGAATGGTAAACAGATGGATGGGGGCCCCCCTGGCCCTGTGTAGGCCAGACCAGGGAAAGGCATCACATTTGGAGAAGGAACAAAGGCTGGGAAGCTTGCAGCCCGGGCATGTGGGCAGTCTCCAGAGGCCAGAGCAGGGCTAAGCAGCCTGAACAAGTTGAGCTGTCTCAGGGCAGCGTGGCCTGGAAGAAGTGACTGACAGGCCCAGTACTGGGGGCTAGACGGACCTGGGTGGATGACAGGGGAACCAGGGTGGCAGAAGTCCAGACCCATCAACCAGAGGGTACCTGGGATGGTGCCCCTGTGTACCTAGGAGGAGCCGGCACTGTCTATAATAGAGAAAGAGTTCCCTTACCCAGCAGGGTTGAGCAGCCATCACCCAAGGGGAAGCGCTGGTAGCGGGGGATGCTGAAAGGGGGCAGGGCATGGAACCTCTTCTCCAGGAGAGGTTCGAGACGGGAGGCTGAGGGATCCGCAGGATGGAAGAGGTTATAGACTTGCTGGCAGGCAGGCCGAAGCTGAAAGACTGCAGAGAAAAAAAGAGAGGATACATGGGCTGAGCGTGAGAGGGGAGATGGGGGGGAAGACTGCAGGTGCGCAGAGATTTCAGAGAATCCCAAGAGACCTTAGGGGGCATTCACTACATTTACCTTCCCAAGTCCATTGCATTGAACATAACAGTACAGTAAACTCCCTCATTAGATTATAAGCTCCTTGAAGGCAGGGACTGTCTTTTGCCTTTCTTTCTTTCTTTTTTTTTTTGCATCTACTTGGCACACAGTAGCAGCTTCATTAATGGTAACTGTCTGAGAGGGTTGGTGGCCTCCCTGTGCACACCTGAGGCAGCAGTTCCCAGAGAAGCCAGAGCCCAGTTCTGGGCTAGGCTCATTCTCCAGGCTTGGGGCCTCTCGCTCCATACAAGGAGCATGGAGCTGGGAAGCAGGAGGCTGGCGTTCTGGACCCAGGACAGCCATGCATGTGACCTGGGCCAAGTCTGAGCCGGAACCTGGCTCACCCACTTCCAATACAGGTAACTCACTTCAACATTTATGGGCTGGTTTCCTCATCTGTAATATAAAGAGACTGGATGAATGACCTTGAGGGGCATCTTCCAGGCCTGACTCAAACAAAGTAACACAGAAAGTTTGCAAACCTTACAGCAGTGTATCCGGGCTAGTGCTGATTAAAAAGATTCATAATGGGGAAGGTGATAATTATTCTAATCCTGAAAATGGGGGAAGGGGCCTGACTACATGTGACCTCTTTCAATTTAATATCCTACTATCTGCCCAGGGTCAGTTTGTCTACTTGGAGAATGGGGGAATAACACCCACCCTACGGGTTTGCTCCAACATGACAGAAATGTCACTGGTGAATAACAGAACGGTAGTTATTTAGTTACAGAAGAAATCAGGATCAGTGATAAAGGAGGATGGGGTGGGGGGGCAAACAGAGAAGAAACATGAGGGCAGGCTAGTGTTCGGGGAGCCAGAAGACCATTCACTCTGCGGCCCAAGTAGCAGAGGTCAGTACTCCTCGAGGGGTCTAGGGCGCCCCTGCTGGGTTTCTGCATTTGGTACTGGTGCTAGGGAGAAGGCTGGAGAGGCTGAGGCCCACTCCTAGCCAGCTTTCCTTTCCAGGTTCGGGGACTCACCATCCAGGGCTGGGATGACCGTCTTCCTTAGGGCCAGGACCAGCCCCAAGGGGGAGCCAAAGAGGAAGAAGTCCGAAATCTCAAATTCAAACTTTCCTAGGCTTCCAGTCCCGTCCAGCATGGTAGAGCTGCTTGAGCGACGGGAGCAGGGGTCGTTCCGCAACACGCTGGAGTGTAGACTGCAGGGGAGAGAGCAGGCCCCCGTGAGATAGGGTGAGTCCTGGGGCTCTTGCCCACTAGAACTTGCCAACACCACCCACCCTGGAGGTTGGCGAGGGTCAACATCAACTAGGGTGGCCAAGCTCCAGCCAGTGCTGGCTCAAGCGGAGGCTAGGCTTGCCCCAGAAGAGGTCCCCCAAAGAGAGCCTGGCTTCATGGTTCTATATGCCAAGGTGAATGGAAACCAGTCTGCTCTGCCAAAAGGTTCAGCTGGGTGGGCTGATAATCAATCAATCCATAATTGGAATTCATGAAGTGTATACAAAATGCTGGGCCCTGGTTGAGGCACAAAGGAGCCAGGCCCTTCCCTCAAGGAGCTTACATTCTATAGGACAACAGCCCTTGCCCAGAGCAGGACGCACAAGTGGGTAGTGCTAACATCCACTGGGCTGGTGAAACCCAACCCAACATCACCAAAGAGGCACAGCAGGGGAGGACTGTTAGTGAAAGTGAAGAAAGTTGTCTCCTTCAGGTGTAGTGGAAAGACCACTGGCTTCCAAGTTAAAAGACCTGGGTTTGAATCCTGACTGCCATTAAGATGGCTGTGTGACCATGAGGCAGATCACTCGACATTTCTGAGACCTCAGTATTCTCATCTATCAAATGGGCCACCTGAACTGGGTCATGGTGCTGCTATGAAGAAAGCACTTTGCCAACCTTAACTTGCTCAAGAAAGGCGAGCTGTTCTTCTACGATTTTGTTGGAGAAGACAGCACGGTGCAGTGGTGAGGGCACTGGGCTTGGAGTTTGGAAGAACGGAGTTCAAATTCTGACTCAGACACTTACTAGCTGTATGACCCTGGACAAGTCACTTTACCTCCCAGTGCCTCAGTTTTCCCATTTGTTCAACTTTAAAATCCCTCCCGGTTCTTTCAGTCTATAACAGGACAGACCTCAGATTACCATAATCACCCCCACATGGATCAACCAGAATGGGAAACACTGGCCAGCTATTCCAACTCTCCACTCCAGAAAGTCCTGGGGTGACCCATCCCAGCCCCACCATTACCTGGAGAGGAAGGCCTGATGCTGTTTTATAGTGTCCACTTCATAAGTGGATGAATCACTTCTCTTTCTGGGCAGCTGTTTCTTGGGGTCCTCGCCCCCATTGCTTCGAGGGATGTCAATGTTACTTCGGCTCAGATGACGGCTGCTTTCCAGGCTGGAGCTGCCGCCGCCACTGCCACCACCACCACCACTAGAGCTCCCACTGTTGCCAGCACCGCCACTGCCACCAGCACCGCCACTGCTGCCACCCCCAGAGCAGTGTGTGTTGTTCACCAGGATCCCAGGGGACAGGAGGTCAGTGTCCTGGAACAGCATCCCCACCAATCAGCTTATTTCTGCCCAGGCACTGAACCAACCCTGGGCTCAGCCCCCATCTCTCTGGGATACTGGGAGAATGTCCAGACTGGGCCCAGGAACTTGCCCACTAGGGAAGGCCAAGGGCATCTGGAGAAGGGGCCTTGCTCATTCAGTGCCCACTCTCTGCTGTGGCTCTGGATGCAGCCCTCTCCCTTAGAACTGTACGAACTCGTGCTCTTCTGGGGGGGAGGGCTGCCTGCTCCACTGGCTTTGTGATGTATGACTTCATTTTGCTGCTTCCCCCTTCCTCCTTTTATTCTCTGTCACAGAGATCTCTAGGGTGCAGAGGTAAGTGGGACACCTTGGGGATTGTAGGGGATGGAAAAACCAAGGACAGCAACAAAACTTCACTTTGTTCCTACACACTCAGTACTCACTCTGAATCCTCATGATGAAATCACTGGCTCAGGGACCTCTATGTCAGGCCCCATCCCTATTTCTGTACATGTTTCCTTCCCCATCAGATTGTAAGCTCCTTGAGGGCAGGGTCTGTTCTCACTTTTATTTCTCTATTCTCCACTGTCTAGCACGTAGTAGGGGCTTAAATAGATGGTTAAAGATTGGCTGATCAAAAAATTCCTGTTGCTTAATGAATGCATGGCTGAAGGAACTATAAGAGAAGGCTGAGGTTCAGGGTTCAATTCCTTCCCAGGGCTCAAAGGCCTTTCAGCTGGAGTGACACATTGTGGTGTTACAGGAAAAGTCACAGGAGAAGCCTGGGTTCGAGGCTGCCTTTGGCCCTTGGAAGCCCCTTCAGTTCTCTGACCCTGTAGATGGGGCTCATGCTCCTCACGTGACCTGCCTCCAAGGGTGGTAGTTAGGGATGGCCTGGGAGAGCTGAAGTTGAGTTGTTAGGATTCATATAATAATTCAGAGAACGTCGCCCTGGCCTCCTCCCATGCTGAGTTGATCTACTGAGGACCCACCAGGTACCCAAAGGCAAAGGCACAGGGCAGGGGTGGGGAACCCGTGGCCTCGAGTGCAGCCCTCTGACCAAATCCAAACTCCACAGAACAAATTATTAAATGTGTGCTGCGGATGAGGGACTGTGCCAGGGGCCAGGGATAGAGAGACGAACAAGACGGCCCGTGCCCTCACAGAGCTTAAAGTCACAGCAGTGAGAGTTAGCATTCACATAGCTCTTCAAGGCTGCAAAGGGTGTCACAGTATGCTACCTCATTCAATCCTTACTACAAACCCGAGAGGCAGGTGCTCTGACCATTCCCATTTTTCAGTTGAGAAAATCGAGGCAAATAGAGACGTTAAGTGACTTGCCCAGGGTCACACAGCTAGTAGTTGTCTTGAGGCAGGATTTGAACTCAAGTCTTCCTGACTCCTGGCCCAGGGCTCTCTCCAGATGCCCAAGCTGACATTCAGCAGGAGGTATCTGTGTCTATATCTAGGTCCATATCAATATCTATGCATATCTGTATGGATACCTATATCTTTATGTCTGTATCTGAAGTCTATTTCTATCCCTACATCTGTCTGCAGACAGAAAATAATATGTATTTTATATAGATATATAGATACAGACAGGGGCAGTTCAACATGGTGGGAGAAAGAGCCCCAGATTTGGAGCCAGAGGCACTGGGTTTGAAACCTGCTGCTGTCACAGCCTATGTGACTGGATGCGAGTTACATAACCTCTCCGGGCCTCAGTTTACTAACCTATAAAGTGTGTACAGGTGGGGGAGGGTAGGGTTGTCCTCCCAAAGACTCTTCCAACTCTAGATATATGGTTCTGTGATCCTAATTTCAGAGGGAGGGGGGAGAGACAGAGACAGAGAACTAGCCAGATAGGGGGAACAGGAAGGGCCTGCATCTGCTGCTAACTGCCTGAATGACTAAAGGAAGGGCACTCTAGTGAAGGGAGCTCAGAAGGGAGAGGGAGGGCATTCCAGGCATGTGGGAGGGTCAGTGCCCAGGCTTGGGCTGAACTTGAGAAAGAGTGTGGGGCCAGGACTGCAGGAATAACCAGTATGTGAGGGGCAGTAGCAGGAAATACCTGTACGCTCACCACACTTCCCCGGCGGCTGCTGTTCTGGCTTTCTGAGACAGTTTGGCTGCTGTAGCATAAGGCATCGAATGCCAGGATCCCTCCGACACAGTCCCCTATCAGGCAGACCTGGGAACAGAGAGAAGCCACAGCCCACACATCAGATTTGCTCCCTGGGGCCCAGGGAGTCCTCAAACAGCTGAGTTTGAGAAATGAATGTAGAGAGAAGGCCCATCTTCCACCTCTAGCCAATAGAAATCCCCCTGGGACAGCCCAAAGGAGGGGATTTTTCCTCCCTGCTCAGGAGGGATTCTTTCAGGTTTCCAGTACCTCCCACCCTCTCCTCCCTCTCTCTGCCACTGCCCTGGGACCCACCTGCCCATTGAAGGTCATGCCATCCTGAGACTTGAGGAATTCATTGTAGGCTTGATTAGCCCGCTGAATCACCATAGCAACTGCCTCTTGGTATTGGGGTGAGGAGGTTGCCAGCAGGGGAAGGGCCGCAAGTGGGATGTGGTCCTGGCTGTTAGAGAGGCAGCCTTCATCATAGCTGTAGGGACTTAGGCTGGAAGGTGAGAGAGGATGTGAGCCACAGGTTAGGACTCATCTGTGACTTGTTGCAAAAAAAAAAGTTTACTGATGCTTTATGGTTTTATGTCACTCATTTCTGGAAATGACACATCAACATATACACACAGAGAGTGACCTCTTAGAATTTAATAACCTCCCTTGTAACCAAGAATAATTAAGGAAATATATAAAGACAAATCCCTAAACGAGGCCTAATTAAGCACCTGCCATCATGACTGCGAGTGATGGTGTATCACACGCTCTGCCTAGTAGTCTCCTACTTCTCTGCTAAGAGGCTCGAGGTATGTTTCCTTATCTGGTTGCTGGAACCGTCACTGCCTTTCCAACTTCTCAGAGGTCAAGCTTCCTCCTACTGACCTTTGTAGCGGTCACCGTAGCCCTCATGCCTCTGGCTGTTTATATTGCTCCAGTGAGTCGAGAGGAATTTTCCCAGGTTTCCCCAAATCTCTCTTATTCATAATTTCTTATTATATAACAACATTCTGTTACATTCCTTGATGACATTCACCAATCTCTGAGTACATTCTTTATTCCCAACTCTTTACTACCATAAAAAGTACTCCTATGAATATTCTGGTAGAGAGGAGCCTTCCTTTTTTGTCTTCATCCTCTCTGGGATATAAGGGGATCCCTGGGCCAAAAGGTTTGGAAAGCTCAGTCACTGTTCTCACATGATTCCAAAGAGATAAAGGATTAGTTCCTGTAACCTGAATCCTTAAAATGTCGGCAGGACCAAATCATCCATAGGCCACCAAATTTGCCAGCCCACAGGAAGCCTGCCCAGCCCCCTACCCAGGCTGAGAAATGGTTTGACCAATGTCTCTGTTATTTCTGTAGATGGTCATTTTTCAGGATTTGAGGATACCTGTCTATCAAGGACTAGATGGAGATTTTACTCCCATTGAGACCCAACTTCTCTTTGAGGTCAAAGGAAACCTTTCTGAAAGATTTTAATCCAGTGTGCAGGAGTGAGAAATGAAAAAAAAAAAGGGGGTCAGGGGCCGATGAATACTTTCTGAAAAGTAAAGCTGCCCAGCATTGAACGTGATGCCTTGGGAGGTAGTGAGTTATTATTATACTCAAAAGATTTAGAGCTGGAAGGAACCTCAGATATCACATAGTTTAATCCCTCCGCCCCTGGCTTTTTTTTTCCTTTATAGATGAGGAAATTAAGTGCCATAGAGAAATGACTTGCCCAAGGTCACACAGATAGTAAGAAACATAGTTAGGATTTTGAACCCAGGTCCTTTGATTCTAAATGAGGTTTTCTACCGTCCCACTGTCTTCCATCCCTACTCTAGGCCTAGAAGTCTGTCTGTAAGTAGAGGTGTCTGAGGACTCAGAGAGAAGGACAAAGAAACTGCCCCTTTTGGTTGAGCATGGAAGAGGCAAGAGATAATTGTTACAATAGAGGGGGAAAAGAGGGAGGCAAAAGGTAAAGAGTCAACCTTACTCTCATGGAATTTGGCTTAGGGAAGGAATGACATAAACTCTAAACTGGGCATCTTACCACACAGAAGAGTAGGG
>CM053580.1:561881402-561899993 GCA_028627135.1 Pseudochirops cupreus | reverse complement strand
GCCTTCTGGCTGGATTGCTTATCTCCCCCTTTAACAATCCCCACTCGCAGCTGCTGCTAATCCGCTCACCTGAGAGGCTCCTCCACTCCTCCTGTCCAGCTGCTCCGGGGCGCAGCCGTGGCTTCAAGCCAGGCTGGTTTCGGTTCGCAGTGCTGATATGGTTTCTCGTAGCTGAGCTGACTTTAGTGGGAAGTATCTTTGTGTGTGTTTTGGAGTTCTAGGATTGGTTTAGAGTCCTATTTTATGGGTATTTTGGGGTGGCTATGTGAGAGCTGCAATATGTTGCTGCTGCTACGCCGCCATCTTGGCTCCGCCCCCCTGTGTTGGGTGTTTAAAAACTCTTCCCAACCAACTTATCAAGACTTATTATGTATTATTTCCACTGAATATGCACAAAACTTATTTTCAGAATCAGAATTTGAGAGTGGGAAGGGATAGACCTCTGTCTAACCCTTACACCAGAAGGAATCCCTACTCTAGCACTGAGGCAATTAGAGGGTTAGATTGCTGGGACTGGAGTCAGGAAGACCTGAGTTCAAATGTGACCTCAGACACTGCCTAGCTGTGTGACCCTGGACAAGTCACTTCACCCTGTTTGCCTCATTTTCCTCATCTATAAAATGAGTTGCAGAAGGAAATGGCAGTCCCTCCAGTATCTTTGCCAAGAAAACCTACATGGGGTCATGGAGATTCAGACATGACTGAAGTGACCAAACAACAAAAACAACCACAGAAATACTGGCATGCCCAGTGACTAGTGGTTAACTAGTCTCATTGTCTGGAGCAGAACAAACTGTTCTATGGGCTGTTTCCTGTGCCTGATGCTCATCTCCCACCTCTGAGCCTTTGCCCAGGCTGTCCCATGTGTGGAATACTCCTTACTCCTCACCTCCGTCTCTTGGTGGCCAACAAAGGGTCAAGACCACACAAGAGGGCTGAGCACAAATTTTTTCCCTGTACTATTTAGCACTGAGAAGCAATATACACTAAGGGTGTGCATCTTGTTACCAGGCCTTAGAGGGTAAGCTCCACGAGGGCAGAGGCCATCCTTGTACTCCCAAGCACTCCATAGTGAATGCTTCATGGAATTTAATTGCTATTCCCAGATTCCAAGTTTCCACCTCCTGCTCCTGACCCAGCCCTGAGGCCACAACTCCACAGGCCCAGATAGGTTCCGTAAGGAGAAAGCTCAGGAGTCAGAGAGACTGACATCCTGTTGAACCCCCTCTGCCCAGCTGTAGGTGGGGCCAGGGCGGGCTTGGCCAGGTAAGGTCCCAGGGCCCTGTGGCAATGTCCTAGGGAGAAGGAAATGTACTCTCATTCCTTTTCTGGTAACAAACTTTGGCTCTCAGGTTCAAGGCTATGAAGATGGGCCCATTACTACCCTGGGTGTGGTGGAGAGGCATTTGCTGCCTCATTCACTCTGGGGAGTGGCTACTAATGATGCCACTGCCAGTGCTCAGGGGCACTGATGTCTGTCATCTTCCCTCCTCCAGGGCCACTTTTAGCCTGGGGCCTTTGACCAGAGGGTTTTTCCTTCCACTGTGACCCCACCCAAGAATGATACTAGGTCAAGGGCCAGACTTACCAAGGCTACCCAGTAGGGCCAGGGGCATGAGCCATCATTTAGTTCTGAGCAATGGAATCCACTCCGGAAGGGTGTGTTCTGGAGCTCAGCTCCCTGGTCTTCTTGGCCTTGCCAATCTAGCCCATACATAGCTGTTCATGTTCCATTCTTAGCTGGGCCATTACTCATATTCAGGGAGGGTCTTCCTGAAAGTACTTGGGGGCTGAGGTTCAGAGAGGCCAGGGCCTTGGGTACAAAGCTCCCAGTGCTCAGCCCAGTGCTTGGCACAGAGGAGGCACTAACTGCTCATTGACTGATTCTACTTCAGCTGGAACCAAGAGTGTAAGGTCTCAGAGGGCAGGGGACTGTTTCATTTGAAGGTACCCCAGAACTTATAGCAGTGCCCAGCACATAGTAGGTCCTTAACAGATATATGCTGACTAACTTGCAACAAGGTGGCACAGAGGTCAGAGCACTGGGCTTGGAGTCAGTCTTGTCCAACTCTTCTGGACCCCACTGGGGTCTTCTTGTCAGAAACTGAAATGGTTCGCCACTTCCTTCCACAGCTCATTTTACAAATAAGGAAGCTGAGGCAAACAGGGTGAAGTGACTTGCCCAGGGTCACCCAGCTAGTGAGTGTTTGAAGCTGGATTTGAACTCAGGAAGATGAGTCTTCCTTACTCCAAAAAGTCAGGAAGACCCAAGTTCAAGTCTAGCCTCAGATAATTATTAACTGCTGTCTTCCTCAACTTCCTCATCTGTAAAATGGGGGATAATAATAGCTCCTGCTTCCCAGAATTGTTGTGAAGATAAAACAAGAGAAACGTAAAGTGCTTTGCACATCTTAAAGAACTATATAAAATGCTAGCTCTTACGATTAACCATCGATGGGCTTTATTTCTTACTGGTAAATGGGGACCAAGACTGAAGTGTTTCCCCTTTCCTCCGGAAAGGCTCTTTAACCTTTCTGGTGTCATGGACCCCTTAGTGTATGGCCAGGTGTATGGACCCCACTTCATAATTGTGCTTAAAGAAATCTTAATTGAAAGAAATATTAAATTTTGGTTAATGGAAACAAAGATACTATTGTTTATCCCATATAAATTCAGGGACTGTTTGAAATCGACTGATACAGTCTTTGTGGGGAGGCGGAATGGCACCTGGGGAGCCAGGTTAAGAATCCCTGTTTGAGAAAATGGATGGATCAGTCTTACTTCTTTTTAACAGATTTTCAGAGTTGGAGGAAGGGATCTAAGCCATCAGAAGCCATCTAATCCAACCAAAAGGTGAACGTGAGCTTCCGAATGGTCATCAACGCTCTGCCAGGGGATCTTGGGTCATGAGGGACGCTGACTCTACACCCCTCCCTTTTGAATTAAGGAGTTGTTTTTGTGGACTCTCAGTTATTCATTTCAGGGGAAGAGCGACCAAGTCAAATGAGGCTGATCCCTCCCTCTTCCACATGACAGCCCTTGAAATCCTTGAAAGCAGCTGTCGAGCAGTCCTGAAGTGTTCCATTCTCCAGGCTCACCATCTCCAGTACCTTCTTTGATCTTCGATTCAGTTTGGATCTTTGACTGAGGAATGCTTATAATTCTTCACTGATCTTGGCCCCTCCAGTGCACTTGACCAGAGCCTTTGATCTGACCCTCTGTTCTCTCACACTCTCGTTTTTTTTTTCAGGCTGCCCTGCTGGGAAGCTGTCCCATATCCCACCCCTGCCCTTCATCGGATGAGCAAGCTCCATGATCTAAATGATTATCTGTGGGTTCACCCAGCACCTAGACCAATGTTCTATAAGCAGCAGATGCTGAATAGATGACTCTTGTACATGACTGATATGGAAATGTTTTGCATAATTTCACATTGTAACTCATATCACATTACTTGTCTTCTCAATGAGTGGAGAGGCAGGAAGGAAAGAAATTAAAATCTTTTTGAAAAAAAGGAATGTTAAAAATAAATGATAGATGTGTTTTAAAAAATTAAATGTTATTGAATAAATGCACAAGGAGCAAAGGAGTAGAGAAAAGGGGCTTGCATTAGGCCTGCAATGAAACTAAGTTAATAAATTATTGAGGTGCTGATCTGAGAAGTTAGAAAGGATGGCTGTACCTTGGGGATTAGGAATAATGTGCTGAATGCACGCTGCTGGAAAACATTCTTATTACTTGGATTCCCAAGTGCCTGGTATAGGGCTTGGCATACAGAAGGTGCTTAATAAATATCTGATTGATTTTTGTGGAAGCACAGGACTGAGGGGAGAAAGAAGTACCTCCTGATTACGGAATGGCTAAATAAATACAACTGTTCTGTAGGAAAGGATGAATATGATAAAGACAGAGAAGCGCAGGAAGATTTATATGAACTGATGCAGAAGGAAGTGAGCATAACCATGAAAACATGACCATCACAGGGCAAATAGAAAGAACGACAGAAATAAAACAATGAAAACTGCCTGCTGCAAAGCTCTAACGAAGCCTGGTCCCAAAGAGGAGATGGGAGATGGCCAACACTCTATCCACCAAGCCGCCATTGTTTTATTTCTGTTGGATATTGGAGTAGTGTGCTTAGTTCTGGGGGTTACAGTTCAGGAAGGAAACTGTTAAGCTGGAGTGGGCCCAGAGGAAGGCCAGCAGGAGGGTAAATAGCCTTGAGTCCATGCCAGCAGGATCAGTTAAAGAAACTGGGCTGGGTTATACAGGAGAAGAGAAGACTCAGGATGAGAAATGATAGCTCTATAAAGGACTGGAAAAGTTGTCCCAGGGAAGACAGACTAACGGACTTGTTCTGTTGGTCCCCTCAGGCAGGACCAGAAGTAGGAGGCAGCAGTTTCAGGGGCAGAATTAGGCTTGATGCAGGTACATGCTTCCTAACAATTAGAGTTATCCCAAAGGGGTGTGAGTTGTCCCAAGCAGTGGGCAGCTCCCCATCATCTGGGAGTCTTCAAGAAGCCAGATGACCACTGGTTGGAATGCCCATGTTAGAGAGAGGATTAGTTTTCAGGTACAGGTTATACTAGATGGCTTGAGGTCCCCAGTGACTGTCTAACTTAAAGCACCTTCCAGCTCTGACTATGAATAATTGAGAGCTACATGTGAAAAAAGCCAACCAAACAAAAAACTGATTCCCTCATTAGAGATGCTGCCAGAACTGAAGCCAGAGAAGCCCAGGGTCAAAGAGGCCCCTTGCGCACCTCTCTTGCAGGTGTCTGGGATGCTAATAAAATCATTAGTGAAGACACTCTGGACTGGGAACAGAGAAGATCTGCTTCTAATAAATCTGATAAGCTTCAAGGAGAGGCAGAGGCAGCGGGAATGGAGCAGCTGGGGGTGGCCCCTGCTGACTTCTTCAGCTGACTCTGACAATGTGATGGCCACAGGTGGGGCCCTGGCAAACATCATGTCAGCACAGTAGTTAGCACCAGGCTTGTGGAGGCGCCTGAATGGAATCGGAGCCTGCAGCTGGAGGGGCCAGCGAGGATCTCAGCTGGGATTTAAAATCCAACACTCCTCTGCTTGGAATTTCAGGCCCTTTACCATCTGGCTCCAACCCATTCTTCTGGCCCCATTGTCAACTGGCACTGCCTTCTGTACTGCAAGGTCCAGGCAGATGGGCTGGGTTGCTGTTCTTCTCTGGCTTCCATGCCTTCCCTCAGGCTGCTTGCAAGCCTTACCTCCTTTGCCTAATCCCTCGTTGCTGCCCAGCTGTCTCAGTCCTGTCTGACTCTTTGTGACCTCATTTGGGGTTTCCTGGACAGAGACACCGGGGTGGTTTGCCATTTACTTCTCCAGCTCATTTTACAGATGAGGAAACTGAGGCAAGCAGGCTGAAGTGGCTTGTCTAGGGTCACACAGTTAGTAAGCATCTGTTTGTTACCTAATCCTTATCAACTTTTAAGGTCCAGCTGTGAGGCCAACTTCTACACAAGACATTTCTGGATCCCCTCCGCTTGGTGTCTTCCCTCCCGTGCTAGGGTTACTACTTACTCTGCATAGATTTTATATACATTTAGCTGTGAACATGTTTCCTCCCATTAGATTGTCAGCTCCCTGAGGGCAGGAAATGGTTAATTGTTGCCTTTGTATCCTCAGGATTGAGCACACAGGGAGAATCCACAATAAATTACTGTTCAATTGAATGGCTGAACAGCTTGGCTTCTTTTTGATGTCCCCATGTTAAGAAGGTGCCTCCCACCCTCCAAATTCCCTTCTCATTTTTTTAGATTCTTCCAAGCATACATGAGTCTTCTCTGATATCACAAGGAAGGGAAGTGTTTTACACTTGCTTCTATCCCCAGCACCCAGTACAGTGCTTGGCACATAAAACGTACTTCCAAATGAAGGTCTGCTGATAGGCTTTTAGAGTGGAAGGCTTACAAAATGCTTTCCTTACAACAGTTTCATGAGGTATATCATAGGATTGTAGATTCAGAGCTGGAAGGGACCAGAGAAGTCATTCTGCAGATGGGAAAACTGAGACCCAGGGAGGGGAAGCAACTTGCCCAGGGTCAAACAATTAGCAAGAGTGGGAATGGGGATCTGAACCCAGGTCTCTCCTGGCAGTGAGTTCAGAACTTGTTCATAGTATGTAGGGGGGAAAATGGATAGAGTGACGGACCTTGAGTCAGGAAGATGTGAGTTCAAATTCCACGTCAGAGACTTCCTATCTGTGTGACCCTGGGCAAGTCACTTCACTCTGCTTACTTCAGTTTCCTAAAACCTGTAAGGATAAGCTGGAGAAGGAAACAGCAAACTGCTCCAGTATCTCTACCAAGAAAACCCCAAATGGGGTCACGAAAAGTTGGACGCAATTGAAATGACTCCCCAGTAACTGGAGATAATAACAGCCCCTACTTCCTGGGGTTGTTGTGAAGGATCCGATATCTATAAAAGGGCTTGATTCAGTGCCTGGCCCACAGTAGACCCTTCCCCTTGTTCCTGTTTCCCATGATGCCCTTCCTCATTAGAGGTGGCTCCCCTGGCCTTAACAGCAGCCTCATTCCCTAAAGTACTCTTGTTTGGGACTCTTCTATTTCATACTGATTCAGGTAAAATCTAACGCCCAGATTTGTGGCCATAAAGGATCAGTATTAGCCCTCAGGGCCATGAGACCCCACTTTCTACTCAGCCCTTAGTTTCTCTGGGTCTTCTCCAGCACCAGGCCTTCTGAAGAATTCTGGCCTCACATTCTCAACTCCTGGAACCAAAGGTCAAGGGTAGAGGCAGGAAGTAGCTGGCTTCTCCTCCTCCAGGGAGAGGGGCCACATCCCTGTGAAGTGACTGGCTTCTCTTGGAGGAGGGCACCGGGTCTAACCTAGGGCTGGTAATGTTGCCCTGCCCCCTCCTCCTCCCTAGCTCTGAACTAGCTGGGACTCTTATCTCCCTTCCCTCTCTTAATAATATTACATAGCATAGTGTTCTTGTTGTCCAGCTGTGTCTGACTCTTTGTGATCTCATTTGGGGACTAGTTTGCCATTTCCTTTTCTAGCTCATTTTACAGATGAGGAAGCTGTGGCCAACAGGGTTAAGTGACTTGCCCAGGGTCACATAGTTAGTAAGTGTCTGGGGCTGGATTAGAACTCAGGTCTTTCTGACTCCAGGCCCAGTGCTATCTCCACTGCGTCACCCCGATGCCCTTTAAGCATGCTATCGCGTCAAGCCCATCACATGAGACATCCCATCTCTTACCTCCATGTAGAGGCTGTCCTTCACACCTGGAATGCACTCCCTGCGCCTCTTAAACCCAAACCGTCCTCTAAAGCTGTGTAAGGACTGCTTTCCACTGGCCTTTCCCACTGAGTTACTTTGTACTTAAGTTGACTGTATTTTGTATCCACCACTTATACTTGTATATGTTTTCCCCGACATGATTTATAGTCCTTATAGGCAGGGATGGGTTCATTTTTGTATCTTTTTATCTCCAGCACCTAGGACAGAGCCTTACACACAGTAAGTGCCTAATAGATGCTTGTTGACTGAGTGAAATCCACCCTGTGCCCTTGAATTGGGGCAGCATCTCCCAGAGCCTAGATCTCCCCACTGTTTATGCTCCAAGGGTCTCTGTGGAATCCTGGAAGCACCTCTGCTCTGTCCTATGATGTCTTGACCCTCCCCCGGGGTACCCAGAGGCCACATACCATGAGCATCGAAGAACTCATCATCTGAGCTTTCATCCGAGTCCCTGGCTATGCTCTGCATTCTCCATTCCGAGATGCTTTGGCAAGATGGGCTCCCTGGAAGGAAAAACTCCAGACATATCATCAAGTCTCAGGACTGAGGAGGACTGTGTGCCTGCCACAGGGAGAGGGATCCTGAGGCCACTTACTTCTCCCTCAGGGAAGAGGTTAGGTGTCAGGACTTAATGAACAAGAGTGCCCTTACTAATGAAAGGGCAGGGAGTGACCAGAGGACTCTAGAACAGATACAGGGGAATGGAGCAGATGGCCTTCAGGGAATCCGAGGGTGGGTGATCCTGGTTATGTTTCCACGGACTGAAATAGATTCTACTTCACTGGAATATAAAAGTGTCTTTGAAAAATGAAAAATAAAGCTGGAGACCAAGAAATCCCAATTCAGCTTTCTTCAATCAGGTAACTCCCTCCCGACTCTGAGACTCTGCACTGGCTTTTCCTGGGTCTGGAATGCCCTCCCTCTTTGTCTCAGCCTCCTGGCTTTCTTCAAGCCTCCTCCTGCTGCCTGTGTCTTCCCTTCCCCTCCTTCTGTCTACTCTAAGGACATCTTATATTACGTCATATGTGGCCTCCCCTATCAGAATGTCTGTTCCTTGAGGGCAGGGACCGTTTGGGGCTTTCTCATATCCCCAGGGCTTGGCTTAGCACAGAGACTGGCACCCACACGTGGTAAACGATTAATGATGTTTGTTGATTAACACACCAGACAGCCTGCTTGGAAATTACCTGATCCTTATCTTGGGTAACAGACATTAATCAGGCGTGTCCCACATTCACAAACCCAAAGGATGGATTTGTAATAGACACTAGGGAAGAATCCCTCACTTCACAGAAGCCTCTATCCCTTGGTCCTCTTAAAACTGTCAATTCTCCTCAACCTGCTTCCAACAGGACTCAACTCATGAAAGTATCTCCTCCGGGGACACACCTATTGAGCTCTCCTGTTCTGAGCGCTGGCACGCCTGTCCTGGGACAAAGACCATGGCATTCAGGCTAAGAGAAGAAACTCCTGGCAGGGGCCTAGGATCAGACTAAAGGCCACTGTATAGGACTGGGGGAATGATTTGAATGGGCACAGGCTGGCAGCTGCTTAACTTCTGCCCCCATGCCCAGTCTGCTGCTATGTCCTACCCTACAGATGGGGAGAGGGATGGAGAAATCTTGTCTCAGCCGGTGTCCAAATCCCCCAGGAGGTAGGAGCAGATCCTAGGTTCTAATTTTGTTCCCTAACTGCTGTGAGGGAGCGCTGGGACCTGCCTACTTGGGCTGCTCATTATGTCTTTTCTGCGGTCTCTGGTCTTCTGCTGGGCTCCTGTGGGAACACAGCAGACCAGGATCAGAATCCTAGGCAGCAGAAGCTTGGAGAGCCCGACACCAGGACCAGGCTGGAGGCACAAGGTCAGCTGATTCTGCAGTGCCCAGGACAGGTCACTTCTCCTCACCCCTAGGAGGCTGGAGCCAAGGTCAAGGGCGCCATGAGCCAGCTGCTTTGCTCCAGGCTGGCTCATCCTAACTGGATCATTTCCCAATCCCCCTTAAAGCTGGGGCTGCCCTGGGAGATCATCTCCAGACTATCCTACGCAGATCCTTTTTATGCATTTGTATGTATGCTGTCTCCCCCACTAGAATGTGAACTCCTTGGGGGCAGGGCTGGTGTTTGTCTTTCTTTCTATCTTCAGTGCTTAGCATTGTGCCTAGCATACAGCGGGCATTTAATAAATGCTTGTTGATTTGGCCTGACCCTAACAGCCAGGTGGTGCACAGGGGATAGAACTATGGAGACCTGTGGATGTTATGACACCCCATGAATTGGCACATTGTACACAAAAAAAGATGCAACCTGGCACCCTGAATCTGGGGGTCTGTAATGAGGAAAGAGTTAGGGAATGGAGTGGAGCCCTTGGATGAGAGTCTATTTGGTCCAACCACCTCATTTTATAGATGAGGCCAAGAGATGGGAAGCCCAAGGTCACACAGGGAGTAAATGAAAAAGCTAGAATCTGAACTCTATGCCAAGTCTTGGCGGAGACCCCAGACTCTTGGTAAGGCACACAAGGGTGGCCCCAGAGGACCTAAGGGTTTCACCCAATGGCTGATGCTGGACTCCCTTGGAACCTGGAAATAACAGGAAAGCAAAACCCAAGGTGTAGCCCCACCTTAAGTAAATTAAACTGAGAACTCAAGTCCCAAAGGACTTAAAAACCCAGAATTATGCAACAGAGAAACCTGGGGAGGGAGGGATTTTTAACCCCACAAAGGGTCCTTTATGGGGGCCCTTTAATGAGTGAGTGCCCCTGTACATTTTAACAACAGGAGTTAACTTAAAAAAATTGTTTTTTGATTTACACACAGCTTTTCAGGAACACGTTTATTATGTTATAAAAGGGTGGCTGGAGCCTTAGATACCCAGCATTCAGATGGTGGGTATGGAGGGGGGAGCTGGGTGGGGAAGGGTCTCTGCCTGGCTCTCTCACCTCCTCGTTTGGATGACCGGGAAGACTTGGAGGATGTGGACCACTGCTTCGTTAGGCCTCTCCCCTTAAGAGCCTCCCCGTTGCTGCTGGGAGTCTCAGGGACCTCCCTCAAGGCATTATCCTCTTCCTTCTCCTCACTGGGGGGCTCTTGGGGCCCATGACCTTCACCGTCTATGTACTGAGCCATCTTGCGGGACAGCATCAGCTGTGCTTCTTTCTCTAGCTCCCGGATGTCCTCAATGGTCAGCCCGTACCATTCATCCTGCCAGCACCAGGCCTGTCGATGGGCCCTCACCATTACCTTCCGAAGACCTGGGCCAAGGGACCAAAGAGGGATTGGGTCAATGACCAGCCCATGGGGCCCAGGCTGGGGAGACCAAGCCTCCCCTCCTTTCTCAACCATAATTTCTGTAACTTGGACCATGAGCAGAGCACCCCCAGACCAATAGAAATCAGGCAGTAGGCCAGTTAGTGTCCTGACTGTAATAGAAAATATGCCCAGGATTCTTGACCCTGGCCTGCTCCATATGATTCTGCTGCTGTCTTACAAGGCTTAGATCAAGTACTACCTCCTACAGAAATCTCTTCTTGATCTTCCAAGTTCTCATAGCACTCCTTTCCTCCTCAAAATAAAATGTATACCTTTTAATCTCTGGTACAATTAGGTGGCTCACAGAGTAAGGACAGAACATGAGGGAAGGGTACCTGGCACACAGTAGGTACTCAATAAATGCTTACTGACTGTGTTACAAAAACAAAAGGGAAAAATAAAAAAATAATAAATATAGTAAATGATAAAAATAATTTTTAAAAAACCAAAAATTAAAAAAATAAAAGGTAAAATCTATCTTTGCTTTTGTACGTGTAATGCCAGTCCTTAGTACACAGCAAGTGATTAATAAATGCATTTTTTATTCATTAAAAAAAACTCATGCACAGTCTTAGCCATCTATATGGTTTATCCCTTCAGTAAAACGTAAGCTTTTTAGTACAGACAAGGAGGACAGTAATGGAAATAACAGGCAGAATTACTATTATTATTATTATTATTATCTTTAAAGCAAACAGGATCAAACTGTAATTCCAGGTTTCATGAAGAATCCTCCTTTTACCTTCTGACATTTTGTGAAAATACTCCTTTTTGCATGTTAAAGTTCTGAATAATTTTTTTTTTTTGCTTTTTTTGGAGGGGGGAAGGTAGGGCTATTGGGGTTAAGTGACTTGCTCAAGGTCACACGGCTAGTTTTGTGTTAAGTGTCTGAGGCCAGATTTGAACTCAGGTCCTCCTGACTCCAGGGCCGGTGCTCTCTATTCACTGCACTACCTAGCTGCCCCTGAATAATTATTATTTTTTAAAAATTATCTATTGGGGCAGCTAGGTGGCGCAGTAAATAGAGCACTGGCCCTGGAGTCAGGAGGACCTGAGTTCAAATTTGACCTCAGATGCTTAACACTTACTAGCCGTGTGACCTTGGGCAAGTCACTTAACCCCAATTGCCTTGCTTTTTCCCCCTCTAAAAAACAAAAAAAATGAAAAGCTTAAGAAAAAATTATCTATTTATATTTTATTTTTCCCCAAGTAAACATAAAAACAATTTTTAACATTTGTTTTTAAAAATTTGAGTTCTAAATTCAGAATAATTTTTCCAAAGTATGTAAAGTCCTTGAAGGGAGGCACTCCTCATTTTGTGTCTTTGTGTCCCCAGAGCTGACAGTAGGAATTAATAAATAAGTGCAGCTGGGGGGGGGGGGGGCGCAGTTGGATAGAGTGCCTGGGCCTGGAGTCTGGAAGACCCAAGTTCAAATGTGACCTCAGACACTTACTAGCTGGGTGACCCTGGACAAGTCATTTGACCCTGCTTGCCTCAGTTTTCTCATCTGTACAATGAGCTGGAAAAAGAAATGGCAAACCCCTCCAGTATCTTTGCCAAGAAAACCCCAAATAGGGTCACAAAGAGTCAGACGGGACTGAAATGATTAAACAGCGACAAAAACAAAGAAATAAATGTTAAAGAGTCCTGGGCCGGACAGAATGAATCTTGCACTGTCCTTGACACTTTTAGCTCTGTGACCTTGGACTAGTCCTTACACGACAGATTTATAGTCCACTGCAGGGCCCAGAACTCCAGGTTAGAAGCCCTGCCTGACCAAAGGCCCTGGTGACAGACGTCACCAGGTCACCATTACACCCCAAGGGGTCATCCGAGGCTCTGTATCTTTGTGGACTTCAAATAACGTTCCTATTAGTCCCATGAAAAACAGCTTCCAATTTGTCTTGTCCGTCTAACTTTTAAAAATGCTCTCCCAAGCATATATGTGACTAGATAGAAGGCTTGAGTAGAGGTCTCCCGAGTCCCAACTTCAGGGGTTTGTCTCCAACAACACGTTTTATGTTTCATCAGCAACATGCTTAGCCAAGAGAGCGACAGGCACAGCAGCCCTGCATCCCCAGGCACCTCACACCGCAGGCCTGTAATTGGAGGCCTGGAGCCTGACTCACCAAAGGAACGGAGGAGACCACGAAGCTGAGGTCAGCCAGCCCGTGCAGCCTGAAATACTTGTTGGGTGTTAGAACTGCTTACTAGCAAATGACTAAGAAGGTCAGACTGAGGATGGGGAAATTTACCACCATGTGGAGAAATGCTCCCTGTGTGTGTGTGTGTGTGTGAGTGAAAGAGAGAGAGAGAGACAGACAGAGAGATGAAACCCTCAAAGAAGAAAAGCTCTTTTGCCAGTAATTAAAAACCAATTTGATGTGTAAGACAGGATAACCTAAATCTCAAAGTTGGAAGGGACCATTTAGGTCCCTAATCCAACCCAGATGGCCTAGAAGGTCATGAAGTCCAACCCACCAAGCTGAACAGGCACACCCTCCATCATACCACGAGTAAGTGGTTATTTCCTGGAAGCTCTCCTGTGATGGGGAGCTCACTATTTCAAATGGTAGCCGACACAACTTTTGGGTGACTCTAAACCTCAGGAAGTTTGTCCTCCTAGCCTTGCGGCCAAAATTGACTTTTCTGCAATTTGTGTCTGCCCTCCCTACTTGGTTTAAGGCCCAGAACTAGAATGGGGATTAATCTGATGTGATTCAAAAAGTAACTTTGAGGTGCCTATTATGAGCCAGACCCTGGGGATACAAACAGGAAAAAGAAGGATGATTTCTGCCCTCAAGGAGCTTACATTCTTCATTAACTGTCCTCCATCTTCACTGAGGATAGAACAAGAACAGGGAGACTGAGGTTGGAGGGCAATTGATCCATCCCTACAGGAAAGAGTGAGAAGCACCAGAGCTTATTTCTTGGGCTTGTCCTGCAGCATTCATTCTGGATTTTGTTATTTCTTCACTTTGCCCCTGGGCTGGACACCTCCCCACCCCACCGCAGCTCAGCCACTTCAGCTTAATTCCCCTCATACACGGCAAGCCCCCCGAGGGCAGGGATAGTCTCTCTTTTTTCCTATTTGTAGCCCTAGCACTTAGCATCCCGGCTGGCACAAAGGAGGTCTTTAGGACATTTTTTATTGATTACTGACTATCTAGAATAAGAGACAAAGTTGGTTTTGAGGATCAAATGTGATCATGTACTATGAGGTCATCATGTTAATGCTGGTTATTATTTCCAGTGAACAAAGGCTGAGAAAGGGAACAGAGACTTTATCACCCAAGGTCCCACTGCTAGTAAGAGGCAGAGCTGAGATCAGAAACCAGGACTCTGCTGGTGGGAGCAGGGCTCCTCCCATAGGCACCACTGTGTGGGGATCAGCCTGGAATCTTCTACACAGGCTGACAGTTCTAGAGCTGGAAGCAACCACCTCTAGTCTTGTCCAACCTCTTCATTTCACAGGGGAGGAAGCTGAGGCCCCAAAAGGTCAAAGTGATTTGCCCAAGGTCACAAAGACAGGGTATGGCAGGGCTGGGCTGTGAACTCAGGTCCTCAGCATCCAAATTCATCACTCTTTTCACTGGGCTGTGCTGTCTCCTACAGAGTCTCAATGTCTTCTTGCCTAGAGACTCGGAGATGGATGTCATGACCTTCAAGACTAAGTATCCTTCTGGCTGACTTGTGTTGAAGACTGAACAATATATATCTTCTAGTCACTGTTCAACTTAGACCTGCAAGGAACTATCCTTACCCACCAGCCTCATTGGACCCCACTGGCCTCAATCAGCCAGATCATAGGTTCACACCTTGGAGATACCTTCAATGATCAAACCAAGGATAAGGAACCACCTCATAGAAGCCCAACTTTGGCTCTCCAGCTGGTGGGATTATCTCATCTTTGGAAGTAAGTGCACCCCACCCCTATTCTGCTCTACCCCAGTACCTGGCACAGAGCTGAAGGCTTGTTGGCTGGCTGACTGACAGGCTCATGGCTTGAGAGTTGATACCTTGCCTTCCTCAGTCTCTACTCCAATGGATCCATTGGCTTTTGGACAGCTTTCACGAGGTTTGCCCTTTTCACTGCTTTGACAGCACTGTTCCTGGTTTTGCCCTCGGGGCCCAGAGAACAAGACTACTCTCCTCTAAAAGGCCGCCCATCAAACATTTCTTGTTATGTTGCCTCTAAATGGTCTCTGATCTAGGTTAAACACCCCCAGTTCCTTCAAACAGCCCTCATGGCATCTCAAGGCTGTGCTCCTCTGGACCAGCTCTAATTTATTCAAGTCCTTTCTAAAAAAGCAGCCCTTTTAGCAGAACAGAACACGCTGGCTTGTCATCTTGCTGATAATGCAGGGGAAGGTGACCTTAGCTGTCCTGGCTGCTACCTCTTATTGCTGACTCAGCAGACTGAGCAGAGCTTGGGGTCTGAAACCCTCAGATCTTCTTCAGATGAGCTCCTACCTGGTAGCTCCTTCATCCTCTTTAGATTCAATTTTATTTATTTATTTTCCCTTCCAAATTCTCTCCCTCCCCCTTCTCTACTCCCTGAAAAGGTAATAATAAAGAAAACTCATTACAAATGTGTATAATCATGCAAAGCAAATTTCTGCATTAGCTGTGTTCCAAAAAAGAGAGAGAAGAAAATATGCTTCAATCTGCCCTCTGATGCCCTCAGTTCTCAACCTCTCCTCCCCCCATATCTTTTTCCAAATCAGATTTCTTGACCCCGAGAGTAAGGCTTTTCATCAGTAACAAATATGGGGTCAAAGGGTCTTAGGGCAAGAAGTGACCTCACAGGACACCTAGTTTAAGCTCCGGTACAATGCAGGAAAACCGTCCACAACATTCATTTATCCATCAAAAATTTATGAAGCGAGTGGGATCAAGATGGTGGATTAGAAGCATCAACCCAGTGGAACTTTCTCAACATTCCCCTCCAAACAAGTTCAAAATAACGCCTCAGATCAAATTTTGGGGCGGTAAAACCAACAAAAGGCCAGAGTAAGACATTCATCCAGCCTAAGAAATGTAGGATGTTGGCAGGAGACTGTCTAGAGGGCAGCACATTTAGCGCCAGCACCAGCTGCGGGCCTCGGAGGCGGCCACAATAGTGGAAGTGGTGGCAGCTTCAGGAGCTCTCAGCCTAGAGATGGTAAGGGGGGTGGACAATTGTTCACAAAGAGATGACAGTGGTCCTGTTCTGGCACTGGGTGCAACTGGCACTGACTGGCAACTCTATTGCCCATAGCAGTTCTCAATCTTAATTCCAAGGCTCAGAGGACCACTAGTGCTTGTGGCTGCAGAGAAGCAGAGGCCCTTCCTAGGGAAAGACCTGAATGCTGACCAGGAGAGCAGTGACTCAACCTCTCCAAGGATACCATCACCTTGGAAGTATATATCAGAAATGACAAATGATGGTGGGGATGTGGAAAAACAGGTACACTAATACACTGCTAGTGGAGTTGTGACCTCGTCCAACCATTCTGAAGAGTAATCTGGAGAGGAATTATGCCCAAAGGGCTACCAAATTGTGCATACTCTTTGACCCAGCATGCCATTAAGTCTATACACCAAAGAGATCAAAGAAAAAAGAAAAGAACCTATGTGTACAAAAATATTCATAGCAGCTCTCTTTGTGGTAGCAAAGAATTGGAAATTGAGAAGATGCCCATCAATTGGGGAACGGCTCAACAAGTTGTGGTATATGATTGTGATGAAATACTATTGCACTGTAAGAAATGACCAGGGAAGTGGTGTCAGAAAAACATGGGAAGGCCTACATGAACCAAGGCAAGGAATTGGGAAGTCATTGTGCACAATAACAAAAATGTCATGATGATCAAGACTTGGCTACTCTAATCAATACAATCATCCAACAATTCCAGAGGATTCATAATGAAAAAGTGCTACCCATCTCCAGAGAGAGAACTGACGAACTCTAAGTGCAAATTGAAGCATAATTTTCTCACTTTATTTTTCAAAAAATATGGCTAATATGGAAATGTCTTGTATGATTTCACACGTGTAATTGATATCACCCTGCTTGCTTTCTCAGCAGGTATGGGAGAAGTGGGGAGGAAGGAAGAGAATTTGGAACTCAAAATTTAAAAAGAAAAGCATGTCAAACATAAACAAATCAATGATGAGTTATTGTTGTTTTAACTGATGAAGTCACCAAGGTGGAGCGTATTCATTCTGTTAGCTTCTGGGAGGCACAAAGGTGAATATGAGATGCTTCCTGACTTCAAGGAGGTTCTGTATCACAGAAATGCTCTGAGGATACTTTCCGAATTCAAATCTGGCCTTAGACACTTTAGTAGTTGTGTGATCCTGGGCAAGTCATTTAACCCTGTTTGACTCAGTTTCCTCATCTATAAAATGGGCTAGAGAACAGGAAAATAATTTCATTTTCTTGACAATTCTCAATGCAATTTCATATGTAAAATCCTTAATCCAATTTTGAGAACTTGTTACTTCAACATACTTAAGTCCTGTATATCCCAAATGGGGTCACAGAGAGTCAGTCATGATTGAAACCAGTGAACAAGATGGGAAATAATCTCCATCACAGAACTGCTCTGAGGAACCTAGTCTACAAATCTTAATGTGCATAGTGGTAATGACTAATTCATAACACTAAGAGTTAAGGGTAATAATTTATGCAGAGTTTCAAAGTTGGCCAAGTGCTCCACACACCTGATCACACACCTACTCTGCTGTAGATGGAGGATGTGAACCCCACTTTATGAAACTGGTTGAGGGTTCTCATCCTGGTCAGCCCAGACTTGACCAGAGTATCTGCAAGCACAGTGTTCATGGTCTCCTGGGAGGCAGTCCAGTCTCCTGTAGGACAGCTCTGTGGTCAGAAGTCATTGCTCACTTTGGACTGAGATTCATGTCCCTGGAACATTCACCCCCTGGTCCTTTGGGGGGTTTGCTGCCCCCATCCCCTTACAGGCCCTCTCCGGAAAGGCCAGTCTAGGAGTACTCACCGACATCATGAATGAACCTCTCAATCTTGGACTGCATGCCCCAATATCGAAACTCCACCTTACACAGCTTGTATGCGCACATGATGGGCAAGTGGCTGGGGTGGTGGAGGCACTCCTCAATCCAGTCCTCGGATAGTGGACCCCTCTTCGTCTTGACTGACCGAAAAAGCCGAGGGTCCTCCTCCAACTTGTACTCATTGGGCGGGATGGGGTCTTTGACGATATCGATGGGATCTGAGAATAGGACATGAGGGTCACTTTTTCTAACAAAAGGTCACAACACAAGATCCAGAGCTTGTTAACCTGCCTTCATCTGATGGATGAGGAAATTGAGGCAAACAGGGTGAAGTGACTTGCCCAGGGTCACACAGCTAGTAAGCATCTGAGGCCAGATTTGAACTAAGGTCTTACTGACTATGATCCAATGCCCAAGCTATGATCCAAACCCATTCCCTCTAATTCAAGTTCTATAGGACTTTTCAAGCCACCAACATGTTCTTGAATTTGGGAAAGCGAGAAGAGGGAAGAGGGGGGAGATATCTAGTTTCCTGACTAGATAATGGGATGTCTTGTAGTTTTCCCCACAGCTAGCAGAAGCAGCGGATAGAGTGCTGGAGTCAGAAGACCTGGGTTCAAATCTGGCCTCTGACAGTTGTGTGACCCTAAGCAAGTCACTTAACCTATCTGCCTCTGTTTTCTCATCTGTAAAATGGGGATCTGTAAAATTATGCAGCTAGGTGGCACAGGAGATAGAGTGTTGGGCCTGGAGTCAGGCACATTTGAGTTCAAATCCAGCTTCAGACACTTCCTAGCTGTGTGACCCTGGGCAAGTCACTTCACTCTGTTTGCCTCAGTTTTCTCAGCTCTAAAATGAGCTGGAAAAGGAAATGACAAAGCACACCAGCATCTGTGCCAATAAAACCCCAAACAGGGTCACGGAGAGTCAGACATGACTGAACTACAACAAAAATGGAGAATAATA
>CM053580.1:561814311-561880902 GCA_028627135.1 Pseudochirops cupreus | reverse complement strand
AAACATATGTATGTATGTATGTATATAGAGAGATGAGGAACCAGGACAGATCCTCAGAGGGCATCTATCCTGAGTGGGAAGAGATGATTCAGCAAAGGATTCTGAGAAGGAGTAGATGCCTCTCACCAAGGCTTTGCAGAGGGCATGAAGAATGTGGGCTTGGCCTCCACACCAGGCCGGGGGGGCTGGTTTAAATACTATGGAATGTGGGAGCCAGCTGGGCCGGAGTCTCTGAATACAGTCATCATGACTGCCTGCAGAGAGCTGGGACTCAAACACAGACCAAACTGCATGCTGGGAGACAGCACAGGGGGATCACCCTCTGGAATTTCTTGGTACAGCTCAGTTGGCCTCATGCCAGGGCTGGCCCAGCCCAGCAAGCCTCCTCCAGCCTCTTCCTGGACTGCCCTGGCTTCTCAGGCCCTCCCCAGCCTCCTCTGGCCCATGTTTGGTAGCCGTATTCAGGATGCTTATTGCTAGCTTTTCTCTAGTACAGATGGTGACGTACTCCCCTCCAGCTCAAGTAATAGCATTAAATCACTTGGGGGGGAGGAGGAGTGGGAAGCTGAGCACACAGATGCCCTGAGATTAGCAAGAATGCCAGGTACTTAAAGGCTTCTATTAAAATAAATCTCCTGGCACTGGGGCATAAACACAAGATGGATACATGACCTCCTGACAACAATTAGGGAATTTATAATCTAACCCCATTTATCATAGGCCAAGGCAGTGGGTGGGGGTTCCCAGAAGCAGGTGAAAGACCCCCTCCATCATTCCCCCATTAAGGAAGGGGCTACAAGAGGGCTGAGATAGTTTTCATCTCTTGAGTGATCTTTTCTCTCTGGAAGAAGGCAAAATGGGAATCTGTCTGGGAAAAGTGGCACAGTTGAGAGGCAGGTAGAAGTATGGTCAATCTCTAGGCGGACTCAGAGTTAAACCTTCCCTGGCCTCAGCTGCCGCATCCATAACATGAGGGGTCAGACAAAATGGATATGGAAATCTCTATGATTTAACAGGGTTGGGTGGTGAGTAATGGTTTGGATGAATGGAGCAAGAAACATAGATGGCCTGGGAAAATAAATCCACCAAGCATTTATTAGGGACCTACTGTATTCAAGACAATAGATGGGAGACAAAGGAGAAGTCAAGTTGTGAAGGGCTTGAGATGGCATCTCCTACCTTTCTAGTCTTATGAATTCATGTCATTAACTTGCCTTTACAAACTCTCAGTTCTAATCAAAGCAGTCACCCCCACATTCCATCTACCACCCTGGAGCTTTTGCACAGGCCATGCCTTCCATGCCTGGAAGGCACTACTTCTTCATCTACGCTTTGCAAAGGCCTTACTTAACCATCTCAGACAGAAGGGTTAAGGCTCTCTTGAAAGTTATTTTGTCTTTTCTTATGTATACTTTGTATTTGAGAGGGAGTGATTATAGTAGAGAGAAGGAAGAATCCCACCTGGAACACTTATTACCTGTGATACATTAAAATAGCATGAGTAACTCCATTTTGCCCTTATCCACAATTTTGCCAAGTTAAATTTTAACTTCTTTTAAGTTGTCAGATTTCAGGGAAATCATAAAACTACTTCTTCCCCTTCCCACTGTCATCTTATTTGGGGGAAAGTCTCAAGCCTCTCCACCAATAAGAAATAAGGTGACTTAATCCTTACATTTGGGTTTTTTTGTTTCTGTTTTTACTTCTTTCAACCTTTAATAACTGTAGAAACCAGCATTCAGGGTCCTAGTGTTCACTGAGGTCTTGGACCCAGTTTGTTTTGCAATTACATGCCTTGCTAAATAAATTGTTTTCTGGATGTAACTATTTCATGTCTTTATTCCACTATAACAGTTATGGCAACCATGAGGGGATTAAGACTTCAAGTCTCCATGTTACGACCAATTATACCTTTGTAGAAAAAACACCTTTAGGGTGCTCTCATAAGATTTCTAATTGAAGGACTGTCTATTCCTGGACCTCTGTGTCCTTACCTACTAGATCTAGATGGCACCTCCTTAAAGGTGAGTAATTCCTGATGAAGGTACTATAGGTACTGGCTCTAATAAGCCAATGGATATACCCTTACGGAAGTTCTTGTTGGCCTGGGCACAGGGGAAACTTCCCATTCAGAAAGGGATGACTGTGAATAGGGCTCTAAGAAGCAGGGGAGGCATGGAGAGAAGACCATGACACTCTTAATAAACCACTTTGTAGGGAAAAATCAGAAAAGGGTAGAGTTTCAAAACAACTCTCCCAGCTATTGATAACATCAATTGATAACATCAAACAGGGCATTTTGATTCAACTTTCAGTAGAAAATAGGAAGAAAAAACTTTGCCAGCAAAGTGCTTTTATGTACCTGTCTTATTGCACTGTCTGTGTTTTGTGTCTTGGTAAATCAAAGTAATTTCTTCCTGTGACCTGAACAGTCAAAGGAAAAAGTGTAAAAAGCAAAAAACTGAGGACTATTTGTCTCTCTCTCTGCATTTCTAACTCTGGTCAAATTGGGGAGACAAAGAAACAGATCAGATGGAAGGGAATCTCTGTTCCCAGTCTGCAGAAATTCAAGGCATTGTAAACTAATTAGAGACTAAATTTGTGACTGAAATATAATTTCTCTGCTGTGAATTTCCAAATTGTGGTTTGAATGTTTCTATAAATACTAAAATGTTTTAACGACTTTGTTTTAAGGAAAATTAAGAATAAAATTCTGTGAAAGTTACATGGAAAGAGCACTTAGAACTTTGATCACTCTTTCCCTAGAGAATGATGACTTTATTGTTTTAGTGCAAGGGAAATATGGTGATTTCACTGATTAGAGAAAAGGAAAAAATGGGTTTGCAGCATAAATCTAAGAACTGCCTATTATTAACTCTTTCTTGACATGAAAAGAGAAAAGCTTATTTAAATCAGAGAGAAACTTAAAAGCAAATAGAACTTAATTTGGAGGACTGTTTTGTGTTATTACTGTATTTCCTTCTGCAAATGATATAACAAAACTGAATTGTTTAGACAAACTAGAAGCAAAGTCAGCAAAAGATATTGGAATAGATCATGTATTTGTCAGCTTTAAAAAGACCCAAAGGCAACAGTATTGTAATTAATTAGTATTGTATAACAAAATGTTGGCTAAATTGTAAAGAAAAATGTTGTGCAGTAAGGATGAGTTCTATAGATAATCTGGGATGTGACTGTGAAATAAAGACTACAGGAATTAAAGCAGAAGTGTTGGATCAGAACATGGAAAGAAAAAAGAAAAGGGCTTTAATCCGGGTCTGCTGCAGGGATATAAAAAGAAAGGAAGAAAGTTTAAACAAGAAGGCATAAGAGGAAATGAATAGAAAGTTAAGAAAGTTGTAGTTATGCCAAAAGTGTGAACAGAGGACTTGAAAGTAAAGTTTGGAGATTTTGGAAAGAGAATTGAGTAAAGGTTTTGATCTCATTCAGAGATAAATGCTATGAGAGACTTTATTTGGTTATTCTTTATGACATGGAAAATATAGGAATGCTTGCAGCACTGAATCACTTGAGGATAGCATCCTTTCTTTTTCATTGCGTAGCTTTCCCTGCCTTTGTGACCTGTCTTCTTTGACTTTCCTGGAGTTACCACCGAAAAGACTCAGGGTGAGATAAGATATGTCCTTTATCCACCCTCTTAAGTACGTTAGGCTGAGAAAGCAAAAGGAACTGAGTTAACTCTTTGGGTGATTTAAAAAGAAATAAAGAAAAACTTAATGAGAGCCAGGAGTGCCACCATTTTTTGAACATGAGCTACCTGAAAACAGTGAGATTTTAACTGTTGTTACCATTAGTGATTATCAATCCAGATTTGATTTGGTCAAAATTTGTTTTGAAATTAAATCATAATGTGGTCTCATTTATAGTGAGAGACATTCTGCTACTAGGATAATTGTGTTAAATCAGAACTTAATGCAAAGTCTGAGTGACCTTAAACAAGTTACTTCACCTCTGTTTACCCCAGTTTCCTAATCTATAAAAGGAATAATATCCCAGGGTAGTTGTGAGGATCACATGATTATAAAGTGCTTAGCGCAGTGCCTGGCACATGGCAAACAATATTTAAATGTTAGTACACATAAGCACTCTATATTGGTCTTAAATGTAATCAGTATAAAATGCCCAAAGTGATAAAATAAATGATTTTCTATGTAAGACTTGGAAATGCATTAGACTAAACTGATGTCCCCTAACTGGTAATAGGTTTTGTTGCATGTTTTGGGGTTTGTTTTTTTGCCAAATAATCCCCTTTTTTCCCCAGGTTTTATTTACTATTTTATTTTTCTCCTGTTACTTGTAAAAACAATTTTAGCATTCATTTTCAAAACTTTGTTTCATGTTTTAAACACATGATATTGTGTATGTTATTAGAGTGTTTCTAAAAATTTTTTCTTATATTGTGAAATCTGGGAGTTTAAACTGCTATATCAGATATACTGTTAGAAAAGTCGCTTCTTTTTTCATTTGGATACTGTTAGATTATTGAGCTGTTAGAAGAATTTGGTCAAAATGTTTGAAAATGTTAAATATTTAATGGGGCATATTTGCAATGATAGTAATATGATAGTAATAATGATAGTAATAACTTGGGAGAAAAGTAGCACAGATCCCTTAAATTAGCCTTATCTATGAAGTTCCTTGGGACTTTCTACTTAGGCAAAGTCATAAGACTTTATCAGCCCTGCTAATAATGTGATAAAATTCTAAAGTACTGAAGTTTGAGAAACTAGGACCATATCCAGTCAAAGTGAGAAAACTTACAAATTTGCTTATAGTAAAGAGTGAGGGTCCTCTGAGGTTATTTGACCATCACTTATGAAAACTATAAAATTGTATTGAAGTTACATGTATTCATTATATGTGTGAAACTCCAGAAATGTAATTATTCTTAATTTATAAATAAAGGATAAATAAAATGTCCTTCTATGTGCTTATTAACTATACTTGGAACATGAGCATTAATAACTAGCCTTAAGCTGTGAATAGTGAAATTTTGCTATTTGAGGTGAAATATTGTGGGACCGTAATTTGATACTGCTCTAAATTATGATTTCACGTATAACTGTTTGAATTGTCATTAAACCATTCAAAGAGAATGCTGTCTCAAAATGGGGCACAGTCTGAGAAATGCTACAGGTGAATGTCTGTGTCTGGGAAAGTCGAAGGGACAACTTTATGTAGACGAAGGTAGGATCCTCTTGACTTAGTATCCCCATCATGCTATATTTCCTATCTGAACATGAAATTTTGCCACCTGGTTACTATGAGCCTGGCTTTTTATACCCTGTGAATATTGTGGAACTTTGTTATATGACTTGTGCCTAAAATCAAATACAGCTAAGGGAGTTTTCCCCATGTTATGGTTTATGAAAGGTTAGTCTGTGCCCTTGAGAGGACAGTCTCAATATCATCATAACCACGTCCATCCTTTTCCTTTCACAGAAAATTTCTATAATAAGGGCAGGTGAACAGTGGAAGTTTTGTCACTGAAATACTAAAACATCTCTAAGTTACTATAACAGGATGCAAATATGAAAGCTCTTATTGTTTTTCATGTGAATTTGTAGTCCATTCCACAGCTAAGCAACTAAGTAGGGTTCTTTGACTTGCCATGCACTTGCTAACAGTTATATATTAATATATAAGATTAGGTCCTTAACATATCTCACTTTTTCAGGATGATGTAGGGATAATATTCTAAAAATGAGGGAAAAAGACAAAAAAATATGTTTTCTAATTAAATGGAATAGCAAACTTGAGAGAGCACCAGAATCAGACTTTTCTCTAAGAACTATATATATACATATATGACTGGTTTCCAAATGTTTTTCATGGCCTTGAGAATGTTTAAGTAACAAGTTCTCAAAACTGGATTAAGCATTTTACATATAAAATTGTATAATTGTAAAGAAAGTGAAATTATTTTCCTTTCTCTGTCTGATAATATCAAGAGACAAAAGGGTTCATTTTCTAAGTAAGCCCTCCTGGATCTTTCTTTTTAAGATTCTTCCTTCAGGCTGTTGATGACATTGTCCTTATCAGATACAGCATTCAGATAAAGATAGAAACAGCAAATGGTATGTAAAAATTTAAATTTTCTGAAGTTTCAGGTGAATTACAGATTCTTAATTTGATGTTCTTCTTATCACTCTGTTAATAGAATCAAAACCCTAAAGCTTCAGCAGGTTTTCACTACATGAACTAGTTATTGGAAAACCAAGTGTAGGAAGTTGTACTAACTTGTACTTAGTCTTGATATGGGCAGATTTTAGCAGAATTAGCTAGAAATTTTTTCTGCAAGTGACCTAGAACTAGAGAAACATATCTGCTAGAAGGAGTCCATTCAGAGTTGTCCTGGGATTGAGACCTATTCCAGAATGTCTAAGGGAAGATGTTTACAGGAACCAGACAACTACCTGGGACATATGGGAGTCAAGATGAAACGTGCTGATTAAATGGACATTGGGAGTGGGTTACCAGGTTACAAGGAGATTTAAATGCTATTTAATGTTGATGATTGTTACTGTATTGCTTTGGTCTTTTTGTTTCATGGTGTTATGTTTGCTGAGTTTTCTTGGTTATCTTGGTGATATGTAAATCCCCCCTCTCAAATTAGTCCATGTTGAGCCCTCTAAGCAGTTTGATCTGTGGCCTGACTTAGTTTACCTATAGGGTCTATTTAACAAGATTTTTCTCCTTAGGTCCTTGAAGTAATAAGGTTACGGCTTTGTTTGTACTCTTTGTGATTCTTCTCATGTGCTTAATTTGTTGCTTACCCCTAATGACCAGATGCTCCTCTCATGCTACCCCTGTGGTACCCCTTAAAGCAGCGGTTCTTAACCTGTGGGTTATGTTCAATTTAAATACATCCTGCATATCAGATATTTACATTATGATTCACAACAGTAGCAAAATTACAGTTATGAAGTAGCAACAAAAATAATTTTATGGTTGGGGGTCACCACAACATGAGGAACTGTATTAAAGGGTCATAGCATTAGGAAGGTTGAGAACCACTGCCTTAAAGTAACTATCATTCCACTCAAAAATTCCTAATAGATAAAGATTTTAAATATGTGATCTTGGGGGTTGAGAACCCCAGGATCAAAGGTGGGAATTGACACATTAAAATAGCATTAGTAACTTCATTTTGCCATTATTTACCATTTTGTGAAATTAAGTTTTAACATCTTTCTTAAGTTGCTCGATTTCAGGGAAATCATAAAAAGATTCCCCCTAATATGTTTTGCATGATTAAACATGTATAACCTATAACAAATTGCTTACTATCTCAGGGAGGCAATCCATACATTCTGGGTTTTTTACTCCCTTCAATCTATAATAACTGTAGAAATCAAGGTTCAGGGTGCTTGTGTTTACTGAGAGTCTCAAGCTCAGTCTGTTTTGTAATGGCATGTCTTGCTAAACAAATCGTTGTCTGGATGTGATTACTCAGTGTTTTTATTCCACCATAACAGCTGTGCAAGCCTAGTCAAATCACTTAACCTCTCTGAGGTGAAGCTTCCTCATCTGTAAAATGGGATTAACCGTAATAATTTACTTCATGAGGTTGTTAGGGTCAAAGGAGATAGCATGTGGAAGGCACTCTGCAAACCTTAAGTAAGACAGTGTGCTAGATAGAGTGCTGTGTGACCCTGGCCAAGTCACTTAACATCTCTCAGTCTCCTCATCTGTAAAATGGGGTAATTATTGCACCAATTTCAAGGATTATTGTGTGGATCAAGTGTGACAACATGTAAATGGCTTTGGCCAACCTCAAACCTTGTACAGATGGGCAATGTTACTACCAGTATACATGTTGTCCTACACAGAATGCAAAGGCAAGGGATTATAAAATCCATCGTGCCTAGTACTTTGCTCACCATACAATAAGTGTTTAATAAATGCTGGCTGAATTAAACCAAGGACAGCCTCTATATCCCTGAGGAGGTCAGCTGAGGCTGCTAAGTACATGCCTAAAATTGAGTTCACTCTCTTGCCCCCAAAGCACCCTCCAACTTCCTTATTACTCTAGTAACCCTCGCCATCCTCCATTTCCCCCAGACTCCCATCATCATCATCATTCTTGACTCCTCTCTCTCAGCGTCTCACCCCTACCCCACCTGTTGCCAACAATTGTCAATTTAATAGCATCTCTTGCATACCCCCCTGTCCCTGCTCTGAAACCCCCATTCTCAGCACCTCTTACCTAGATTATTGAAAAAGGCAGTTGGTTCATTTCCTGGCTACAAAGTCTGTAAGTCTCTCCCCACTGCCATCCACCCTTGATTCAGTTCTCAACGCTCTTCCTAAAGCCCCTCTCTCTTCATAAAATTGCAATGGCTCCCTATGACCTCCAGGATCAAATATAACATTCTTCATTTGGCTTTTTAAACCTGGCCCTTTCCAGTCTTTGTAGACTTTATTCATCTCTATTGACTCTAAGATCCAGTAACACTGGCCTTTTGGCTGTTCCTCATACTTGACGATGCTTGGTCCTCCTCCGTGTCTTTGCTCTGGCTGTCCCTCTCCTGGAATGCCTTCCTCTCTCCCCTCTGCCACGTTTCAGCTCAAGAACCCCTTTCCTCTCAATGCTCAAATCTTCCCTCTGTTGACTCTTTCCAATTTATCCCCTTGAGAACTTATTTGTGTACACTGTTGTCTGCATGTCATCTCCCCGTTAGACTGTAAGCTCCTTGAGGGCAGGCACTGTCTTTTACCTCTCTTTGTAACCCCAGGGCTTTACACAGTGCCTGGCACACAGTAGGTGCTTAATAAATGCTGGCTGACTTGACCCTCCCAAGGACTGGAGGGAAGGAACCTTGGAATTACACGTGACATAGAATGTCAGAACCAGCAGAATGCTTAGCATGGTCATCTCTTCCAGCCCATGCATTTTATAAACAGGGATCACAGACCCAGAGCTGGTGGGGCCCTTGGAGGGCACTGAGGCCAAGCCTCTTGGTGCATAGACGACAGAGATGCAGAGCACTTGTCCAAGGTCACACAAGGAGTTCAACAGCCAGCATTTACAACAGCGACCCCGGACATTTTTGTAATCCTTCATGGCTTACAGAGTGCTTTCCCACAATGCTTTGAGGCAGAGAGTGCAGCTGGTGCCCCCATTTTACAGATGAAGAAACTGAAGCTCTGAGAGACTGACATGCTCAGGGGTTGGATTGTTAATCAATTTCAGATAATTTGTTGGTGGTCACATGACTAAATGCTGGAGGGAGGATCTGAACCCAAGCCTCCCTGATTTCATGTTAAAAGATCAGAAGTTCACTTACTAGCTGTGTGACCTTGGGCAAGTCACTTAACCCCAACTGTCCTGCCTTCTCCCTCCAAAAAGCAAAAAAATAAAAATAAAAAAAAGATCAGAAATTTAAGAGGAGGAAGAAACCTTCGATGCTATCAAGCCCAGCCTGCTTATTCTATTTCATTTGGTTTTTATTTGAATCCATCTCATTTATTTAGTATCTTACCTTGTTGGTTCCAATTTATTTCCCCCTACCCTTCTTGAACTGAACAATTTTTAAAAATTAAAGATTTAAATTAAATTTTAAAAATTAAATTAAAATCCCCCCCCAAAAGTCTCACGACAAAGCCACCAAATCCAATCCCCCTTTTTACACACAAGGAAACTGAGACAGGCAGAAGTCAAATGACTTCCTCAAGGTCACACAGCCTGTAAGTGTCTGAGTCAGAATTTGAACCCATATCTTCCTGACTCCAAGTGTGGTACCCTAGCTTCTTTTCTTTCTAAACATTTTTAAAAAATTATTAGCTAGAAAACCATCACCAAAGAATGGCATTTCTATATGTGAAGAAGGCTGGGAAAAGAGGACTGGATATGAAACTTTGAATTTATAACATATTATATATATATGTATATATACATAATATATATGCATATATAATAGAGAAGCTATCTGAAATAGATTCACAGTTTCGCATCATACCTATACACATAAGTAACAGATAACTTAGCGGTGGCTAGGTGGCACAGTGGACAGAGTGCCAGGGCTGGAGTGAAGAAGACCTGAATTCAAATCCAACCTCAGACACTTAGAGGCCGTGTGACCTTGAGCAAGTCACTTAACCTCTTTTGGCCTCAGTTTGCTCAAACTGTAAAATGGGGATGATAGTACCTACTTGCCAGGGGTTGCTGTGAGGTTTAGCATTCATGAGATAACACTTGTAAGGCCCTTGGCACAGTGCCTGGCCCAAAGAAGGTGTTACCTAAACGCTAGCTGCTATTATGACTACTGATGCTGCTGTCGCAGAAATGGGGTCTTCCTGACTGGGTCTGGGGCTCTATATAACGCATCACAGCTGCCTGACTTAGAGCCAGAGTACTCGAGTATTCATGCTTCCTCTCTGTGGCCCCTCGGGGAGTCGCCTGCCCCCTCTGACCTCTGTCTGGGCCTCTGGTCTGAATGGTCAGCCTCCAATGTAGCCTCTTGCCTTCCTGCATTTGGCACACAGTAAGCACTTAATAGATGCTCTATATAAATCTCTGACTCTGTGACCCCGCCTGCACGTATCCTCTGACCTGAGCTTGCTTCCCCATTCTGCCACTGAATACCTGAGTCACCACAGGTGAGCTGCTGAACCTCTCTTGGCCTCAGAGTACTCCGTGAAATGAGGGGGTTGGAGGAGAGGATCCCATGAGCTGAATGTACTTATCACCGTAAATGCTGCGTGTTTATTACTGTGATTGACATTTCTTTCGGGCTGTGGCTTCTATCAGGATGAGGGTCTCCAGATCCTGCTGCTGCCCTACCATAACCAATGTGTACTGGGTTGGAATCATCTGGGGGCTCATAACCCACACTGTACAATTTTTATTTCTAATTTCCTGCCCTCCCCACTCTCTCCCCAGCATCTCCTTCCTTTCCCAATCTCGCCTTGCACACCTTCCTGGGCACCTCCATCCATAACCCCATCGGGATATAAAAAGCAATGGCCTATTCAGCCCTGCTCTGGCTGGGGCATGAGTCAGCCTCTGGGTTGTGTGAGCGGCTCCTTCTCCATTAGATCTGACATCTAATTCATTGCAAACAGGAAGCACTCAGCTGCGCAGAGGGCGGGCGGCTGCCTGGGATGTGGCCCTGCTCCCCAGCAGGATGAAGGTCTCCCAACCCCAACAGCTCAGCAGGCCACCCTGTACCCCTTCCCCCTAACCAAGGCCGCTTTCCTCTAGGATACAGCTAATAGAACCGCCTTCCCACTTGCTATTCCAGGGCTACTCTGAACTGTGGTTGCCTAATTATATACCTCAGGGTGTTAATTAGTTTGATCCTGGAGAGATTTTTTACTACCTGTGCAACCTTTGGCAAGTGACTCCACCTCTGTGGGACTCAATTTCCCTTTCTATAAAATGAATAGAATGGATCAGATAGTTCCTAAGGCACCTTTTCAGTTCTGACACTGCAATTCCTGCTCAGGAAGGAGCCAGGGGGTAGGGGAAGGCTGAGGAGTGGGTTAGAAGCTGGCAGCTACCAGAATTCCAGGGGGTGGTGAAGGTTGATAGACCTATGGGGCCCTTCTGGAACAACGATGCAATTTTAAGAGTGGGCTGGAACTGTTGCTTAATTGGCACAAGAATTCTCCAGCTGGTCTGGGGCACAGAGGCTAGGCACCTGGGGCTCAGGGAGCAGTAGGAAGGCTCATGTATAAAGCTGTCAACACAGAAGACCTGATGGGAAAATTGAAGTCACAGACATAGCAGGTGCTGAATTCTAGAATATTGGAGCCAGAAGGGGCCTTGGTGCACTGAAGAGAGCTGGGAGGGGCTGGAGATCATGGAATGTCAGAAATGAGAGGGCCCTGGGAGAAGAGGACCAGGGCTGGGAAGGGGCCAATGATAGGATATTAGAGCTGGGAGGGGCTAGAGAACAGAGCATGTCAGACCTGGAAGCCCAGCTCCCCACCTCTGGGCCTAGCCTTCTTTTCTGATTCCTTTAGGAAAGGGAGAAGAAGTGTGTGTGTGTAACGGGGTGGTAGAGGCATGAGCATCCCACGGAATCCCCATTCACAGCTGCCCGGCCTCCAAAGGGATTAGCACTGAAGGGCACTTTCACAGTTTCCAAAGACTGGGTTTGCTTCCTTTGATGCTGTCCTTGACCCAATTAACAGAAGGCTTATCTTGTATGTACTGGGCACCTTAAAGGAAAAAAAAAAAGATACATTTTCTCTTGCCAAACCAGGGCCATGATGGGCAGCTGAGCTAAAGAGGACAGACAAGAGGGAAGTCTTTCTAGGATTTTCCCGCCCTCCCCCTCCGGAGAAATTTTGCATATGTGACCTTAAAAGAGATTTTTCAAGTCCCCCTCCCCCGCTCCACTTGGGTCCTTCATTCCCAAGAGGCTCTGGCTCCTCCTCGTCATGTTATAGATACTGGGGACTTGAAGCTACAGCATCTGTTTCCATGGCAACATGACAGCACCAGTGATCGAATGCATTTAAGCTGAGGCCATCCTTGGTCAGCTTCCCATGGTGCAGGTGTACTAGTGAATGCATGCACACACACACACACACACACACACACACACACACACACACATACACGTCTGCTCCACACTGCCACCCATCACTATGGTGCTGCCCTATGCCCCTCTGTACCCTCTGCCCTAGGCAAAGGCACATCCTTTGAGCTGAACATTCTGATCAGTGCCACCAAGCCCCAGAGCAGGAAGGAGATGGGTCCAGAAAACCTGGGGCACTTTCTGTGACTAGCAAGGGGCCTGAGAGCTCTGCTCTAAGGGCTGGAGGGGCATTTTTCTACATCACTTACAGGAGTGGTGCTGTGGAAATCTCCCTAGATCGAGAACTAGGGTCCTCATGGGATCATAGAACTCAAGAGGCCTTATCATCCAACTCTCTCCTTTTACGAATAAGGCTGCAGAGAGGTTAAGAGATCTGGGATTATGGGACCACAGAGTTAGATGGGAAGGGGGCTTAGAGGTCACTGGGGCCACCCCTCTCACTTTACAGATGAAGAGATTGAGGGCCCAGAGACATAAAGAGACTTGCTCAAGGTCACACAGACAGGAAGTGGAAGAGCAAGGTCCCCTGACTCTCAATCCAGTCTCTTTTCACTGTACCATGCTATTAAGTTAGCTGTGGGAAATTTGGACAAGCTTCCTCCTCCCTGAGGTTCCTATTTTCTCATCTGCAGCTTGGAGGTACAAGCTGATGGAGTGCTAGGCATGGAGTCAGGAAGACCTGAGTTCAAATCTGACCTCAGACACTTACTAGCTGTGTGACCCTGGGCAAGTCACTTAATCTCTGCCTCAGTTTCCTCCAGGGATAATAATAATAGCACCTACCTCCCAGGGTCGTTGTGAAGGTCAAATGAGATAAATTTGTAAAATTAGCTTAGCATGGACTCTGGTACATAAGTAAGCGTATAAATATTAGCTATTATTATCTATAAAATGAGAAGGCTATCGTTATACCAAGATATTGACAGAAGTCCTTTTGGCGGTAGCCCCAAAGTGGATTCCACAATTGGTGGGAGAAATGCAATGCAAACACAATGAATTATTATTGTAATATAAAAAATAGTAAGATGAGGGAGTCAGAGAAATATGAGAAGATTTGCATGAACGGATGCAGAGTGCAGAAGGAGAACAACAGACATAACGGATAAAATAACCTAAGTGAAAGCAACCAGACTCGGATTAATTGCAGTGACCAAGCTTAGTTCAAGGCATTAAGAGGTGGAAGGGAGCTTAAGAGATCAAAGCCACACAAGCAGACAGGAGCTCGGGGGTCTTTGGGGAGGCGAGGGGTGCCCCCAATTCTGACATTTGTTTTATTACTGCCATAATGTCATCCTTAGGTGGAAATGGTTCTAGAGTGCAGAATATGAGAAACACTTCTCCACTATCTATAGAAAGGTAATAAGCATTTCTCTTTTTCTCAGTGAGAAGGTCCTTTTTAATTCGTGTGTTTAGTGAGTGTAAGATTTCAGCTGGTGTTCCCTCAAGATGTCAACCAGTCCACCCCAGCCAGTCCTGGGATTGGGAAGTGCTCTAAGGAAGGATTGAGGCAGTCTAAGAGCCCAACTCTCTTTGGATTAGATAGCTGGGAGGTGGGGCCATCAAGAAGGATGAGATTATGTCTATAAATCACTTTAAGCTTTTCTCTTGACAAAGGGCTCTGAACCACTGTAAATCTATCTAGGCCTCTTAACCCTACCCTCTCCCTCCCATTTCCATCACTGATGAAGGTCACTGGTAAACAGACAAGCAGCTCAGGGCTGAGTTCCTGGGAGCAGTCACACCACTAGCAAACCCAGCCCTAGCTGATCAGCTAGAGGTGGCCAAATTCCCCGAAACTCTGCAGGGGTCTGGTCACTGCCCCACACCAGGGCAGGGCTCCTTGCCTAGCAGTCCCAAGTCTGAACCTACCCTGCACAGCCCAAAGGGCTGAGACTCGGCATTGGGATATCCACCTACTCTCTGCAAAGCTATTACCCAGCTGCCATTTTTATGGGTCATAAATTAGTAATAATGGTGAAACAAGTTATTCTAAAAGGGAGGGGGAAAGTTGGAGTCTCTCCAAGGAGACATGGGAAACACTCCAAGAGGAGACTCACAGCTAACAAGAAGCATGTGAGCTGGGAAGAAAGGATAGGAATGGGTCTGTCTTTAGCCAAGAGGGATTGTTACACAGATACCCCAGGATGGTAAGGGTGTCCCTACTCTTCCTCCATCCTCATCTCCTTCCCTTCTCCCTACTGTTGCCTCTTCTTCTCTATGCTCCTCTCTTTCTTGCTTCCTGTGACCCACCCTCTCCCTCAGCTCCTATAGGCATAGAACCTCCCCCCCCCCCAGCCTTTGCTTACAAGGGGAGCCAGAGGCCAAGGGGAACTCAGGGTGGATGAAAGATGATGAAACTCTTTGAGGTCAAGGCTGCCACTGACTTTTGACTTTGTAGTCCACTTCCACATCAGTTATTATCAACAGTACTTATTGACTGAGAAACAGTATGGTGGAGAGGATAGAGGGTTGGATTTGGAGTCAGGAACACCTGGGTTTGAATCCCACTTCAGACACTCAAGCTTTGACTGGGCAAATGACTGGTTTTCTCTGTGGAAGGAGGGAGCTGGACTAGATGGATGGCTTCAAAGGGCCCTTTGAGCCCAGATTTCTGACCGTATGAAACAAGGGTTCCAGTCTTCCTCTGCCTTCAAAGCCTCCCACTTAGAATGCCCCCTTACCTGAAGCCTGCCCTGATTCACTAGGTACCTAGAAGGTGTGGGCAGTTATGAGGATGAAAACAGGTTAGTCTCTGCCTTTAAGGAGTTAACATTCTAGAGTGGGGGACAAGGGGGGCAGAACTTATAGGGATAAAATACAAATTAAGGCAAAGATATTTCAAAGGACGGGAGGGGAGAGGAAGGGTGGGGAGAGGTCCCAAGCTAGAAGAGACTCTTGAGTTGTGCTATGAATGAAGCTACACTGTAGTGCCTTCTCTGCACCTATCTCATTACCTTTAGGGCAGGTATACAGCACCAGGCCTGAATACAAGACCTGAATTCAAATCCAGCCTCAGATACTTACTAGTTGGGTGACCCTGGGCAAGTCACTTAACTCTGTCTCAGTTTCCTCATCTGTAAAATGGGCTGGAGAAAGAAATGGCAAAACCATTCCAATATCTTTGCCAAGGAAATCCGAAATGTGGTCATGAAGAATTGGACCCAACTAAACATTCTCCTTAATATTGTAGCTATTTGTACTTGGTCCTCCTTGCTTTCCCCATTAGAATGTAATCTCCTTGTTGAGGGCAGGACTGATATTCTGCCCACCCAGCATGTAGTAATTGCTTTAATAAATGTGGATTTGAAATAGTCCAGACAAGGCTAGATCTCAGAGAGCTCACTACTCGAGGGGTGAAGTGATTTTTCCAAAGGTTACACAGTGAGCAGGGTCCAGAGCTGGAGCTGAATCAGTCCTGGCTGGGAACTCCCAGTTCCAGGAGCTGTCTGCTACAGCAGGCTGGGGCTACGAAGGGAGGGGGCCCTATCACGGCTGAGCCCCGGAGGAGGCTCCCCCATTCTGAGGCTTTGGATGAAACAGAAATAGGCCGGGGGGCATGAGTCAGCCAGAGACGGCCAAAGGGACCAGCCAATGCCAAACTATCAAGAATGAATGGGGAACCTGCTTAGGCTATAAATGTAAACTGCAGCTGAAACGAAGATACCCCGGGATGGCAAGGGTGCCCCTACTCTTCCCCCATCCTCATCTCTTCCCTTTCTCACTACTCTTGCTTCTTCTTCCCCCCCCATGCTCCTCTCTTCCTTGCTCCCTGTAACCCACCCTCTCCCTCCACCATCCCTCCTCCTTCATCTTCTCTTCTCTTTTTCTTTTTCTTCTCCCTCTCCAATCTCTCCTCTCCTCCCTCTTCTCTTCTTTCCCCCTCCCTCTCTTCAGCTTCATCCTTTCTTTCTCCTCCCTCTGCACTTCTCCTTGATGCACCTATTCCTCCATCCCTCCCTTTATATCTACCCTCACTCCATCCTCTTCTCTTTCTGCTAGCCCAATCTTCACAACTTATAGTGAAACTGAACTCCCCCCCAAATCCTCTCCTTTTCCTTATTTCCCTATCTCTGCCAAAGGACACCACCATCTTGCTAATGCCCTCCTCAATTCCTCAGCTCCTTGAGAAGGCAGCTAGAATCAATGCCCCCATCTCCTTTCGTCTCTGTAGCTCTTCACAGTCTGGCTTCTGAGCTCATCATCAGACCAAGACTGTTCTCTCCAACGTCACCAACATTCTCCTGGTTGCCAAATCTAACAGCCTCTGTTCGATGCTCTCTGAAGCCTCTGACACTGCTGGTCACCCTTTCTCTCCAGCTTTCCTTCACATCTCTCTACTCCTTCTTCTCTTTCTACCTGTCCGATGGCTCCTCTCAATCTCCTTGGCTGGACCTTTGTCCAGGTCATGCCAACGTCAGGCAGACGTCCCCTTGATTGTCACACTTGGTGATCTCTTGTGGTTTCAATGATCTTTACACTGAGGATTTTCAGGTCTATTTATCAGGTCTTAACCTCTCCCCCGGCTTCCAAACTTAAGTCTCCACCTGCCTATTAGATATCTACTGTGTCCTGTTCCTAAATTCAACAAGCCTGGGGCAGCTAGGGGACACAGTGGATAGAGCACCAGCCCTGCAGTCAGGAGGACCTGAGTTCAAATCCACTTATTAGCTGTGTGACCCTGAGCAAGTCACTTAACCCTAACTGCATCCAAAAGCAAAAAAAAAACAAAAACCCAACCCAACAACATAAAACCTCAACATGTCTGAAGCTCCTAATCTTTCCCCTCAATGTCATTCTGGATTCCTCACTCTCCCTCCCTCACTGTATTTATCCTGTTGCCAAGTTCTACCTTCTGTACATCTCCTGTGTGTGTCCCTTCTCTCCTCTGCCAGGCAGCCCATTCCTTTTTTAGAACTGCTTTAATTGTTGGGAAGTTTTTCCACACACGGAGCTAAAATCTACTTCCCTCCATTGTTTACCCATGGGCATTAGTTCTGTGCCTTAAACTCAAGCAGAACAATCAGAGTACTGTAGGTTAGTGTGGAGAGGGCAGGATTTGTCCTCAACTGAGACCCTGATTCAAATCCAGACTCAGGCACTAGCCATGTGACCCTGGGTTAGTCACTCAACCCCTTTCTGGCTTCAGTTTCTTCAACTACAAAATGGGGATAATAATACCTGATGTACTTACTTCAAAGGGCTGTTGGGAGGGTCATATGAGATTTATACATCTAAAGCCTTCTGCAAACTTTAAGGCTTCATATAAATGGTAGCACCCATTATTCTGCCATTAAACCCAATCCTTCTTCCACAAAATAGCTCAATAACTGTTTTAAGGAATCCATCAAATCTAGCCCTTAGGGTAACCACAGCCAGTCCCTTCAACTGACGGCACCAGTGGTTTTGAGCCCCCATCAGGGATGGACGGATTGATACAAATCCATCTGTTGATAAGAAAGCCAACTCAAAGAAGACAGTTGACTGATGATGGGCCAATATGGCACAGCTGGGAGGGTGCAGCTTGGTGGAACAGTAAATAGAGTGCCAGCCCTGGAGTCAGGAGGACCCGAGTTCAAATCCAGTCTCAGACATTTGACAATTACCAGCTGTGTGACCCTGAGGTAGATTGCCTCACCAAAAAAAAAAAAGGTATAGTGGGAGGAAGGCCAAGGATGGTGTGAAGAGCTGGGCTCTGCCCCAGAGTCTCCTATTCACTCAACCTGTGACTTTTGGATGAATCACTTTGCCTCAGTTTCTCCATCTGCCAAATGGGGATAATGCTTCTATATTGCCTCCTTCAGCAGGGTTACAGGATCTACAGGATCAGAAAGTGCTAGGCTTGGAGTCAGAAAGACCTAGATTCAAATCCTGACACTAAGACTTACTTCAATTCAACATTCATTAAGCATCTAATATATGCCAGGTACTGGTTTGGGAATACAAAGACAAAAATAAAGTCCTTTCTGTCCTCAAGATGCATATAATCTAAACTCTGAACTTCAGTTTCCATGGTAGCCAAGGGGCACAGTGGATACAGTGCTACGCCAAGTCAGGAAGACCTGAGTTCGAATCCAGCCTAATTGTGTAACCCTGGGCAAATCACTTAACCTCCCTCAGACTCAGTTTCCTCAACTGTAAAGTGAGAAAAATAATAGTAGCTATTTCCAAAGATTTTGGGGAGTATTAAATGAGATTATATTTGTAAAATACTTGCCACAGTGCCTGGCTCATAGTAGGTGTTTTATACATGTGTATATGCATATATCTACACATATATGGATATGTACACACCAGCTATTAGTAGTAGTCATAGTACATCAGTAAAACTGGGATAATAACACCTCCAGTATCTGCCTCCCAACAGCCCTAAGAGGCAGGTTCTATAATGATTCCCATTCTACAGTTGAAGAAACTAAGGCAAAGGGGCAACTAGGTGGTGCAGTGAATAGAGCAATGGCCCTGGAATCTGGAGGACCTGAGTCCAAATCTAGCCTCAGACACTTGACATACTCACTAGCTGTGACCCTGGGCAAGTCACTTAACACCAACTGCCTTGCCTTTCCCCCTCCAAAAAAAACCCCCAAAAGAAAGAAACTAAGGCAAGTAGAGATTAAGTGATTTGCTCCAGGTCACGAGGCTAGTAAATGGTTAGGCTGAATTTGAACTCAGGTCTTCCTGACTCCCAAACTATCATTCTATTTACTACCTATCTAGCTGCTAGCTAGGTGTTAGTTATCATTTTTATTAGCAAATGAGATGATGCCCATGAAAACACTTTGAGTAGAGTTAAAAGTCATTCCTTCGAGAAATTAGAAGCAGATCAAATACCCTTCACAAGCATCACTAAAGGGTGAATTCTTAATGAAACAAGGGAGAGAGGTTATCACAAAAGACAGTTTTGGTAACTCCTGATTACCTCCTGAAAAGGTTTTTGCAGAAAAAATTATGACACGCAGAATAAGGGAAGTGGCTGAAAGAGAAAAAAAAACAACCCTGTATCAAATCTCTGAAAAAACTCTGATATCCAAGATATATAAGCAACCAACAGATTATAGGGTGTCCCAAAAATCTTTTTTTTTTCTTTTTAGAGGGGGCAAGGCAGGGCAATTGGGGCTAACGACTTGCCCAAGGTCACATGGCTAGTTTTGTGTTAAGTGTCTGAGGCCGGATTTGAACTCAGGTCTTCCTGATTCCAGGGCCGGTGCTCTATTCACTGCGCCACCTAGCCACCCCAGTGTCCCAAAAATCTTAGTAAGGTTTTAAGATTTAATAACTTCAAACCAATGTAGCCAAGATTAGAAGGAAAGTAGAAAATTTTGGGGAAAATTTTATAGACAGTTTCTCGGATAAAACTCTGTCAAATTTATAAGAATATGAGTCATTCCCCAATTGAGAAATGATCAAAGGATACAAACAAGCAGTTTTTGGAAGAAGAAATCAAAGCCATCTATAGTTATACAAAAAAAATGCTCTAAATCACACTATTGATTAGAGAAATGCAAATTAAAACAACTCTGAGGTACCACCTCACACCTATCAAATTGATTATAATGACAGAAGGAGGAAATGACAAATGTTGGAGATGTGGAAAAACCGGGACACTAATAATACACTGTTGGTTGAATTGTGAACTGATCCAACCATTTTGGAGAACAATCTGGAATTATGTCCAAAGAGTTATAAAACTACATATACCCTTTGACCCAACAATACCATTATTAGGTCCATTTCCCAATGTGATCAGGGAAAAAGGAAAAGAACCTTTATGTTCTAAACTATTTATAGCAGCTTTCCTTTCAGTGACAAAAAGCTGAGGATTGTAGGGATGCCCATCAGTTGGGAATGGCCGAACAAGCTGTGGTATATGATTGTGATGGAATACTGCTATGCTATAGGAAATGGTGAGTTCAATGATCTTAGAAAAACTTGCATGAAATAACGAAGAGTGAAATGAGCAAAACCAAGAGAATATTGTATACAGTAACAGCCATATTGTTTGAATGACTATGAATGACTAAATTATTCTGAGTAACATGAGCATTCAAATCATCTACAAAGGACCTATGAAGGAAGATAAAATGTTATCACCTGCAGAGCAAGAACTGCTATATGGAAATATAAATTGTAGGGTTCCCCATATAGATCTTTACCAAATGTTGACCTTCTCTAATGTGGGGTTGGGAGACAGAGAGAGAGAGAGACAATTCAAAACTTAAAATATACCAAAAAAACTTAAAATTTAAAAAAGATTTAGTAACTTTAGAAGTATAAACAGTACAAATTTATGGAAGGCAACACTGAAAGATTATTTGAAATTTTAAAATATAGATATGTCCCGTATTAAAGTTCAAATAACTAGCTTTGTGCTATGCATACATTACTCTAGTCAATTTTTGAACTGTTGCATTCAAAGCTTTCATTACTTGTGCTCAGTGATTGAAAGGATGGAATTTGTAACCTTATAACGAGGTTTCAATATGTGTGTGACAGATTGGATGGGACTCCACAAAAAAAGTCTAACAGTAACTGAGGTGGCCAAGCAAGAGGTCTCCTCCTCTGATGTTCTAGCACGAGAAAGTGTCACCTAGAAACTAGACACACATGATGTATAATGACAGGATACTCTGTCTTCTTAAAAGTAAGATGAAAAATCTATTATTTATATACATTATTATATATAAATATTTATATATAAACCTATTATTTATACTAAAATATACAAAGTAGGTAAGTACAAAAGAAATGTAAATAATTAAGCTTTCAAATTATATTTTTTTGTAAGTTTGTAGCATTTATACTTCTGAAGTTACTAAAACCTAAAACTTCACTAAGACTCTTGGGACGCCCTGAGTGTATGTGTATGTGTATGTGTACGTATATGTATGACCAAGAGCCCATCCCTAATAGATAAGTCCTTAAAAGATATGAACAGGCAATTATTAAAAAAAGAATTATAAATTAGTAACAACAACATAAAAGAGTACTCCAAATCATTAATAAGACAAATGCAAACCTATACAAACGTGGGCTTTCACTTCACACCTAGCAAATTGGTCAGGATGATCAACAATGGCAACAGTCAATGCTTCAGAAGTTATGACAAGATATGCACACTTGTACATTGTTGGTGGAGCTGTAAATTGGCCTGACATATAGTAGGCATTTAAGAAATGCCTCTTAACTGATTAACCTGATGCTATAAAATTATAATGACCAAGCTTTACCTCAAAGGAAAGATATGAGAAGGTTCCATGCCCCCTTCCCCACTTTTTTATAGAGGTAGTAGACTATGACTATAGAACATAGCTTGCGGTCCCCTTGCCCTTGCACCTCTTCCCCTGCTACACATACACACACACACACACACACACACACACACACACACACACACACTATGTAAGTATCATGCCTATTTTACAGATAGGAAAACAGGAGGGATTCAAATCTAAGTTTTTCTGATTTCCAAGTCCAGAAATTATGGACCACCCTGCACTAGCTAGTGGCTAATAACCACATTACTAAGCAAAGCTAAGTCCGAGAGAGAGAAAGCAACTGTCCAGCAAGGGTTCCCAGAGCCCACTCAGGTACTGCTAGGACAGGTCACACGGAGCAAAAGGTGGGCTATAAATAGCAAAAAAGTCATTCCCCATGGAAAAAAGGTGATATTGAAGAGTCCTAAATCTAATCAAAGGTAGCAGGAAGTACAATTCACGATTCACTGTCTCTAGGCAAGTCTTGGGTACACTGAGATGATGGCTCTAATGGGAAATTAGCCCATTAAGGGTTGGGATTTAAGGGATAGTTAAAGGGGCAGAGCTGGGCATGAGAAGGGAAGGACCTGAAGGCATCTCTCCCAGAAGGGTCAAGGCTAGAACACAATTCACAGCAGTGATGGCCCGGCATAAGAAATTGGGCAGTTAGCCCCAGGCAGGAACATTGCTGATATGGCCAGGAGCTAATGGCTCCCATGGGCAGAGAGCAGAGAAGTGAATTTGGTTACAGCAGAGAATGAATGTTCAGTGTGGTAGGAGCTAATGTCCTCTTGGACTGGGAGAGGGTGGGCTGAATCATCTCATGACCAAAGTGCCTAAAGCCGAGTCCGGCGGTGTAGATTGGTAAACGTTGAGACTGTGGAGGCTGAAGCCAGTGGATCCCTTGAGTTTGAGGGACCTGAGATGTAGAGAACTAAAGCCAAGTGTGCTAGGGCAACCCCAATACGATTCTCCTGGAGGCTACCAGGCTGCCTACGGAGGAGCGAACCAGCCCAGGCCAGAAATGAGCAGGTCAAAGTTGCTGAGCTAATCAGCCTCATGTCTGGGGTGATAAGCGGCTTCTGTACTTCCAGCCTTGGCTGGTGTGTATATGGTGGTGGCCTATATAGGGAGCTAATGTCCCTAGGCATAGGTAGCTAACATTCCCATGTACAGGGATCCAGGGGAGCTGAACCTGCTCACGACAATAACATAATGTCCCCATGGTGGACAATGGAGAGTCTGAAATTCCTATGGTGTAAAGCAAATGTCCCATGTTCCCTTAGCCTAGAGCTAATGGCCCCATGGTGTTAGAGATGACATTTTCATAGGACAGGGAGTTAATGCTTAGTCCCCTGGATAGAGAGTAACGTGGATATGGCTATGGTGAAAAGCTACTCCTTCCATAGTGGACAGCTCCATTCCTGTGAGGGAGACCAATGTTTTCACAGATGAGGAGCTAATGTCTCAACAGTGGAATGCTATAGAGACATATCTCCTAGCACTCACTAGTGTCCCCTTGCCCCTCCTTTAGAAGGAGAGCTCCCTGAGGCCAGGGACTATTTTTGTCTTTCTTTGTATTCTCAGTATTTAGCCTGGTGCCCAGGTGATCACAGTAAGAACTTAATGAAGGCTTTTGGACTGATTCACTATTTGCATTAATGGATGGCTGATGAGCAGCAGCATGCATTGTACCTGCCCGCACTAGACAGCTGGTATCCCCGGGGCTGGCATTCCTTCAGTAGAACAAACGATACCCTGGCCGGGGAGCCAACATTCCCGCTGCCATGAAGGAGAAGAAATGTTTGCGTGCATGAGTGGTTGATGTTCTCAGTGGGGCAGCTGCGTCTGGCTAGTAAATGTCCCTAAAACACAGATATTCCTTGGGGACAGAGGGGCCCTACCAGGCCAGCTCCCAGATCAAACATTCTCACCGACCAATAACTGACGTTCCCAATGTGGTGGGGGGGAGGGGAGGGCAGAGGGTGTCCACGTTTTTAAGATAGAGCCAGGCAGAGGCATGACAGATAGCTCTTGGTAGAGAGTGACCTTGGAAGCAATGGCTCCAAAGGAGACAAGGAGGATCCCCATGGGTACTGCCTCCTAAACAGGGAAAGTAAAGGCATGGCTGGTAAGCCACGTACCTGAAATGTTTGTGAACTTGGGAGGCCTTGGGGACTGGCTGAGGCTTGTTGAGACAGGCCTCCCCATCCCCACTTCACCACGTCCCTTCCTGGTTAGAGTTCATAGGTGGGTGAGCACCTCGGGAGGCAGCTGGTGGGAACAACCCTCCCCAAGAAGAGGCCTTCCTCCCCACTCCCTTCCCTTGTTCTTCTGGACCAACCACAGGCTAAGGAGCTTCTCTGAGCTCCTCTCCAGGAGGGGGCTGGGACAGGGCTTCTATCCCTGGGTGCCGTCAGGGTATGGTAAGGCCTCTAGACTTGGGTACAGAGGGACCTGATCAGGTCAGCTACCAGGCCTGGCTTTGGCATGGGAGCGGTTAACTGAGTTTGTCATCAGAAGCGCTGGACCCTTTGGCTGTTTCATTTCCCCTGCTTGCTCTGATAATGAGATTTCCCGGTAGCTCTGGGAAAGGCAACAGCGTGGGCGCCTCTGGCCATAAGTGCCCTTGATCGGAGGAATGGTATCCCATGGTCCCAGAGACCCAGGAGCGGGAAGGGAGCTTAGCATTCATTATTTACAGAGAAAGAAATGGAGGCCCAGAGAGGGAAGGGGACTGAGCCTCAAGGTCTGCGGAAATCAAAAACTCACTTCACAGGACACAAAGAACTAAGACATAGGCTAGTATAGTGGACAGAAGGCTGGACTAGGAGGCAGAAACCTGCCTCAGATACGTATGTACCATGTGGCCCTGGCCAAGTCACTTCACCTCAGTTTTCCCATCTGTAAAATGGGGTGACAGTGGTGGTGGTGTTCAATGTTCCTAAGGTGGCTTTTACCTCTAATCCTGAGCTCCTACCATCACAAATAGTTACTTCTAGAGAGCATATTCTGTTAGAACTTGGGGGGAAGACTGAAAGAGGCAGAGGAGAGAAGGTTGTGGGAAGGGGCAAGAGGGGGAAGTAGATTCAAGGACTTTAGAAACAACTTAGGGGTGGCTAGGTGGTGCAGTGAATAGAGTATTGGCCCTGGAGTCAGGAGGACCTGAGTTCAAATGCAGCCTCAAGACATTTAACACTTATTAGCTGTGTGACTTTGGGCAAGTCACTTAACCCCAATTGCCCAGCCTTCCCCCTTCCAAAAAGGGGGAAAAAAAAGAAACAATTGGGAGTGTGGCCTTAGTGGGGGCCTGCTTGGCTGCCTTTAGTGCCCAGAGGCACTGAAGGGTGAGATGAACTCCCAAGGTCCCTTTCAGCTGAAGGATCCTGGAGAAGTCTGGGGAGAAGTGAGTGTCCAGGCAGTGAAGAGGATATCCAGCTATGCATGTCTGCCATGTTGAGAAGGGGCCAGACTGATTCTGTGTGGCCCCAGAGGACGTCACAGCTCTGTCCCTTGCCTCCCATTGCCTATGCTAGCAATGCCCTCCCACTCCCTCTCTCCCCACCTGGCAAATTCCTATCCATCCTTTAAGTCCCAGGTCAAGGGTCTCCTCTTCCAGGAAGCCTCCCCATTGACACAGCTGACAATGGCCCTGCCCTTCGCTGGAGACCCAGCACTCTGGTATTTTAATTTAACATGCACTCATTATTTCTGTTATTTAACACGCACTCAAATGCACTCATTGTTTTGGACCAGTCATCTGGGTTGGTGTCTGTGGAGGTCAGAGACTTGTCTTATCTAAACCTAGTGCAAAGAAGTGTGGGCTGGAGGCGCTGCAGGGACTTTGTAATTTATACTTTATTTTATAAATGCTTGCCTCTATTTCAAGGACAGGATCCTATGACTCAGCTCAGAGGCCACTGAGTCCAACCCTCTCCATTTACATATGAGGAAGCTGAGGGCCAGACTTGCCCAGGGTTACCCTGTAAATCAGAGACAATGGCAGGATTTGAACTCAAGTCATTTCCTTCCCAAGCAAAAGGTTTCCCTCTAAGAATGCTGGGGCTACTGGGAAACGTGCTGGCCTTTGAAGATAATGAGACTAAATCACAGAGTCTAGGAGGAAAAGCTTCAGTGGCCAATCTATTTTGGGGGCCATCCAGCCTTATGCCTTGATGTCCCCAGAGAAGGGGGGAGCTACCACTTCTTGAGATAGTCTACTCCACTCTGGGACCAGTCTCTTCTGCCTGACGTTCAGCCTCAGGTGGCGCCTTGGTGGCTCCCTCCCATTCCTCCTCACTTTGCCCTCTGGGGACCAAGCATCGCAAGGCTCTTCCCTCTTCTGGGTGACAGCCCCTGACAGATCTATAGACAGCTAGCACATGCCCCTTGAGTTTTTTCTTCTCCAAATTAAACACACTCAGATCCTTCAAATGAATTTTAACCCTACATCTGCCACTGACTCAATATGGGATTTAGGACATGTCCTTAAGGGAGGAAGAAGAGCAAGGGCCCTGGAAATAGTCCAGAATCCTCAGCAAAAAGGGTATTGGGTCTAGAGACAGAAGACTGGGGTTTGAACCCCAGCTCTGCCATTTAGGACCGATATTGCTCAGTCTCTCTGGGTCCCAGTTTCCTCAACTGCAAAATGAGGGGCTTGGGCTAGATGACCCTTAAGGACTCTTCCAGATCTAGATCCAATATTGAGTGACCCCAACCACATCATTTCTCTTCACGTATCTGTTCAATGGGCACAATAATACCTGTAAGCGGTTGCTTCCTGGGGTGTCTGGGAGGACTGGGTAAGATAATAGAAGAGCTTTGTAAATCTCAAAAAGCAAAAAAAAACAAAACTAAACTGGACCAGATTTTGAAAATGTAGGGAACTTGAAGTGAAAAACTCCTTTCATTCATGCAGAGTGGGCCCCACTGTGATCTGTAGTTGGAGAGAGCTGGCTGGGGCACCAAGAAGGTCACTGAGTCAGAATGCAGCAGGGTGGATTTGAACTCATGGCTAGCTGACTCTGAGGCAGCAATCCCCACCCCCAGGGTCCCTAGTAATGTCATGGCCCATAGGTTGGCGATGCCCACCCCCTCAATTTTCGGAGCCTGGCTGGGGTGGGGTCACCTACCTGGATCATGTACAGCTGGGCGATGCGATATTCCTCCACACTCATTGGAAGAGGAATGCGATATTCCTTTATAAGCATCTTGAAAGTCCGAGCCTTCCCGTCTCAAGGGAACTGCAACCTGGAGATTTCTCCTGAAGACTCCTTAAAGGAGCACAACGGAATTCATCAGGGACTCCTACACAGGGGAGAGAACAAGACCAGGATCACTTTCTGATGTCGGGGGGAGGGGCGGGGGGGGGCAGCAATGGCGTTTGCAGTGGAAAAGCCACCCTAAGCAAGTCAGTCTACCTCTTTGTGCCACTCAATTTTCCCAACAAATGGAGATAGAACACTCAAATCATGGTGCTAGAAGCTGGAGAAGACAGTATGGTATAGTGGAAAGTCAAAAAGTCCTGGGTTTGAGTTCAACATTTTGACACATACTAGACATATGACGCTGAGCAAATCATTTAACCTCTGTTGCCCCAACGCAACTCTCTAAGAGGATAGGGGGGCAAAGCAGGTGCTGACTGGCATTGGTAGAGGGAGCTTCCTCTACCAATGTAGGTTGGCAGACTATTGTCTTAGAGAGTTGCCTGAGGCACAGACAAGTTACTTGAGTTGCCCAGGATCACAGTGCCAGTGAGTGTGAGAGGTAGATGTTGAGCCCAGGTCACAGAGAGCTCTTCAGTCACAGGCCGTCCCCCTGGGAGGTTGGGAATGGGAGGATGTCAACATGTAAATAGATAAGAACATGCATGATTAATTGGAGAGAATCCCAGCAGGAAGGAGGATCAGGAAAGGAGATAATATATGAGATAATACATGAACTTTGAAAGAAGGAATTTCTAAGAAGTGCAGGGAAGGAAGGGGCATTCCAGGCATGGGGGCGAGCCTGGGAGGCAGGAGATAGAAAGTCAAATTAGTTCAGGGAAACAGCAAGGAAGCCAGAGTTACTAATCCTAGATGCCAGAACCTCAAGGCAACTGAGTCCAACTTCCATCTTGCCCCTGCCATCTATTAAACATTATGTCTTCATGAGAAAGCCTATGAGTGGTGTGGCCTAATAGGAAGCTCTCAGCTTTGGGGAAGGAGACATGTGGAGATAACCTGAGATCAACAGAAGCAGAAACGAAAGCAATACTGCTATTTGCTGTTCACTAGAGACGTCCAGTGCAGAAAGAATAAAAAGATGATGAGTTTGGGGATACAGATCACAAGCTAAGCACAGAGATACAATATTGTCAAAAAGGGAAACTTTACTTATCTGAACTTCTCCTGGAGTTCTCAATGTGTGCCAAAAGCAAGGTAGGGATAGACTAGTAAAGGAAACTGTCAGGTGAGAAAATTTCCTCTACCAAAACAGATGAATCAGCATCTTCTCTGCAGATAATAGTCTGCAGGAGTCAGAGAACCTTTTTTCTCTTTTAAATTTCTGATAACTGTATTTCAACATAATTGTTTTCCTTATGTCTTTTGTTTTTGAATTTAAAAGCAATTCTTCCTGAGAAAGGGGTACCTAACATAAAAAAAGGTTAGGAAAGTTGCCTAGCACACAGGAGGTATAATAATAATAAAAATAAACATTTATATAATACTTTAAAGTTTGCAAAATGCATTACAATGTTATCTCATTTGATCCTCAAAATAATCCTTGGAGAAAGGTCCTATTTACCACCTCACATTTCACTGTTCCTGGCAACAGGTCTAACAAAGGATAACTGACTGGCCCAGGGTCTCATAGCTACTTAGTGTCTAAGGTTAGATTTAAATCCAAGCCTTCCTGACTGTAGGTCCAGCCCTCTTATCCAGTGCCCCAACTACTCAGGGTCACAGAGTCAATGTGTGTCCAAGATAAGACCACAGCCCAGGTCCTATGTACTCTTGAGAGGTCAGTTCTCTATCTAGGACATGTTGCTATTCTACCAAAACTAGAGATTTCTTTTTTAAATTCCCCCATTGGACAAAAGAAGAATATTTTAGTTTTAGTTTGCAAAGGCAAAGGAGGGAGATGTAAGTATTGTTAGCCCCATTTCCCAGATCAGGAAATCAGAATTCCAAGAGGCAATTTTGCCACGGTCCCTCAGCTAGTAAAGGATGTAAGTTGGGATGTGAACCCAACTGTCCAGTCCAGGGCTCCTTCCACAACAAGGGGCAGCTGGGGTGTAGGGAAGTCAAAGAAAGGGCCTGCCAAGCCCCGGGGAGGTCAGCTTCATTACTAAAAATGGTGGATGCTTTTCTCCTGTTTTCCTATATCCTTCCACCCTGTTGGTGTGTGTTGGAACAGGTAAATAAAGGCTTGCACAAACTCAGTTTTCTCTCCACAAAGGAAGGGCTGCCAAGACAAATATAATTACTCAGACTGAATTCACAGTCCAATGTCTTGGGCATGGGTATAGGCATGGGCACAAGCATGGGGAAGGAGAGAGGGAGAAGGGCAGGCCTCAGAAAGGTTGCCTGCACAAGCTAGCTTCAAGGCAGAGCCTGCCTGCCTTCACATGGGGGCAAAGCTCCTTTGTGGTTACAGAGCAGGTTCCCATCCCTTGGGTTACTCAATCTGGAAAAGAGATAATAACACAGCACTGCCCTCCCAAAGATCTGTGGGTAATGATGGATAAAGAGCTCGCTCTGGAGCCAGTCAACAAGTAGAGTCCTGCTTCTGATACCAGGCAGATGGGTAACCTTGGGGACGTCACTGAGACCCCCCAGGGATCTGGGCAACCCAACAGAGGCTCCCTGCTGGAGATCCACCTTGGTGGAGAGAGTGTCCCTACAACCAACAAATTCATCTGAACCCTGAAATGGTCTAAAGAAGAAATGTTTCTTAAGCACCTGATGGGTGCTGTGTGTCTCAGCTCCATCTCACCATCGCTAAGAATCCTGTGCAGATCCTCCCTTGGCACCAGTGCCTTCTCTGGTTCAGCCCGTCCATAGCTTGTCTGTAAGCTCTCTCCTCTATTAGATGGTGAGCTCCTCAAGGGAAGGCATTGCCTTTTGCCTTTCTTTGTATCCCTGGCCCTTAGCACAGTGCCTGGCACATAATAGCCCTTCCTCCCTCCTTTCCCTTCTCCCTTCCTTCTTTCCTCCCTCCCTCCCTTCTTTCCCTTTCTCCCTTTCCTTCCTCTCTCCCCACCTCTCACCTTGCACCTCCCACTGTGAACTCACTGAGGATACAGACCGTCTTTTGCCTTACCACAGTGCCTGGCACATAGTAGGCATTTAATACTGCTTGCTCACTCTGTGCCAGGAACTATGGGACTCAAATACTGGGAATTCAAAGACCAGTGGGAAAGAGTTCCTGCCTTCAAGGAGTTTACATTCTATTGGGGGAGGGACGGAGGACATACAAGTATGTTACGAAAATAATGCGGCACAAAGTACAAGAGCACAAATAAGATGGTTTTGGGGTGGGGGATAGTGAGCACTGGTCACTGGAGGTCATCAGGAAAGGGCTCATAAGAGGTGGCTTGGAGAGATGGAGGTGAGGAACCAACCATCCCAGGCTTGTGCCAATATGGGAGGAGAAGCAGGACCAGAAAGTCAGTGTGGCTGGCACTGGGAGGGTAGACAGGGCGCAGAACCTACAGAAACAACAAGGTGAGAGCTCTCGGTACCCTGTGGGGCCTGTGCATGCAACCCCCAGGTAGGCTTTAGCAAGGAATCCAGTGCGGCTGCCTGGATGGTGATGGCCGTGGGTTTGGGCCCCAGGGAGATGGGATGAAAGAACAAGAGATATTTAGTCTTGGAGAAGGGACCATCACAGGATCATAGATTTAGGGTTCAGAGGGGAAGAAAGTAGGAAACTTTGGGAAACAAGGGTGACCGAAGTATAAAAACATCAATAAAAAATAAAAGAACAAATGAATCTTTTTTTTTAAGTCAAGTCTGATGGAGAGGCTGACTCATTGCTCCAGAGAAAGAAGGCCGCTTGCTCCCTTTCCCATCTCTCCTGCCTTTTAGCTTCTTCTTGTGTATTCCTCTCATTTGAACTAATATTATAACTACTTGAGTACACTTTTGTGAGCTCCTTGGTGGCACAAACGGTGACATTTTTACTTTGAGCCTCGCACACACTGGAGTCTAATAAATCTCTTGAATTGGGAGGGAGGGAAAAAAATGGTCTTAAACTGGAAGGAACCTGAGAATCCATCTGGCCTAACCTAGCCTGTTTTACAAATGAGGAAACTGAGGCCCAGGGAGGTTAAGGGATGTTCCCATAGTCAAGCAAAGAAGCAAATGGCAACTTAGGTCAGAGGATCGTGTATTTAGAGCTAGAAGTCAATTAGTCCAACTACCTCATGGAGAGGTGACCTTGCCCAGGTTGTAAGTAACAAGTGGCAAGACCAGAATTCGAACTCAGGTCCTCTGACTCCAAATCTGAGGATCTTTCCACTGTGCTGGTCGATGACAGCTGCCTTCAAGCCTTTCAAGGGCTGGCATGTGGAAGAGGGGCTCAGTGCTAGAGGGCAGGCCCAGCAGCGTGGGCGGGGCTCAGAATGCCAGCTGTCCCACTGTGGAATGGGCTGCCTCCTTTGGAGTTCTTCCAGCAGAGACTGCTCAGACAACCACTGGTGGGTTCTGTTACTGGGAGGATTCCTTTAGGATTGGCCCAGAGGGCTGCTGAGGTGCCTTGCAGCTCAGGACTTGTGTTTTGTTTTGTTTTTTAAACAACTGATGCTCTATATTTCAAAGGAGGGATTGAGAAATATGGGTTAGAGCAATCAGGAAGGGCTTCATGGAAAGAGTGAAATGTGAGCCAGGCCCAGAAGGCTACTCCTAGGGCAAACATGGATTCTGAGATCTGGGGATGAGCAGAATCCAGCATAAAAACCATGCATGATGGTCCCTTTTGGTAAAAGGCCTGGCAGCAGAAGGGGCACATGGTTGGGATGGAGTGGGCATTCAATCGGATCTCCATCACTGAGTGGCACCTCAGATCACTCCCTCCAGCCTAGGGGAGAGGCAGAGGCCCTAAAGGGCAGAGGGCAAAGCCCCACAGACCTGGCCCAGGCAGTGCTGGTCACCAAAGCCAGCTGGTGAGTAGGAGAGAGTGGCCATTAACCCTGGAGGCCACATCCAAGGCAGCAGGGTGCTTGCAGCTTCAGGGGCCAACAGGAAAAACTTTCCAGGTATCTTTCTTGGCTGTTTTCATTTTTCCACTAGATTCAAAGCCAGAATATAATTCATGAGATGGGGCCAGGTGGAGCTATGAAAACGCCCTTCATGGCTTGGTCCCCAGCTGTGTTTCTGCACGTTATCTCTGCTTGTCCCTTCAACAACTAAACCATCTTTTGATCAGCTAATAGAGAGCTTGCTGGCTGCCTGAAACAGAGATTTGGGACAGCAGAGGCAGGAGAAGCTGGGGTGGGGGTGGGGGTACAAGAGGCACATAGCCCCTTGCCCCCAAACCAATCACCCTCCTCACCTGAGAGGAGCTGCTAGGAATCTAGCAGGAGATCCAGGAGGATCCACAAGGGGAGGCAGGGGTTTTCAGAGGGCTAGGCTTCTGTTCCCATGGATAAGAGGAGGAGGAAGAGGAAGGTGGAAGGGGAGAGAAAGAGGGAGAAGAGGAATAGGAAGGAAGAGGGAGAGGAGGAGGAAAGAAGGAAAAGGAAGAGGAGGAAGAGGGAGAGAAAGGGGGAAGATAAGGAGAAGTGAGAAGAGGAGGAAGAGGAAGAGGAGGAAGAATAGGAAGAGAAGGAAGAGGGAAAGAGAGAGAAGATAAGGAGAAGGGAGAATAGGAGGAAGAAGAGGAGGAAGAAGAGGAAGAAAAGCAGGCAATGGGAGCCTCTGCAAACTCAGCCGAGGTAATTATGCTGCAGGAGGGTGGTGGGAGAGTCAGACATGTATTTTATCTCTGTCCCTGCTGGAGTCGTGATGGGTCAGACAAGATTGTATTTTAAGACTACCACAGGGGGAGCTTTCTGGGCATATTTGGAGGCACGGAGCTAGGAAACTAAGGTGGCAGCAGCAGCAGCAGCAAGCTTTCTGGGGGCTCCTCTCCCCCCTTCCTGCACTCCTGCTCTCAGATCTCTTGCAGGGATGGAGCTGCTGAGCACGGGATGTGGTATTTGGTCATGGACCACTCCAGGAAACTGAGATAGAAGAAGAATCACACCTGGACACACACTGGCTGTGTGCCCCGGGGCACACCCCTCACTTCCCTGTGTCCTAGGAATCTCCTGAGGACTGTAAATGAAGAGATGAGTTGCTGATCTGCATGAGCGGGTAGAGTTTCCATACCAGAAGCTCCCCTCACCTAACCACAAAAGACCCCCCAAATCTGACCTGGCACAAAATGTTCCTGATGATCTCATCTGAGCCTCCCAAGTAAGCCTGTGAAGCCCTCATTTTATGGAAGAGAGAACTGAGGCACAGACCCTCCCTGGGGGTCACATAGCTCAGAAGTGTTGGCACAAAGGTCTTGGACCTCAGGTCTTCCTGACTCAGGAGTCCTGAACTCTATCTGCTCCCTACCATCTCACCCTCTCACTCAGATGGCAACTTGGAGATCTGAACGTGTAACAATCAACAAACATGAAGTGCCTAATATGTGCCAGCATGATGGCTAACACACAGTAGGTGCTTAATGTTTATTGACACTCACTGCCAGATACCGTTAGGGGAAGCTGAGGCCCCAAAGAAAGGAAGTGATTTCTACGGGAAACCCATTCATCCCCAGGGGGGATCCATACTCTTCTGGACACCTTCCCCCAAACACACACATCCCTGGGAATGAACATGAAGGAAGGTGGATCCTGTAGACACAGGGGGAGAAATTCCCTAGGCTTTGGTGCTCCCTGATCACCCACTTTAAGGCCTCTGGTCACAGGACCTGGATGGATGAGTGCGTGTGTGTGTGTGTGTGTGTGTGTGTGTGTGTGTGTGTGTGTGTGTAAACCTGAATTTCCTCTGCCCCCTGCCCCCCCATCACCTTCAGGGGCAAGATAAGGGAGGTAGACTGGGCAGAGCACAGCCAGGAAAACTGTTCTTTGGAAGCTGCCACTCATCTTATGGGGCCGACCTGAAAGGCCTTTCTGCTTCAAGCTCTAGAACCATCTCAGGCCAACCAATGGCCAGGTTGTTAAGAGGACATTGGCTTCTAGAGCAGCAAGGGAAAGGGTATTTGGGGAGAGAATTCTGCATTAATTCACAGGCCCTACACTAGCTTTAGGCCAGGGTGGGGGTGGGGGGCCTCCATCAAGACAATTATAGAAATAACACTCAGTGGAGGAGGGGGAAGCATAGGGCAGGAAAGGTTCGAGGCACCAGATTGTGCCCACCCAGCTGGATCCTTCACACACAAGTGAGGCTGGCACCACAGCCAAGGATGCCCAGGTCTGTGCTTGGGAAGCTCTTTGCTCCCATCCCGCTGCATGACCTTGAGCAAATCAGTGCATTTCTCTGGGCTGCCAAGTCCTGTTGGGGGACCTCGGGGCACTGCAGTGAGAAGGCAGCAGGATGAGGGAGCCAGCCAGGCCCATCACTCAGAACTGAGAGGGGAAGGCAGAAGAAGATGGTTAAATGTGGATATTACTGTATAGATGGGCGGCCAGGTGAGACAGCCCACTGGAATAAGAATGAGGGGCACTGGAGCTGGAGGAACCACAGAAAGGACTGAGCTTTGAGGACTTAATCTTCATTCCATTATTAGATCTGCTTTGACGTCACTGATCGAATTTAGGAGCAAGGCTCTGCTGAGCTGCTGCTGAGAACAACTGGGGGATGGGACTGGTCCAGAGGCAGTGGCTCCGGCTCCCAGGACAGTAACATAGTGGCTTGCAGCAGGGGCTGCTGGGGGCGGGGGCAGGTCCTGGGCATGGCAGGATGACAGATTTGGAACAGAAAGGGACCTTGTCCCCTGCCAGAGAGTCGAAGACGCTTGCCCAATGTCACACAGCCAATAAGAGCTCCCAACTATACAAGACAATCCCATACCTAACCTCTGTCTGCCTCAGTTTCCAGGGATGATAAAATAAAATCTATATTTTTCTAAGGAAGAGTCTTGTCAAATTTTCCCTATCACCACTCCTCATCACCAAAACAAAACAGGTGACAATCAATGTTGGGTATAATTCTCCCTTTCCCACTCTTGAGTCTTCTTAAAGGAAGATGTCTCCAGTTGAGGAAGCTGAGCCACACTGAAACCCAGGCTGAACTCAAAGTGACTTCTCTGCATGGGTAGGGAATGCTCCAAAGACAGCTAAGGCTGCAGAAGGACAAAGGGGAAAAGGCACTTGTTCACCTGACCCAGGGGGCTGGATGCCAGGAAGGACTTTCTAACAGTGAGAGGTGTCTGAAAGTCAATGGGCTCCCTGGTTGGATGACCACTGAGGCCCCAACTCTGGGTGTCTGCTGGGCCAAGGAGCGGCCTTGAATCTGAAACAAGAAGACTCCTCTGGTGGGGAGGAGGGATCCTCCCAGGGGCCACAGCTGAGAGTCAGGGCATTTACCTACATCTGGGGGCTGGATGGGTGATTCCATGCAGAACATTCAGTAGGGAAAATCCCTAAAAGAGATGCAGCTGCACCTCATCTGTAACATTATCTTGGAGGTGCCTAGGCTCCCCCCAAAAAGACCCAGCATCTCTCTTAGTCAATGCAGTCAGCCCACAGTCATTTCTTAAGCTCTTACATGTGCTGGGCATTGTGCTAAGTACTAGAAATATAAGTAAAAGCAGAAACATGGCCCCTGCCTTCAAGGAGCTCCCATTTTAATGGGGAGATGATGTGCAAACAGCTGGAAACATAGGGCACACAGAAAGTGGCAGGAGGTCACCTCAGAGGGAAGGCACTGACAGCTGGGGAGGGGGGATAGAAAGAGGGGGGATTTCAACTGATTTTTGAAGGAATCCAGGAGAGCCAGGAGGAGAATGTGCAGAGGGAGGGCCCAGGCATGGAGGACAGCCAGGGATGGAGAAAGAAAGCTTGGGTAAGACCTTGAACCCCAGGTCTTATAAATATAAATCTAGCAAGTTGCCTCTCCTTTACACACTCAATCCAACATGTTCATCAAATTTCCACCACGTGCAAGGTGTTAGGCCAGGAATTGGCGGGATCAGGACAGAGATGCATATGGCACTGTTTGGAGCCTCCCCCATTAGGGTGTAAGCTCCTCAGAGCATGAACCCCCCAGGGCTTAGCACAGTGCCTGGTGCGCTGATTAATTGACAGCAGGAGCTTATATTCCACAGGTGCTAAGCCTAGCTTTTCTACCCACACATTCACTGGTTCGATGAACATTTCTTGGTGCCTACTGTATATCTTCTTCAAGGCACTGAACAATGCATAAGAAAAAGACTGAATCTGATTTTAACCTGTACTACAAAGCAGCAGTCATCAAAACTACTTGGTACTGGCTGAGGAATAGAGCAGTAGATCAATGGAATAGATTGGGTACATGAGACTCAGCAGCAAATGACTATAGTAATCCACTGTTTGATAAACCCAAAGACCCCAGTTTTTGGGATAAGAACACACTATTTGACAAAAATTGCTGGGAAAACTAGAACATAGTATGGCAGAAATTGGGCATAGACCAATATCTAACACTGTACACCAAAATCAAGTTGAAATGGGTGCATGATCTAGGTATAAAGGTTGATACTGTAAGCAATCTGGGAGAGCAAGGGATAGTTTACCTGACAGATCTATGGAGCAGGGAAGACTTCACGATGAAACAAGAGTTAGAGAGCATTACAAAATGCAAAATGGATATTTTTGATTATATTAAATTGAAAAGCTTCTGTACAAACAAAGTCAATGTTACCAAGATTAAAAGGGAAGTGGAAAATTGGGAAAGAATTTTTACAATCAGTGTCTCTGATAAAGGCCTCATTTCTAAAATATACAAAGAATTGAGTCAAATTTATAAGAATACAAGTCATTCCCCAATTGATAAATGGTCAAAGGATATGAACAGGCAGTTTACAGAAGATGAAATTAAAGACATCTGTAAGCATATGAAAAAATGTTCCAAATCACTAGTGATTAGAGAAATGCAAATCAAAACAACTCTGAGGCACCACATCTCACCGGCCAGACTCACTAAGATGACAAAACAGCAAAAAGATCAATGCTGGAGAGGATGTGGAAAAATCTAATGCATTGTTGGTGGAGCTGCGAACTGATCCAGCCATTCTGGACAGCAATCTGGAACTATGCCCAAAGGGCTATAAATAAGTGCATACCCTTTGACCCAGCAATACCACTTCTAGGATTATATCCCAAAGAGATCAGAGAAGCGGGAAGAGGACCCATATGTACAAAAATATTTATAGTGGCTCTCTTTGTGGTGGCAAAAAATTGGAAAACAAGGGGATGCCCATCAATTGGGGAATGGCTGAACAAGTTGTGGTATATGAATGTAATGGAATACTCCTGTGCTATGACAAATGAGGAGCGGATGGACTTCATAATAACCTGGAGAGACTTATATAAACTGATGCTGAGCAAGAAGAGCAGAACCAGGAGAAACTTGTGCACAATCACAGACACAATGTATGTGTGACAACTAACTTTGATAGACTGGGCTCCTCTCAGCAATACGGGGTTATAGGACAACTCCAAAAGACTCATGATTGAAGGAGATATCCACATCCAGAGATGCAGAGTCTGGGTGCAGATTGAAACAAACTACTTGCTAGGTTTCTTTTTCCTGTTTTGTTTTGTTTCCTCTTTCCCACTGATCATTCCATCAGTTACCATCCTTCTTTACAACCTGACTAATGATTAATGGGAAGACATTTGTAGATCCTGTATCCGAGAGCATGCTGCCATGATGGAGGGGGGAGAGAGGGAGAGGGAGAAAATCTGAAACTCCAGGGACCGTGGAACTGAAGGTTGTAAACTAAAAGTAAATAAACCAATTTAATTAAAAAAAAAAGAATAAGACTGAGTCCTTCCCTTTACCCCACAGTGGGGCCAGGGTGGTGAAAGAACACTGGGATGGGCTCAGAGGGAGTGTCATAACCTGGTTCAAATCCTGAAGCCAACACTGAATAGTTTCTGTGACCCTGGACAAATAATTTCATCTCTCGGGCCTCAGTTTCCTCAATGATTAATTAATAATAGCTTGCATTTCTAAAGCACTTTAAGGTTTGCATGAGTTTTGTCAGTTTTAAAGTTTTACCGAACTACCAAGCCCTGCCTTCCCTTGTGGTGTATAAGACAAGGGACTCGTAGTTAGGAAGATCTGTGTTTGAATCCTGCCGCTGACACTTCCTATCTATGTGAATATGGGCAAATCCTTTTCACCTTTGAGCCTCGATTTTCCCAGCCTTTAAAATGGGGGCGAGAATAGCTACATACCTATATTATGGGGCTCTAGCTAGGAATGATGGTGTATAAAAGAGTGACTTGGAAATTCCAAAGTCCTACATAAAAGTCTACTATTATCATCTTGGTTATTACTGAGAGATCGTGTGGTACAGTAGACAGAGCGTGGAACCAGCAATCAGGAAAACCGGGGTTCAAATCCTGCTTCTGACACTTACAACAGCTACATCACCCCAGGGCAAATCAATGACTTCAGTAATCTGAGTCTCAGTTTCCTCATCTGTCAAAGTGGGTTGCTGATACCCATACCACCTAGCCCATGGTGTGCCTGTCAGGCTCAGAGGAGTTAACATGGATAAAAGTGCCTTTTGCACATCAGCAGCACCATCAATCAGACTAGAGATACGCAGGGGGCCAAGGACTGGCATGAATGGTCAGGCTGGACTTGATAGCCACTGAAAGGCCTTCTAGCTCTGGACTGTCTGACCCACTGAGAGCCGGTACAATACAGCTAATAGGAGGCTGCTGCTGAAAGACCCAGGGGCGGTGGGGACGCAGACAGGGAGAGAGCCAGTGAGGAGCTCGCCCCTCACATCCTCCTCCTCCCCTCACCTCCCACGACCCCACAAGGCGTCTTTGTAGCAGTGACGAGGATCCCTGCCACACAGGCCAGGGAAGATGGGGGCGACAGCTGAGCCCTGCTCTCCCTCCTCTGCCCCCAAGCCTCCTGGGCAGCTGTCCTGCTAGACGCCTCACTGCCGTGCGTGCAAAGCAGAAAACATGCTTGAGGGGTGTGGGTTCCAAAGGAACCACTGGCCCTGTACACTGGGGAGGAGCCCTCTGAGGGCACCACAGCAGGACCGGGAACCCTGAGAAAGCTGAGCAAGGGAAGGAGGAGGGGAAAACCTGAAGAGAGTTTAGAAATAGGGAGCTGGGGGGACATTACGGTGTATCAGTCACCAGGGATGGGTAGAAAACTGGGGTAAAGGGAGAGAAGAGAGATATGGAGTCAGAACGCCTGGGCCTGAGTTCAAATTCTGACTCCTCTGCTCCTTCCATTTCCCATCAACAGCCCTGCTTGGTCCCACTCCAGGAAAGTCATCCCACCCCTGGAAGAAGCTCATCATCTTGGAGACTGGCCTAGTCCTGATTCCCCACCTGCTCTCCACTACCTTTGCCCTGTCTGGAGGGCGAAAGGCCAAGCAATCAGTTCCAATCAAGGGCTTCCTTTAGAGAGGGCTCCGAATTGTCCAGCTAATCTCTTCCTCTTCCATCAGCTACTCTGCCCCAGAGCCAGGCACCCTGGCAGGGGAGGGGGGCACTCACAGGCTTCTCTCCAGCCTCTGTCTACTGTCTTCTCCTAGACTTTAAGCTCCTTGAGGGAGTCCTGGAAACACTCTTTTCCCTTGTTGCTATTGCCAATACTTAGCCTGACACACAGTGGATGCCTAATAAATGTTTATTGGATATGACTGCGGCAGGTCACTGTCTCTCTGGGTCTGTTTTCCTCATCTGTAAAATGAAAGTGCAGGGCATCACCATCATCATCATCATCATTGTATGATGCCTACTATGTGCCAGGAACTATGCCAAGTATTTTACATATCATTTGATCCTGGCAGATAGGTGCTCTTGTTATCCCCATTTCACAGATGAGGAAACTGAGGCAAACAGAGGTTAAGTGATTTGGCTAGTAAATAACTAAGGTTGGATTGGAACTCGGGTCTTCCTGCCTCCAGGCCTGGCACCCTATCCATGACAGCCCCGAGCTCCTGGCAGTCATCTGAGGTCATCCAACCTTAGATGAGCCCTAAGGTCCCTTTTAATCCTATGATCTCATCTAGCCTAACTTTACAGAAAGGGAAACTGATACCCAGAGAGGGGAAGTGACTTGTTCAAGGTCACCTGGAGAGTTATCAGTAGGATGAAGTCTCCCAAAGCAAAAACCAAAACCGCAAACCTCATTAATCCAATCACACAAGTCGCCCTAATAGTAACTGCTCTCCACTGTACAGTTTGCAGGCCCACACAGAATATTGCTGAGTTGGGGTCACCTCACCCCCCTTCATCCTGCCTGGATTTCTTCCTTCCAAGCAACGTGAACAGACAGCAGGGGGCAGGGGTTAAAGAGCTGGCTCTGCATTCACATCTAGCCTCTGCCCCATACTGAGGGCATGATCCTGGGTATATTTTTTAACCTATCAATGCTCCTCAGGCAACTCTATAAAGACTGTGATTTACAGATGAGTGGAGATCTGCACGTGTGGCCTGGGTTTTCACACTGGGAGTTACAGGCCTGAACCAAAACTACAGAACAAGGTGATGTGAGAAGGGGCTGCATATGGGTGATTGTTCACAGCCTTCCCCAGCCCTCCCATCATACACCCCACACACGGAATTAATAATTACAGGCCTGCCGCCCCCTGCCAGGCTCACAGAGAGAGCATGAACACTCTAAGTGGGTAGCAAACCAATCTGGCCACAGGGCTGTTCATCTGGAGAAAGCTGGCCATCACCCGCTGACCTGTGGTGTTGCTGCTCGGGGTCCCTCGGGCCCTAGTGGTTTCCTTCAGATCTGTTTAAACAGATTAGGCTTCTACTCTGTGAGATAATGGCCTAAATAACATAGCTGCCAGCCATAGTGGGAACTGGGGAGCTGGGGGGCTAGTTTCCAAAAGGAATGAGTGACAAAGCAAGATCCCTATCAACAGGCTGGGACTGGGAATAGTCTGTCCTTCCAACCCAACCAAGATGAGGTCAAGGGGGGGCACTAAGGGGGTTGGGCAGAGGCAGGAAGAGATCCTGAGTCCAGAATCTTTGCCAGTCCTAATAATGAGAATGATTCAATTCATTTCAATCCATTTTACAGTTGAGGAAACTGAGGCAAACAGAAGGGACTTGTCCAGGATCCCACAGCTAAGGTGCTAGAGCACTGGGCCTGGAATCAGGATGATGCTTCTTCATGAGTTCAAATCCAACCTCAAAACTTGTAAGCTGTGTGACCTTGGGCAAGTCACTTTATCCTGTTTGCCTCAGTTTCCCCATCTGTAAAATGAGCAGGGGAAGGAAATGGCAAACCCCTCCAGTATCTTTGCCAAGAAAACCCCAAATGGGGTCACAGCATCAGACATGATCAGAATGACTGAGTAACAACACCTGAGTTCACATTAGAACTTGGGGCTTTTGGATTCCGGGTCTAGCATCTCTCCACTGTATCACCTAGCTGCCTCTAAAAAAAGAATTTAAAATAAAAATAAAAACCCAGGCAATTTTAGACCACACCAAGAGACGCACAGAGGTGACAATTCTGTACTATTATTGTATATGGTCAAACCCCACCTGCTGTATTGTGATGTGTCCCGAGTATAGCCTTCTAGGAAGAAAACAGACAAGCCAGAGGGAGTCCAGAGGTTCACAGCTGGGGTGCTAAGGGGTCTAGAGTTCAGGCCATTTGAAAATCTACTGAAGGAACCTGGAATGTTTAGCCTGGAGGACAGAAGACTAATTAATGGGGGACGTGAGGGCTGTCATGTGGAAGAGAGATCAGATTAGTTCTGCTTGGCCTCAGAGCAGGAGGAGGGTGTTGGAGGGAGGCAGACTTGGGATCCATGGATGGAGAGCTAGCTCCCAGGGGAATGGTCTGCCTAAGGAAAGGGGGCCTGATCCCTCACCAGAGATCCTTAAGGAAAAGGCTGGCGATGCTTTAGAAAGAATGGGTGCTTGGACCAGATGACCATGAAGGTGTTGGACCTGCAGGAAATCCACAGTGGGCCCAAGGAACTCCCCAGCTGTGGCTACCAGCAGAAGGAGAGAGATGGGGTAGAGAGAGGGAGAGACAGACAGAGATGGGGGTGGGGAGAGACATGGAGGGAGCAGGAGAGACAGAGAGAGGAGAAGGAGGAGGAAGAGGAGGAGGAGGAGGAGATGACACACAGAGAGAGAGAGAGAGAGAGAGAGAGAGAGAGAGAGAGAGAGAGAAGCTTTACAGTTGAAAGCCAAGGCCACATACTCATGGTGGCTGGGTGAGATTCAGGAATTGGAGAGAAACCTGCTCCCCATCCATCTTGATCACGCTGAACCCAAGGCCTGTCTTGTGTTAGCATCTCATTAATAAACCATTGGCCAGATTGAATTTGGAGCCTGCTGGGCCAACACAAACTGGTTTGGTTTCCAGGCTGAAATGTACTTGGCATTTCAAATCATGCCGTATAGGAAGCCTGCTACAGCCACGGGCTGTGGTGAGCTGAGGCTGAGACCACTGCCAGGAGAGGATGCCATTCCCTCATGGACACTGTAAAGGCCAGAGCTGCTGCCTTTTCCTCATCATCCCCCCACCCCACCCCCCCAGCCTCTACCCCAATGCTTGCTTCTGATAAGCTGGTGATACAAGCTCAGGCTGGCAGGATTCCCAAGAACTCCCAAGCTGGATGAGCTCCCTAGCCCTTGCATCTTCCAGATGAGGAAACTGCAGCCCAGAGAGGGGGAATTTCTTGACCAGGGTCACACAGGAGGTGAGCAGCAGCCTCCTGATTCCCAGCTCAGGCCTCTTTCCACTAAACCATGCCCAATTCTTAGCCTCATATTTAAGGACTTCCATGACCTGATTTCAATTTAAAGTTTTCTAGCCTGGTTTCATTCTATTCCACTTCCAGCACTCTGGCCCCTGATCTCACCCTTTCTGACAACTGGATATGTGTACAGGGCCTGTCTGGCATCCTTGGAATGCACTACCCTTGGAACTGTTGGGGGGAGAGGGAGGGAACAAACATTTATTAAGCACTTACTTTATAAGCCAGGCTAATACAGTGCTAAGGACTGAGATACAAAAAGAGACAAAAGACAGTCCCTGCCCTCAGGGAGCTTACAGACAAAGGAAGAACTAACTAGGATAAACAGGGTTATGATTAATGGAGGGAGGCCCTGGGGTGAAGGCCAGGACCTCAGCCTTTGGGATCCTGGCCATCTGTCACTTACTAGCTGTGTGAACTGCAGGGAATTCACTTGCCTCTTTAAGCCTCGGTTTCCTCCAAGGAAAGTAGGGATAATGACAATTTTTACAAAGGCTTTAAAAAGTCAGAGTTAAGGCAGCCTGACAGTGCAGTCAGTAGAATTCTGAACCCTCAGAGAGACCGTGCCCAGGAGGATATTTTCAGCTCTCCACTGCCTCAAATAGCCTGCCAGGTCTGGGAGGACTCAGTGTCACCTATGCCACTCCTGGACTCCAGAAATAAATGAGTGGCCATGGCAATGCGCAGGGTGTGCCAATCTCTCTCCTACTCTCTGAGTGGCCGACCAAATCCAACTGGCTCTCCTGGGTCATCTCTCTCCAGCCTCCCTGCACTGGAAGGACCCAGACAGCCTCCAGCCTGGGTTGGGTTTTTGTATCCTGAGACCAGATCTGGCCTCTGACACTTGCTAGTGACCTTGGGGAAGTTACTACCTGCTTATAGATTAAATGAGGCTCTTGTGGACCCAGAAAATTCCTAGGACTTATCTGCTAAGTCCTAGCCTGGAAAGAGTTTCCTTCTACCTAGTTGGAAGGAGTTCTCCCCTGACCTTGGGAGGTCCCCACACTAACAAAAACCCCAAATACTTCCACATTCACAACAATCAACTAACATATTTATTAAGCCCTTACTATGTGGCAGGTACTAGGCTAGGAAATGGGAATACACAGGAAAAAATGGACCAAGCCCTGAACTTGGAGAGGGGTGCCATTTTGGAGTGAAGTTCTGAGTCCGAGATCTCCTCTGATGACCCTGGCCAAGGGACCCACCATACATTCTATAACAGTTGCTCACATGAAATCAAAACATTACTAATGTTCTTAGTGGCCTTCTCCTTGTCCTCTCCACAGTCTTTGACCCTGGTGGGTCACTCTCTCTTCCTGGGTACTCTCTTCTATTGGGGTTTTTAGGATACCACCCTCACCTCACCTCACCTCCCACCTGGACTACGGCAATAACTGCTGGTCTGCCTGTCTCCGTTATCCTCCTACCTCTCTGACTACTCCTTCTCTGTCTCCTTTGCTGCATCCTCCTCCAGATCACACCCTCTAATCATAGGTGGCCCACAGGGCTCCATCCTGGGTGCTCTCCTCTTCTTACTTGGTGGATCACCACCCATGAATTAATTGAATTACCATCTCTGCTGATGATTCTCAAGTCTACCCAAGAACCCTGGGCCTGTCTCTCTACAGAGCTCCAATCTCACATCTCCAACTGCCTTTCAGACATCTCAAACTAGATGGCCAGTAGATGGCCTTAAACTCAATTTGTCCAAAATGGAACTCATTATCTTTTCCCCCTAAATCTCCCCGTCCCTAATTTCCCTATTATCCTAGAGAACAATCCCACCCTCATTTATCTCTCACTCCACATGCAATTTGTTGCCAAGGTTTGTCCATTTTCTTTTCTTTTTTTTGCTTTTTGGAGGGGGGAGGGCAGGGCAATTGGGTTTAAGTGACTTGCCCAAGGTCACATGGCTAGTAAGTGATAAGTGTCTGAGGCCATATTTGAACTCAGGTCCTCCTGACTCCAGGGCAGGTGCTCTATTCACTGTGCCACCTAGCTGCCCCAAGGTCTGTCCATTTTAATTTGCAAAATCTCCCAAATACACCCCCTTCTCTCCTCTGACACTGCCCCAACCCTGGTGCAGGCCCTCATCACCTCACACCGGGACTATGGAAATAGCCTGCTGATGACCGCCTGCCTCCAGTCTCTTCACCCTCCCATCTATCAGTCTTTTGTATCTTAGTTTCATCAGCTGGACTCAATAACTTCCAAGATCTCCTTCCAGCTATAAATTGATGATCCTATAACTAGGATATGAACCTCCTAACAACCGTGTGAAGTAGGGATCTCGGGTTTGATTGTACCCATTTTACAGATAAGAAAGCTGAAGCAGAAAGGGCCACAGAGAGAGTAACCTGAGAGCTGGGATTCACACCCAGCTGGGTCCAAAGTTGAGGTAGAACTCTTCAGTTATTCTCATCTTCCTTAACCTCTCATCTCTGGGAAGCCCTGGGCAGAGCTGGTGTGAATGTGGCTTCATGCAGGGCCATGGCACATTTCTGTGCGTACCCAACAGGAGCCGCCCATGCCCCTGACACCAGCCCTCCAAGGGCTCCCAGAGCAGGGCCCTCCTGCCGTTTCCTGAGTAATTGGTTTTCTCTTTATGACCCCAGAAAGTGCTTCCACCGTCAGTGGTGATTCTTATTCTCTGAGGAGGAGAAACAGGAGGGGATGGAAGAAGAAAGAGGGAGAACAAAGGGAGGGAGAAAGGGGGGGAGGGGAAAAAAACAGTGGTTTTGAAAACCGCAGGCAGAATCATTTATTTAAGAGAGTGGTCACTTAAGGAAAACGAGGACCAGCCCAGAGGGGAGGCAGGAATGTCACCGAAGGGGGACTCTCTCTGTAGAAGCTCCCTGAGGACATGCATTGCTTCTTGGGTTGTGTCCCTAACACTTGGAAGAGCTCCTGGTATGAGACCTGGGTCTGGAATCAGAGGACCTAAGTTCAAATCCTGGTTCTTCAGACCACAAACCTGCACATACTCGAGAAAGACACCTCAGCCTCAGTTTCCTCATCCATCAAATATGAGGGAGTTGGAGGTCCCTTCCAGCTTGTGATCTAGGACCCTCTAATGATAAGAGCTGACATTAACACTGTCCTTTAAGGTTTGTGAAGGGATTTACGTATATTATCTCATCTGATGCCTCCACATCAAGCCTGGGAGGCATGCGGCTGGTATTATCCCCATTTTACAGATAAGGAGGCAGAGGCTGACAGAGGTCAAGTGATTTGCCCAGGGTCACACAGCTAGAAAGTATCTGAAGCAGGATATGAACTCAGGTCTTCTTCCTCCAAGTCCAAGGGCTCTACTACATCCCCTAACTCCCATAAATATAACTTCTTGATGAATGAATGACTGGCCAGCCTATGGGGCCTCAGGTCCCTTGACATTCCTGCTCTCAGGGAGAAGACACGAGAGGCAGCCCAACAGGCCAGAAGACCATTAGCTCTAGGCTCTTAACTACTTGGATGGAAAGGATTAATGGGCCAGTGGGAAAGCAAAGGCAGTGGATGTTTTCCAACTCTTAATGGTCTCTAATGCTGAGAACCAATCAATTCCAAACTTACTTTCTCACTTGAGCTCCCAGCAGGAGCCAAAACTTTTACAAGGCTAGACCAGTGGTTTCTGAAACTACTTCCTATGGAGCTCTGAGAATACTCAAAGCATCACTGGCCAGGAAGGAAGGGAGAAGGAAGTCTGGTCCAAACAGCCAAGGCTCAAGCGACTACTCCATGCCTCCCAGGCCCCACCACAGAGACTGGGATTCCTGGAAGAGTGAGATAGGGGTGGAGAAGGGCAAAAAGAGCAAGATCCTTGGTCCCAGAGCTGGCCAGGTGGGATTCTTGTCTGTGATGTCTACTGTCTCCGGAAAGATGCTTCATCTCTCCAAGACTAAGTCTCCTCATTTGCAAAACTAGGGAATTTATACTGCATGGCTCCATATAGGCTTGTGATCTCAGGACTCCTCAGGGCTGGGAGAGTTTGCTTTTTACACAGGTCATGTGTTGCTCAGCTTCCTCCTCTCCCAAAGCAGAAAAAGGGAGACTACTGGGCAACTGAGCCAGTTGAGCTGGCTTATGATATGAGGCGTACTATAGCTAAGTGATGGTGATCCAGTTACAAGCCAAAATAAAGAGAGCACCTGCCCTCAAGAAACTTCCATTCTAATGGGGGAAACCATGTAGAAAAGGGAGCTGAGAATGGGAGGGAGAGGCAGCAAGAAGGCACCCTCTAGGGGCACACAGAAGCTTCATACCAAGGTCCATGGCTTCCCTACTCTTCAGTTTTAGGGAATTTATTTTGGAAGAAGTGTTATGAGTTCAAACAGTCAGTCAATAAAACACTTATTAACACCTACTCCATACCAGGCCCTGTGCTAAACGCTGGGTATTCAAAGAAAGGCTCTAAGGCCCCAGTAGGAAAATTCCTAACATTTCCTTAGCTGGGGTTCTCTGCCTAACCTAACCCTGTGTCTCTCTCTGGTTTACTGGGAAAGCCTGGGGAAGCACCAGGGTGGGCAGAGTAGGTGGCAAGGTAGGAGTGAAATTAGGGAAAGATCCCACCTTTTCTCAGGACCCTCCTCAGCTTGGGGCTGTTGTTCAGAGATGCCCATAGAGTCAATGACCTGGCTTAACATCTCCCTTCTCTCTGAGAGTCCAAGCCTCCCTGGATTCCAAGTGTGTTAGATCCCCACACCTCCCTTCCTCTAGCCCCTTGCAATCTCTTCCTGGTCCTGTGGCCACCCTGAGTTCTGATGAACTGATTTAAAGCTAATTACTTTTGATTGGGAAGGTTAACCACCAGAGTCCCACCCTTCTGATCTAGCCCCTTTTATTTTAAGAGGATCACAGGACTAGAAGAGACTGGACCTAGGATTTCTTAAGAATGCCCACTACCTGACCAGCCAGATGACCCTGGATGGCTCTGAGGGTCAGGAAAATGATTCCTTTTTATGTTCTATGAAAAAGAAGCAGCTCAGAATCACTTCTGGGTTGAGAGTCAGAAATCTCAACTCCAGTCCCACCTGTCAGTACTAAATGGCAGTGGGGCTTAGCCAAGTCCCCTCTGCTCTTCCAGCCTCTGTTTCCTCACTTATAAATATTTTAACAAAAGATCATACCCACTTGGAGACACATTCTCCTCTTCAGGGTTATTGCATATACCGGAAAGATAAGAAAATAAAAGACAGCCCAAAGCATGATTTCCAAAGCGCTGCCATTCTATAGGGACCCTGAAGTGCCCAATCTGGCCTCATCTGGAAATGGAAGCAGCTGGGACTCTTGACACAGGGTCTTTTAACCTGGAATCCAGCACCTTTTTCTTTTTAAACAAATAATTTCATAACCATTTCACCATAACTGGTTTCCTTTGTAACCTACGTATATTTAAAGCCCTGATCGGGAGCAGGGATCTACAAGGTTCTACCAGCTTGCCAAAGGGGTCTGGGCCTCCCCCCAAGGTTAAGAACCTTGGCTCTAGAGTGCTGGTCTCCAGATACACTCCCCTCCACCCCATCCCAGGCCAGATGTTAGGGTTAATCTCATGAAGCCGACTGGCACACGGTCTCCCAGAGTTGCCAAGGAAATAATTGAAGTAAGCCATTCGGCAGCAGGGTCTCAGAGCCACTTGAGCCATAATTGATAACTGAGATATACTCACTGGAGGCTGGTCCAGCTGCTGAAGGGTGGTGGCGGCGCCTTGGGCAAAGAAGGGACCTGCAGCTGGGCGCTTACTCCTTCACTATCTCCCTCTCCCACACTGTCTGCTCCGCCCTCCCTTCTGCCCAGCCCAGTAAACCAATGCCCAAGAGATCACACGTACATCTCGCCCTGAGCCCACTCCTAGGGCCAGGAAAAAGAAGAGAGGAAAGTAATTCCCTTCCAGCCCTCCACCCACCAAGGTCAAACCTCCCTCGCTAATCCTGGACTAGCCTGGAAGTCCACATGGAATGGGAGAATAGCACGGCTTTGGTACCAGAGGATGGAGGTGCAAATGCCCTCCCTGCCACTTAGTAGCTGTGTGACCTTGGGCAAGTCACTTATGCTATCTCTGCCTCGGTTTCCTCATCAAGAGAATGAGAGGTTGGACTACACGACCCCCCAAGGTCCCTTTCATCTCCAGAGCTCCAGTCCTGATTCTATAACCATCTGGTCTGGAATGTCCCTTTCAGCCCTAAATATGTGGCCCCATGACCTGACTGGGGGGGCAGGGACGCTAAGGGTAAGAGAGAACAGTAATGAAAAAGGTGCTAGGCTTGGTAGTTGAGAAAGATCTGAGTTTGAATCCTACCTAGAATAAACGTAGCCATATTTCCCCCTTGAGAATGTACTTTGTCCACAAAGGGCCTCTTTTTCTGTCTTTGTATTCCTAGAGCTTACATGGTGCAGTGTCTGACACGCAGTGGATGCTTAATAAATGTGGGTGCTGACTGGACTGGACTTAAGGAACCAAGTTGGTCAGGAAGCATTTATTAGGCACCTACTACCTGCAAAGGTACTATGCGAAGCACTGGAGATACAAAGAAAGTCAAAAACAGGCTCTCCTGTCAAGGAACTCCCAATCTAATGGAGGAGACAACCTGAAAATAACTAAGTTATTCTATCGCCTAGTGTCTAACTAAGTGTCTGGCACACAGTAAAAGAAGATTGGGAAATATCTTAACAAAATAAATAAAAATACATTAAAACATAGATAATGTTGATCTGTGGTTTTCTAAGTCAATATGTACCCAAAGGGCTCTATTATGTACAGCTTACTGGTTCCATTTCTATTTGAATTTCACACCACTAAGGAGCAGCTAAGTGGCACAGAGCACCAGCCCTGAAGGTGGAAGGAACAGAGTTCAAATCCAGCCTCAGACACTTATTAGTTGTGTGACCCTGGGCAAGTCACTTAACCCCGATTGTTTCCAAATAAAGTAAAATAAAAATTTCACACCATTGCTGTAGATAGCCAATGAGCTGGACCCTGAGTGACAAAGGAAGAAAATGAGCTGGACTGCATTTGGGAAGCTGTATAGTGAGTTCAGTGATCCCAAGCTACTCCCTCAGACAACAACAACAACACTCCAACATTCTTCCAGGGATGTTCCTTGGCTGTAGATCAATTGCTGGTATCACAGGTGGCCTTGACACTGCTGAGGTCCCTGCATACCAGTGCACTGGCTTGGCACACAGGAGACACCCAAGAAATGCCTGCTCTTCTCACTGTCTCTCTAGGGTAGAGCTCCCAGTTTTCCCAATCCATGACCGTTTTTTTTTAACCTAACATATCATTTCATTGGTATTCCCTCTCCCAGAGGGGCAGAGCTAATCATGTTCTACATTCTGGAGTCAGAGAAGGTTGCTTAGGGCTGTTAAGAGTCCCAGTAGCTTGTCCTGGGGTCATGTAGTAGCTGGCACCTGTCAGAGGCCAGTCTTGAATCAAGCTCTTCTAGACTCTAAGGATGCCTCTTTATCTCCTGCCACAGGTGGCCTCTGTCTAAATCATCATTTTCACATGAAGGGCTTGTTTAAAGTGGGAGCTGTCTACATCAGGCATTAAAAAAATCTTCCTTCCCTGATGCCAGAAAGGAAGAGAATCAATGTACCAAGCAGGGGGCCCCGACCCCGTGCACTCGGTACAGGCGCTGTGTGGGCTGGGCGCTAAATAGATAACAACCCTCGGAGCAAAAATAAAAAACCAAGCTTGGTAACAACTTAAAACGGCTTCTCAGGAACAGCAGGCTCCTGTGTACACACTGCCCAGATATGCCCGCCAATTTGTGAATTCATCACATATTAGCAGATTTGGCTCTGATTAAAAACACTTTTCCCTAACATGAAAACACGGCCTGTGTCATTGACATTTTGCATGAGTGACTTTGGAGCCAGGCTTGTCTTTTTGGAGGTACCTCCAGCAGTCTCAAAGGATGGCGGGGGCAGGCAGACAGGCACCTGCTCCTTTGGAAGCTTGGGGAATGGCTTCTGACCCCTGTGCTCTGGAGTGATCCATGGGCTCAAGCCAAAAAGGGCTCAGCCCCTTTTTCCCCATCCTCTGTCAGCATTGCCTCCTTTTAGCATCCTCCCAGACACTGGCTTCTATGCAGGATGGCTCTGGAGCTAAGGCAGAAGCCCTTCCTAAGCCTGGGAATCTTACTGGGCTGTAAGGAATGATGAGGAATTAAGAGGACCATGGGAAGCCTTGGATGAACTAGGGCAGGGCAGAAGAAAGCACAAAGAGGAGAAATGAAACAATAATTGTAAGAATAGGGATGGTATTGCAAAGAATAGTCACAGATACATTAAACAAATATTCGCTGAAGGCTTTGAGATGGTGCTGCCTCCAGGGGAAGAGTCCCAGTCAGATACTTTCTTTCAAGTGGGAGACACAATAATTGCACAGGAATGGAAAAGGTTCCAATTGAATTTTGTTTCATTTGAAAACTGCAGTGTCAATGGAAGCAGGACTTAGCAGTACTTAGCGTCAAATGAAACACACCCTCACCTTCCTCCTCTTACCAGGGAGGTGGGTGCCTGTGGCTTAGTGGTATGCACTAACGGATTGGTTATATCTATTTTATGGGCCACGGGGTGGTTCAGTGGTTAGAGCTTCAGGCCTCAAGTCAGGAAAACTCTTCTTGAGTTCAAAACTCATTTCGGACACTTGCTAGCTGTGTGACCCTAGGTAAGTCACTTAACCCTGTCTGCCTCAGTTTCCTCATCTGTCAAATGAGCTGGAGAAGGAAACAGCAAACCCCTCCACTATCTCTGCCAAGAAAACCACAAACAGGGTCAGGAGACTCAGATTCGACTGAAACAAATGAACAACAGGTTAGAATGTGATAAGCACTAAATACTGGCTGTATGTCTTTTACCACAAATCACAGGATCTCTGAGCTAGATGGTTCCTTAGACACCCTGAAGCTCAGTCTGTACCAGCACAAGAATTCCCTCTGTGACACCCTCGGTGAGTGGTCATCCAGCCTTTCCATGTGCAGACCTCCAGTGAAGGAGAATGTGGGAGCTCCCAGTGGATGCAGCTCCTTCCGCTCTTAGTAAGCCCGAGTCTGCCTCTCGGCAGCTCTGGGGCCAAGAGGAATCAGGACAAACTCTCTTCTACCGGACTGCCCTTCAAGCCCTACAACAGTGATCACAAACCGGGCTTTCACTTGTCTAGGCTGATTCCTGGTTCCTTCCAAGTATCCCCTCCTAAAACACAGCTCAGGTGCTTGGGACAAGGGAGGAGGGCTCTGTGGGAGAACAGGAGGAGATAGGGGGACAGTGTGTGAGGTTAAAAAAAAGTATCCATTCAAAACACTGTGATTGGGCAACAATGACCCTCTGGGGGAAGGAGGGAGACAAGGCACCCGATCTCTTTCCCTTTGGCCTGCACTGGCTTGGGAAAGAGGAATCTCACACTTTGCAAAACATGCATGTCCCTAAGGCAATCGGCCACATTTCTCTAGTCCAGGGCAATCCAGCTTGGAGGAGGAGGAGAAGAGGAGGGGAGAGAGGAGAGGAGAAGAGGGGAGGGGAGGGGAGGGGAGGGCAGGAGAGGAGAAGAGGGGAGGGGAGGGGAGGGAAGGAAGGGAGGGAAGAAGGGAAGTCGGGAAGGAGGGAGAGACAGAGATACAGAGAGAGAAAGAGAGAGAGAGAGAGAATGAGGGAGAGAGAGGAGAGAGAAAGAGAGGAGAGAGAGAGAAGAAGGAAGAGGAAAAGGAAGAGGGAGAGGTGGAAGAAGTGAAGGAGAAGGAGGAGAAGGAGGAGAAAAAGAAGAGGAGGAAGGGTAAGAGAGAAGGGAAAGGGAAAGGGGAGGGAGAACAACTCAAAAAAATTCAAAGGAAGACATACCCTGCATACAAAGGACTGATGGGAGGCCCGGGGCCCTCCCCAGTGAGAAATTGGGGATGGGTGGTAACCTGCACTGGGGACCACCACTTCACTCAGGTCCCAGAACTGCGGCCATATCAGAATAAAGAGTTAAGTCACATGAAGGAGGAGCCACAAGAGGAGCTGAGAAAAGAGACCGATTATGCTCCGGGAGGGGTAACCAGAAAAGGCTTCCTGGAAGAAGTGGGACAGGTAACAACCACAACTACAACAACAACCTTCAAAGCTAGCTAAGCCTGCGTGTCACTCTGATGTCACTGGAGATCTTCAGTCATCCTGTGGGGCAGGTACCAGGTGTCCCCACCCCTAAGAAGAGGGAGTTGGACTTGCTGACTTCTGAGAAAGGAGAGAAGGAAATGAGGGAGAAGGGACGGGGAGAGGAAGGGAGAGAGATCTCTCTGAGCTCCAGAGCTGAGATCCTATGTGGCTCTCTGGGCCTCAGTTTCCCCATCTGTGAAATAAAGAGTTGGACTAGATGGCCTTTGAGGTCCCTCCTGGCTCTAGATTCACAAGCCAGTTAGAGCCCTCCCACTCTGATAACACCCAAACGCTGCACCCCCACCCCGTCACATGCCTGCTGCACCCCCCCCAGCTCAGTCACACACACGCAGCACCTTCCCCATTATCAGGTTGCCTGGGAGACAAGCTCCTTTTCTATTTCCAGCAGCATTCCATGTGCTGGGGGTGGGGGCTTCACCTGAGCTGACGGACCTGGAGAGTGGCACCTGCTGGGTGCCCTGGTATGGCTCACCTGGGGCTGGGAATGCTGTTCAGTATGTCAAGTCACCTTGGTGGGACCCCAGAGCTGAAGGACTGACTTCTTCTTACATTCCCCTGGCATCCTGGGGTTCTATGATGTATTGGGGAAGCTGCAGGAAGATGGCCACATCACTCAAACAGTATCCTGGATCCCTCCTGCCTCTGCCTACATGAAGCCCTCCTGGTCTGGTCACACCATAGAGATAGGATAATCCCATGGTTCCTCTATCTCAAGGGTTCATAAGCTCCTTCATGTTCTGGACCCCATTCTCTTAAAAGGCCATGAATCTCTTCTTAGCATCATATCTAGGAAGGTGGAGCTTAACGCAATTTAGAAGATCAGGGTATTCAGACGGTTTGGGCAAGGCATAATTCAACTCGAGCTGGGATTCTCAAGCTGGGGTCCATGGACCCATAGATTTCAAGGGGTCTGGGAACTTTGATGGGAAAACAATCACACCTTGATTTTCATTAGCCTCTTCCTGAAATTTAGGATTTCCTTCAATTATTTAAAAAGAGGATGCTAAGAAGAGATTCACAGTACTTCTTCCATTCCTTCCTTCCTTCTTTCCTTCCTTCCTTCCTTCCTTCCTCCCTCCCTCCCTTCATTCCCTCCTTCCTTCCTTCTTTCCTTCCTTCCTTCCTCAGTTTAAGAGCCAAGTTCAAGCAATTCCTAATCAGCTCAGTATATAACTTCGTAAATGCTTATCTGTGTACAGGTGGCATTTCCCCAGTAGAATATAAACTTCTTGAGATTAAGAACTTCCTAGTTTTTATCTTTTTAGCCTCAGCATCTGGCGTAGTACCTGGGCACATAGTGAGTGCTTTAAAAAAAAAGTTTCTTGAAGCAGAAGAATTCTACAGGCTTACATCATAAACTCTCGGAAGGCAGAAAAAGCAAGTGGATCTGGGCAGCCCAGAAAGGGGAAGGAGGGTCAAATGTAGAAAGGAAGGGGCTAAGGAACAAGGGTTATTAAGTACCTAATACGTGCCATACACTGTGCTGGGCATTGTACACATATCTATTTGATAAATTTGATCTATTTTGGGGAAGGTCCTGGACTTGGAACCTTGGGAAAATAATTTAAATTCTTTGGGGCTTCATCTCCTCACGTATAAAATGGGGGAGGCTGGCTAGATGACTCCTAAGATCCCTTCTAGCACTAAGTCTGCGACTACTACCTGTAACCTGAGGCAAGTCACTTTCTTTTCCTGGCCTCAGTTTCCTTCTCTGTAAAATGGGGATATTGGCAAAACAGTCTCTGGCCTCGCCCTCTCTGCTCTTTCCTGATTATGGGACCCTGGGAGAGTCATTATTTCCTCATAAAGGGATTGGACCAGACAGCCTCTGAGGTCTCTTGCAGCCTTAAATGTGATGTTCGTTGCACAGAACCCAACAGAACTGCACAGATACAAGCAGGTGATTAATAAGGGGCTTTCCTGGTGACCCAGATGAGCAGAAAGGCTTTTGATAAATGGCACTGAGGATTCAGGGTCAGTGGGTCTGAAGGCAGAGCCCAGAGCAGGGTCATTTATCAGCTGTGGGGCAGGAAAGGGGCGGCTGGCCCTGAGAGAGGAAACAGTCAGTTTGATCCATCCCTGGGGAGAGTGTGAGGGGATGAGCTGACCAAGGCATGCTGGAAGAAAAAGAACAGGTACTCCTGTCAGGCTGTGACACTTAATACCTGTGTGAGCCTGGCCAAGTCCCTTCAACTCCCTGAGCCTCAGTTTCCACATCTGTACAATGAGGGGGTTGGGCTATTTGGCCTCCAAGGATCCTTCCAGCCTGAAATCTATGATCTTTTAACCTCTCTGGGCCTCACTTTCTTTGTATGTAAAGTGAAGGGACTGGCCCAGAGGACCCCTAAGGTGCCCTTCTAGCTGTAAATCTAGGAGCCACTGAGCAGTGGCAAGAAGTCTTCCTAACTGGGCTTTGTAAGCAAGGGGTTTGGGACTTACAGAAACAGGAGGCTGAGCTGGCATGAGAGGCAGAGGAAGGAGGAAACCTGCTCCCCAGGGGGCCTCACTGCTTAGAAACACATTTTTAATGCAAAGATTTCTTTTTCTTTTCTTTTCTTTCTTTTTTTTTGCTTTTTGGAGGGGGGAAGGCAGGTGACTTGTCCAAGGTCACATGGCTAGTAAGTGGCAAGTGTCTGAGGACGGATTTGAACTCAGGTCCTCCTGACTCCAGGGCAGGTGTTCTATTCACTGTGCCACCTAGCCACCCCGAAAATGCAAAGATTTCAAATGATGATGGTAAAACCCTGCATTTTCTAGAGTACTTTCAAGTTTGCAAAGGATGTTGTATCTGTGACCTCATTTAAACCTAACCTTCCCCACCCCACCCTCATCTCTCCCCCAGTAGCTTCATTTTGGCAAAAGAAAGTGAGATTGAAGGCATTTCAGTAACTTGTTCAGAGTTTCACAGCCTGGGATGGGATCTGAACGCAGGTCTGCCTGACCCCCAGTACAGTCTACTCAGGCCCAAGGCCTCTGTGCAGGGTGCCTCTTCTCCATGGTTTGGAGCGCATTTGTTTTGAGGGGATCTCAATCTCTGTATTGCACATGAACCTGCTGAGGGGCCTATATCTTTACCCCGTCTCTGCTCTGGGAGGGGTCAGAAGGAAAGAAGGACAAATCTGAGCATAGGAGAAAGATACTGATTCATCCAACAGCTAACAACCAGGTGTCTGGAAATCATGCCACAAGAGAATCAGCTGAAGGAAACTTAGCCACAAGGAGGGAATACTCGGGGGTTAACCAAGATACTTATCTTCCAGTAATGGAAGAGCTATCGTGTTCAGTCATGTCTGACTCTCTGTGACCCCATTTGGGATTTTCCTGGCAGAGAGAGTGGAGTGGTTTGCCATTTCCTTCTCCAGCTCATTTTTACAGATGAGGAAACTGAGGCAAACGAGGTGAAGTGACTTGCCCAGGGTTATACAGATCAATAAGTGTCTGAGGCCAGATTTGAACTCAGGAAGATGAGTCTTCCTGACTTCAGGTCTAGTGCTCTACACACTGTTAACACCTAACTGCCAGGAAAGGGGATTAGCCTTCTTCTGGTGGGCTCTAGTGGACGGAACAGGAACAGTGGGTGGAAGGCAGTAGCTTTAGCCTTTATCACTCTTCTTCAACTTGTATCATTCTTATTGGAACACAGGATCTTTCTTTGTCTCCTCACCCCAACCCCTGCTTCCCAAGATGAATGAATACAGTTATCCCTTCCACGCTCCGATTTTTCCCCATTGCAGTTTTGATACATTGTGGGTCAGCATACGAAATTAAATGGGAATTTGGGGGGAGTTTTGTGGCAACTGCAGATAACACAAGAAGGCCAGCAGATGACACAGAAAAAGAAACTCAGAAATGCATAAAATATATATGTAGCATTGTATGATAACAGCTCATGACCAAACACACCCCAAATTTTACAATAAGATACTGTAAATACCCCATAAAAGAAAAAAAAATTCAGACTCCTTTTCTGGTACAAAGGGAGGGCCAAACATTGTACCTGGATTTTCCCAATTGTGGGGACACCATGCCCCTAATTCCCATGATGTGGAAGGGATAACTGGAGAAGCTTTTTGAGAGCAGGGGTTGCGTTCAGAGCCTTCAGCACTGATGCTTTACACATAGTAGGTACTGAATAAATGTTAAAACAACAAACTCAGGTTCTAGCCTCAACTCTGCAGCTAAATGACTGCATTAACTTAGACAAGATACTTCCCCAAAGCCCTGAGTTCAAATCCAGCTTCAGATACTTAGTAACTGTGTGACACTGGATAAGCACTTAACCTCTGACTCAGTTTCCCCAACTGAAAAACAGGCATCATAACTGCATCTACCTCCTAGGATTGTTGTAAGGATCAAATGAGATAATGTTTGTATAAAGTGCTTAGCACTGTGCTTGCCACATATAAATGCTGGGAATTATTGCTACTACTAATAGCTACAATTGCTAACATCCCAGTTGTTTCCAGGGTAATAAAACCACAGTTGCTCTCTGCTCTGGGGCTGGGGTGGGGTGGCAGGCCTCCTGGATACGGCCCAGCCTGAATACAGAGATACATGGGGTGGCTGGGGACCGGTCCATGGAACCCCTAATGGCAGAGCATCCTCACTCATGGCTAGGAAGTTCCCCACCCATCCAGCAGGAGCCCCAGGACGTGGAAGGAAGCAAAACCATCTGGTGGGACTTGAATTATTCAACACGGAGCAGGCTCAGGAAACCCTCAGGCTGGGAAATAAGGGAAGGTCTGAGGGAGCAGAAAAGCCAGCCTTGGGAACGATGATCTGAGCCACCTAGCCATCCCAGTAGTGGGGGTGAGGGGCCTCTGTGACCTGGAAGATAGAACCTGCTCTCTGGGTTAGAAACCTTCCCCATCTGCTGGGTCAAGCAAGAAGCCCATAGAGGGACCATCCCTTCACAGCTGGACCGCCTCTCATTTGTTTCTTCCTCCCACAGGGCCCAGATCTCCTTCTTTGGGCCAGGGCCAGATAGGGCAGGGATGGTGTCTCCTACCCCATCCCAGTACTGATGGTGGGCATGGCACAGGACCCCCATTGGTCTTTTAACTTTTCAAATCACTCCCAGGCCTTCTTTCTCTTGGAAAATCTAGATAAAGAAATGAATCCATCCACGAAAAAGCAGGTTATAATCTGCCTCTATTGGGAGAAAAGCGTTTGTTTCCTGTGCATCCCCTCCCCCTCAGCCCCTACAAGAGCGGGCACTCCAGGGAGCTCCCGGGTACCTGATGCAGCTGTCTGAGTCCAGACTCTCGAGCCCCGGCTACCTGATGCAGCTGGCTGAGCCCAGCCAGGGGGGCTGCTGCTGAACAGGAAGGCAGGAGTGACCAAGCCCAGCAACAGCTGAGCTTGGGAACATCTGCTCCTTCTCTTATAGCAGCCACAGGCAGCTCAACTTGGCCACAGACACCAAGCGGCTGTTGCTGGCTGGGAAGAAAAGGCAGCTCCGGGACAAACAGCCAAGGAGAGCAGCCGCCAGCTCAGGCAAGCTGCTCCCAGATGGCTCCAAGAGAAGGCCCTGGCCCACAGAGGTCCACTTCCTTATGTCTGAGACGGCTCCTCCCTTAAGGCTGGCAAGGTGATCCTTGCCACTGTCCCTGTCTTATTAGAAAGCTGCCCCCCTTCCTCCCCATGAGCAGCTTAACCTGTGTTCCAGCTTAATGGGCTATGAAATAGGGGGCCCACTAGGTGGATTCCCTGCTGGAAAGGAGCTGAGGAGGAGGGATGAGCGGCCAGATGGGAAGAAACTTGGCCTGCTGGTCAGAAGGACCGAGAACGCTTTTCTCCTCACTTAGAATAAATGTTTCCTGACTCGGTTTCCTCTGCTGCTCCCCCAGGGCAGGAGCAGATATTTCTTCTCCCCCACCCAGCATGAGTGGTGCCCACCTCTCATTCCCCCAGGGACCTCTGCCCAGGGAACATTTGATAAGTGGTAATGACAGCTGCCACCCTGGCAATCCCCAGGTGCACTCTCCTTTCTGGGTCATCTCCCCCACTAAAATCTAAGCTTCTTGAGGGTAAGAATTGTCTTGCTTTGGCTATTTTTAGCCCTACTTAGCACAGTTCTTGGCACAGTAAGTTTTATAAATACTCTCTTTTCTTCCTTCCTTCCTTCCCTCCCCCTCTCTTCTTCTCTCCTTCCTTCCTTCCTTCCCCTCCTTCTTTCCTTCCTTCCCTCACTCCCCTTTCTCCTTCCTTCCTTCTGCTGGGCTCCTAGGCTACTCTCAAGTCAGCAACAGAAAGCCTTGCCCAACTTCCTAGTGCCCAGAAGGTCTATCCCATCTTCCACCAAAGAGTTAATTAATGACCCTCCTCAAGGAAGAGTCACAGGGCTTTAAAGCTGGCCCTTAGAAATCAACCCAGCTCTGACAGTCAGCACCTGTGTGATCTTGAGCAAGTGATTTCCCCTCTCTGGGCCTCAGTTTCCTCACTTGTAAAATGGAGGGAGGGGGTGTGGGGTAGATGACCTCTGAACTCCCTGACGGCTCTTCAGCTATAATTTTAGTCCAACCTTCCCATTTTCAGAGATGGAAACTCACGCCCAGCCAGGGAGGAGAAGTGACTTTCTCCGTCTGCACAGAAAAGCTGTCAAAAGTGGCAGCCTTTGGGAGAAGCCATTTGTCCTGCCAGTCAGGGATCCTCCCAATAGACCCAATGCCTCTCCCAGTAAATCAGGGGGTTCCTTCAATTAATGAGCTTCCCAGCACAGGGCAGTGGTCACCTCGTGTACACAAGAGGTGTTGAATGAATAGTTGTCAGACCCAAGTTTAGGCCTAAGTCTCAAAAAAGAATGGGAAGAAAAGAGGGCTTTGCCAGGTAGTTGGGGAGGCAGTGGGCTGTGTGGGAGGGGAAGCTACTGGACTTCCAGTCCTTAGGGGTGTCCTCATCTGTAAAGGAGATAGTCACAAAGCAATAAACATTTATCAAGCACCTCCTACATGCCAGGCACTGGGAATACAAAGAGAAAAAAAAGGTGAACCGGTTTCCCCCAGTCCCCCCTTCAAGTAGCTGACATTCTAGGAGGCAGCCAGAAGGCTAGAGTCAGGAAGACATGAGTTCAAACCCAGCCTCAGACACTTACTAGCTGTGTGACCCTGGGCAAGTCACTTCACTCTTTTTGCCTCAGTTTCCTCATGTGTCAAATGAGCTAGAGAAGGAAATGGCAAACTTCTCCAGTATCTCTGCCAAGAAAACCCCCAAATGGAGTCACAAGGAGTTGGACAGGACTGAACAACAAACTTAGGGAGCTCTGAAAGGTGAGTACTAGCTGTTAACGGCAACAGGAAAGCTGGGCCATCTAGAAAGTGGGCCTTCTGGGGGCTCTGAAGGAAGCCAAGGATCCCAAGGGGCAGAGGGGAGGAGGACATCCATTCTGGGCATGGGAGTGGCGGGCGCAGCAAAGGCACTGAATGGCATCGCCATGGGTGAAGAGCAGCACGGCCAGCATGGCTGCACCACTGAGGGCCAGAAGGGAGCAACATGAGCTCTTTTTAGGAACCGGCTCCAACATGCAATCCTGCCGGGATGTGGCTGGTCCAGGGAAGAACAGAAATGAGGAAGATTTAGACTAGCTAAATAGAACTCAACCAAACAAACATTCATTAGCACAGCATACTATAGTGGGAAGAGCTCTGACCCAGAGTCAGGAGAGACCCGGGTTTCAATCCAACTTCTAAGGCCGAGGAGCTGTGAGAGTGTGGGCACATCCCTTACCACTCTGGGCCTCCGTTTCCTCATCCATAACATGGCAATAGTTCTCTCTTAAAGACTCAGCACAAGCCCAGCATGTAGTAGGCATTTCATGTACATGGACCGACACCAAAGCCTCTGTACACAGTTGTCTGCCTGTGCACAGACTGGCACATAGTAGGCATGTCATGTACATTGACCGACACCGACGCCTCTGTACACAGTTGTCTGCCTGTGCTCAGACTGGCACATAGTAGGCTTATAAATGTTTATTGACTGATACCTCACAAGATTGTTGTGAGGGTCCAATGAGATAATTGTTTGAAGCACTTTGAAAATCTTAAAAGTTACACACACACACACACACACACCAGGCAGCATGGCGTGGTAGCCTGGGCACTGCACCTGATATCAGGAAGTCTTGAGTTAAGATCCTTACTAGCTGTGTGACCCTGGGTCTCAGTTTCTCCATCCATAAAATCAAGGGTTTGAACTTTATGGCTTCTAAGGTCTCTTCCGGTTTTAAATCTGTGATTCACAATCATCACAGCATTTAGCCCAGCAATATGCATTTATTAAGCACCAACTATATGCCCAGGCACTGTGCTAAGTGTCAGGGGTATAAAGAAAGGCAAAAGACAGTCCCTGCCCTAAAGAAACTCACAGTCTAATGGGGAAAGCAACCTGCCAACAACTCTGGCCAAACAAGACAGAAACAGGAGAGCGTCACAGAAAGGAGGGAGGTTTTGGCAGATGTGCGTGGTACAGTGAATGGAGAGAGTACTGGGCCTGGAATCAGGAGGAGTTGAGTTCAAATCCTGCCTTGCACATCTGCTGTGTGAGCCTGGGCAAGTCACTTAACCCACTTGCCTCAGTTTCCTAAGCACCTCCCACTCAAGGCTGTTGCGAGGATCAAATGAGATCATATTCATCGCACAAGAGCTATATGTGAGCGATCACGACGACGATGTAACTGGAGAGGCAGGAATTGGACAAGTAAACAAAAACGAGATAAGGTCGAACATGGTCCCACTGGAGAAGAGGCAAGGTGGAGTAGTGGTTTCTGCACCAGTCTTGGGAGTCTGGAAGATCTGCGTTTGAGTTGTTCTGAGTGACCCCCTAAGCCTCAGTTTTCTCATCTGTAAAATGGGAATGATAATTATACCTTGAACAGGCTCCTCACGGGAAGGACTCTCTTTGATCTAGAAAAGAGCGATCGTTATCTCTAGTCATTTCCAGTTATGACGGTCTTTGTTCTCACAGCCCGTGCTTTCAAGTTCCTTCTCCCTCTGAGGTTCTAAGTCCAAGGACCAGGAACTAACCAATGAAGACCAGGGGCTAATGCTGGAAAGGAGAGACTCCTGAATCCATCCCCTTAGTCACCAGGCCTGGAATGCTGCCCTCCGCATCTCCCTCCCCTCCCAGCTAGACCCCTCTATCTGCTTGAGCCAGGAACATGTACTAGGGAAAGTGGCAGATAGGCTGGGGGACAGATGCTGCCCTGTCCCTGAGGGCTGGTGAGTCAGACTGGCAGATGGGACTTGAGTGAGCAGCGGGAGGGCCATGGAGCTGAGACATGACCTATGCCGAGTGACCCTGGAGAAGGGGAGACTTGAGTCAGTGCATGCATGGGGAGAACACCTGGTCCTCTGACAGGCGGGCCTTAAACCTGGGAGGTGCACAAAGGAGGAACAGAGGATAGGGCTGGGGGGAGGTGGGGAGGGGGACAGGAAATCCTCCTGCCTCTGGGTGAGCCCCTAAAAGCTGAGATCAGAGTAAGAAAAGTTCCTGCCGGAGGCCTTGAGGCTCACATCTGCTTCTTCCACACCCATGTGCACCTGGGCTCCCGTCTGCTCCCTCTTCCAGAGAGGGTATGTTTACATTTTCAAAAATCCAGAAAGATAAACAGTGTCTTCCCAACCTCCCTTGTAGACAGGATTCTCCATGTTCTCCCTACCCCTATACTCCAAAAGACCTGGGAAGCTGGACCCCGAGTAAATAAGAAAGGATTCACTCCCTCCCTCCCTCCTTCACTCAAGCACTTACAAATGAAAGGTAGTAAGTAAGCTATGGTGGGGAAGAATGTGAAACTGGTATTCAGAGGAGCCAGGCTGTGATCTTTGCTATTTCCCACCAGTGTGACCTTGGGCAACTGATTTCCCTTGTCCAGGTCTCAGTTTCCCTGATCTGTAAAGTAAGAGGATTTGACTCTATGAATCTTAGGAAGTTTCTAAAATGCCACTCCCAGCACCCACACAAGCTGCTTTCTGTGATGTATAGGACCAGGCAGAGGCAGAGCCACTCCAGGCGGATGCTTATGCAGTAGGGTTTATGGGGTGCCATGCAGGCCTCCCTGCCCTGGTATCCCAGAGCCAGGCATTGCTTGGCTATGATGAGGGCTGAGGCATCTCTCCTCCTTCCAAACTCAAACCTCTAGGGAAGCATGGAATCACCTCCAAGCTTTCCTTGTGAGGCGACAGCTTGAGAACAGGACCCTGAGGGGATGGAAGGAGAAAGGAGGGACAGATTTTTTTATTATTATTAATAACAACTAGGATTTATATAGCACTTTAAGGTTTGCAAAGGGTTTTACATGTTATCTCATTTGATCCTCACAACAATTGGAGAGGTAGGTGCTATTGTTCCCATTCTATAGATGAGGGAACTGAGGCAGACAGGGTTAAGTGACTTACATGGGGTTACACCGCTAAGTGTCTGCTGCTGGATTTGAACTCAGGTCTTCCTGACTCCAGGAGTGTGTTTACTCTATCCACTGGGACACAACTGTCTCTGGAGTATGGCTACAGGGGCTTTGAAGGCACCTCGTCCAGGAAGGCTTTCATCATTTCCCCAGGTCATTCATTCAGCAAGCATTAATTAAGCCCCTATGATTTGCCAGCCACTGGGCTAAGTGCTATGGATCCAGAGACGGATCCTTCCACTCATTCCAGGAGGCAGTAATATTCTTTGTACACGTGAGCTCCTGAAGGGAGAGACGGTGCTGTTCCTCTCCCCATCTCAGCCAGGTCCTAATGCAGGACCTGTGAACTCAATCATACATTCCACGAGTGCCTTCTTCAGCCCTGAGCACCCAATGCTGAGAGCTGAGCTGGGCTCTGGGATGGGAGGAGGGAAGAGGATGATCCTGCCTACTAGGAGTCTGCATTTCCCTGGGGAGCATCATGTACATCTAACACATGTCCATGTGTCCATGGGTGCGCTAGGTCTGGGGTGCAGGATTGGAGCTGCTCCTGGAAGGGAGGCAGGGGCAGAAGGGAGGGGGCTGGGCCTACTGAAGGCAGGAGGAGGAGGACGGGGAGGAGGAGGAGGGGAGGAGAGGGAATGAAGGGATAAACTTTGCTCTTCTCTCCCAGGTCAGCTCAAGTGTCGGATGAGGCCTTTCCAAAGCCCCCCAGGTGTGAGGGCCTCTCCACCCCCCCACCCCAGTCCCCAAATTTCCTCATATAGAATTCTCTATGCCAGTGTTGTCTTTTCTGACACAACGGAAGTCCTTGAGGACTGGCTAAATGGAGAACTTTCAGCCTAACGGGACAGCCAACAAGAACATGCTTTAGCATTGAGCAAACAGAAAGGAAAGAAAACACCAAACATTTGGGGAAGGGAGGTCCCTGGCAGCCGACAGAATCAGGAAAGGCTCCATGAATACGGGGCCTCCTAACCTCGTTTGAGCCCTTGCAGACCCCTTCACAGAATCGTGTTTTTAAATAATGGAAGAAAATGTGAAATTGTAGCTAGAGGTTAATAAAAATAAAGATGCAATTAATTGTTCCCCCTCATTCAAGCTCACTAACTGTCTACCACACAGACACATACACGCAAGTAGACCCGAGGTTAATAACCCCTGAAATAGAGGGTGGTGCTGGAAAGGCCCCTAATAAGTACTTGTTGACTGACTGATTGATTTGACAAACAAGAGCACAGCTTGTACTGGGTAGGAAGGGGAAACACTAAAGTCAGTCTTACTAAGGAAAGAACACTGGGTTTGAGGTCCCTAGACTAGGGTCCAGATCCTGTTATGATGCTTCCTATCCCAGTCATCTTGGGAAAGTCACTTGCCAGGATAAATTCTCTCTAAGGTTCCTTTCTAATTTAACATGCTATGACCAAGTGACGAGTTTTACTGACTCTAGGATGGGGGATGGGTGGGAAGCAGGGAAGAGGTTTTATGGTCCCTGCCAGGGCCTGTCCTCTCAAATGCAAACACCTGGCACATCCTGGGAACAGTGCCCATCTCAGGCTAGGTGAGGGAGAGTTAGGAGAAAGAACCTGGAAACTCCAGGCCTAACCATAACAGCTGGACCACAAGCTTGTCCCTGCTTGCTACCAGCAGGTAGGAGGGAGGCAAGGGGAGTCAGGTGGAGCCCTCAGAGGTGCCCAGCTGAGGTGCCAAGTTGCAAGCTGTCTGTGGGAGGATCTCAGAGGGAGAACAAGGGAAAAGCAAGAAAAAGCGGGGGTGTCGGGGTGTGCATGCATGGGGGGGGCGGGCCTTAGTCATCTTTAAACCAGTACAAACCTCCTCCCGGGAAGTCTGGCTACTCTTCTCTGGCAGGGGGCCCAGAGCTGTTTTAGGCAGCTCTCTACACAACCCTCACTATCCCATGGGCCCGACAAGGTTAAAAAACAAAACCAGCCCCAGCCTGGTGTCTGAGAGCAGGAAGTGGGTTGCTCCACAGCCAGGTATGTGAGAGCGCAAGAGTCACTGGGGAAGTCAAGTCAAGTCACCAACCATTCATTAAGCACCTGGCCAGGCATTGTCCTAAGTGAGGAGGACACAAAGAAAGACAAAAAGAGGAGTTTACAGTCTAACGAGGAAGTCACCCAGGAAACGAGATCCACACGGGGAAGCTGGAGATAATGAACAGAAGGCGCTAGCACTAAGCAAGGGTTCTTGAGGAAGCTGGAATTTCAGCTGCGCCTTGAAGGAGGCCACAGAAGCCAGGAGGTGGAGAGGAGGGAGAGCATTCCAGGCCTGAAGGCAGGCCATGGAGGATGCTGGAGTCAGAGGTGGCGGGGCAGCCAGGAGGCCAGCGTCACTGGATGGGCCGGGTGGGGGGGGGGGGGGGGGAAATAAGAAGATTAGAAATGAGGAGAGTATGTGGGAGAGAGAAAGAAAAGGATGGGGAAGGAGGGCAAATCATTCCCTTATACAAGCACAAACACACACATAATTATAGCTAGCATTTATTATGCACCTACTGTGTGCTAAGAGCTTTACAAATATGATTTCATTCTGGGCAGTAGCTGCTGTTATCTCTGTTTTATAGTTGAGGAAACTAAAGCAAACAGACGTTAAGTGACTTTGCCAAGGTCACACAGCTAGTAAGTGTCTAAGGCTACATCTGAACTCAGGTCTTCCTGACTCCAGGTCCAACAATTGTATCCACTGCACCACCTAGCTGCCTCTCTCTTTCTGTGTCTCTCCTCTCTTTCTCTCTCTTTGTCTCACTCTCTGCTTTTTCTCTTCTCTACCCTCCCTCTCTCTCCATACACACATTCTCTCTCTCTCTGTCTCTCCCCATCTCTTTCTGTCTTTCCCTCTCTCTCTCCATACACATATTCTCTCTCTCTCTCCTTCTCTCTCTCCTCTCCCTCTCTCTCTCTTTCTCTTCTCTCTCCCCCCTCCCTCCCTCTCTCTCCCCCCTCCTCTCTCTCCCCCTCTCTTCTTTCTCTCTCCTCTCTCTCCTTCTCTCCCTCCCTCTCTCTCCCTCTCTCTCTCTCCCTCTCTCCCTCTCTCTCTTTCTCTCTCCCTCTGTCTCTCTCCCTCTCCCTCTCTCTCCCTCTCTCTCCCTCTCTCTCTCTGTCTCTCTCTCCCTCTCTCTCCCTCCCTCTCTCTCTCCCCCCCCCTCTCCCTCTCTCTCTCTCCCTCCCCCCCTCTCTCCCTCCTTCTCTTCTCTCCCTCCCTCTCTCTCTCCCTCCCTGTCCCTCTCTCTCTCTCT
>CM053580.1:561739933-561813811 GCA_028627135.1 Pseudochirops cupreus | reverse complement strand
TCCCTCCTTCTCTTCTCTCCCTCTCCCTCTCTCCCTCTCTCTCCCCCTCACTCTCTCTCTCCCTCCCTCACTCTCTCTCTCCCTCCCTCCCTCTCTCTCTCTCTTGATATAGAGCAATCAATAGATAGATATAAATGGCTGGGAATCATCTCATCCCCCAACATTCCCTTGATTTATTTTGCATATACTTGTATGTGTACAAGTTGTCTCCCCTGATAGATTGTAAGCACCTAGAGGGCAGGGACCTTTTTGTCTTTATACTCTTATCCCCTAGCATAGCCTGGCTTACAAGGTGCTTAAAAACAGTCCCTGATTGGGGTGGCTAGGTGGCACAGTGAACAGAACACTGGCCCTGGAGTCAGGAGGACCTGATTTCAAATCTGGCCTCAGACACTGGACCCTTACTAGCCATGTGACCTTGGGCAAGTCACTTAACCCCGATTGCCCTACCCTCCCCCTTCCAAAAAGCAAAAAAAAAAAATCATTTAAAAACAAAAAACCAGTCACTGATGCTGTCTTGATGGAAATGAATTAAAACAACCTTGGCTGAGAGACCCACACCTGAAACTAGTGACACATACACAATCCCAGAATTTGACAGTTGGAAGGTACAGAGAGGCCATTCGGGCCGACTGGACTAGAAGGGCTCCCACACCAGTGGTCCCCAGCCTCTGCCAGAAGCCCTCAGAGAAGGGAGGCCCATTCCCTTCGGAGGCTGCCCTCTCTCTACTTTGGGTACCTCTTATTATTAGGAGGTTCCCCCCCATATCAAACCCAAATTTACCCCTCTGCAATTATCACACACTGCAGCTGGTTCTGCCTTCTGGGGCCAAACAAGGCTGATCCCCCTTGCACATGACATCATTCCTTCATTCATTCAGCAAACATTGACGAAGGGACCACTATCTGGGGCTCACAGGGAGGACATTCTCATTCTAGTGCCAGTTGACCTACAACACAACAGTATTGCATGAGAAATGGACTGAGATGAAAACCAAAGGCCAGTGCCTGCCCTGGGATAACAGGGCCCCCCAGTCTCCTACCACAGAAAGTTCAAATTCCACTGTGGGTTACTGAAGCTCTCTGGGATCCTGGCTTCTAGGAGAAGGTAGGAAATCCCAAGCTGAGGGGAAGGGGAAAGGTGGGACCCTCAGGGAGACAGCCTCACCCCGATTAGGGTAGGGCAGAGGAAATGCAAGGGAGAGGTCCTGGGCTGGGGCCAGAAGCCAGGTCGGTCACCTTCGGGCCTAGCCAGTTACATAGAATCCTTTCTACTCAGGAATGGGGCAGGCTGGAGCTTGCAAAGGCCACAGGGACGAGAAGGCCCCAAAGATGAGTTCTGGGCTCCACAGGTTCTATCTTCATGATCCTCTGCCTTTTTTTGGCCCCCCTCTTTAGGGCAGTCACTGCCAAATACTCCTACCCCTTCTCACTTCTCACCAGAAGTGACCCTTGATCACATCTGACCCAACATCCTGAGCCAGGCCACAGGAACAGGGTAACACATGATATCATAAAGACACTCGACTAATTGGCAGAGACTTCATTAAAACTAAAGAAGCCCTTGGAGCCTCATTTGGTGGCCAAGTTTATTAGGCTTCTCTCAGAGAGTCAGTCTGAGGGACAGTAATGGGCAACGGAAGAGACAGAGATGGATGGACTATGGACGCAGGCTGCCAGCTGGTGTGGGAGGAAGGTCAGCAGAGGGGCCAGCCATATCGCAGGCGCATGCATACCCCGAGCTGATCCCAGGTACAGTCAGCAAAAGCACTCCCTGCTCTGGGCCTCAGTTTCCTCATCCGTAAAATGGGGAAAATGAGCCCTCAAACCATCTGTACCTCCAAGGGTTCAGATGCGAAAAGCTCCCTGCAAATCTCGAAGTGCTAAAGCGAGAGGAGGGGTTCTCGTTACTATTACCAATAATGGACAGCCTCTCACCCCTTCAGACTGGGCTTGGCACGGCAGCCTGACCAGATCCCTTTGGAAAAGCAAGCCCGGGCATCAGCTCTGTCTCCCAGCTCCCGGTATCTTCACTTGAGAGCATCAAACAAGATAATGGGTAGGGAGAGAACCCAGAAGAGCATCAAGTGCCTGAACAATGGGCCCCCTCACTATCTCGATCGTTCTTCCTTGGTTACCAAGGGCTTCGGCCCCATTAGTCCTAAGTGCCCAGCTCTGCAGGAGAGGCTTCTCAGAAAATCTGCTCGGCTTCTCCTGCCACTGGAAGGGAGATGCTCATTTAAAAGCTGAAAGAGCACAGACATCCTCTCTCCTCCCTCATGCATCCCTCCCTCCCTCCCCTTGGTATGTTCAATGGCTTCTGGAGCCTGGGGGAAAAACATCCCTTGGACATTATACTGATTTTTATAATCCTGACTGAGAGGCCAAGACAGCATCAAACAGCAGAGAGAACAGAGGTTTGGGAGACCGAGTCTGCCAATCACTTGTATGACCTTGGGCAAATCACTTAACAAGTCTCATTTTCCTCATCTGTAAATGTGAAAGGTTAGAATAGAAAATCTCCAAGATCCCCTCAGTTCTAAATCTGGGAGCTCTATAATTGAGGAGTTCTTGATCTTTTTGTGTGTATCCCGGAACCCTTGGGCAAAATGGGGAAGCTGAGGGACCCCTTCTCACAATAAAGTCCTTAAATGAAGAAATTAAAACACAGAAGCCAGCAAAGGAAACTGGTTATAGAGAAAGCAAGATATTCTTTTTCCACCCAAGTTCATGGACCCCTTGAAATCTATCCACAGATCGCTAAGGGGATTCTGAGGATGCCAGGTTAATAACCCTAATAGTATCCACTGTTACCCAGAAAAGCAATCATTTTATAGGACAAACTGTATAGCGTGGTCTTGGGGGAGGCTGATTTTGTCTAACAAACCTAACTTCCCCTCCTCCCATTGGGTCTGCCCATATATCAGAGGCTAGGGAAGGGAAGGATGACAACAGAGAGATCTTGATCCCTAAGCTTTCATGAGTGGAAGTGGAAGGAGTGGAAGGGAAGAAGAGGGATCATTGAATCCTAGAGCTGGCAGGCACTTCTGGGGCCATCGAGGCCCCTCCACCCCCAAGGACTCCCTTCTCTAACACAGCCAACAACCATCTACTTAAAGACCTCCCTGGAAGGCAGAGCTATGGCATCGACCAGCTTTTGCCTTTCTTTGTACCCCCAGAGCTTAACAAATACCTGCTGCCTGCTGTCACTTTGGGCCAGCTTTCATTATTGGGCAGCATCTGCCACATCTGCCTGTCCTTCCTGGGTCTGCCCTTCAGGGCCAGAACAAAACAAGTCCATTCTACAGCCTTTCAAATACTTGAAGACAGTTATCCAATGAGATAATAGCTGTAAAGTGCTTAGCACCATGCTTGGCATACATCTGGTGTTTAATAAATGCTTAATAAATTCTCCTCCCTCATCTTCCCCCCTGAGTCTTTTCTTCCAGCTCCTTCAACCAATTCTCACATGACGTGGACCACGGTCCTTCAATGTCTTGGTTGTTCTGGAGAACAGAGACACTTTCCAGGTTACTGCTATCCATCTTAAAGTGGGGTACCCAGAACTCAGAATCTCATTAGAGATGTCTGAAATATGACCTGATCAGGGCAGAGTACAGTGGGATTCTCTTCTGGGGACTCACAACTCATCTGTAGCCTCTGCCCCTGCCGGGGTCCCTCTGACTGGAGGCTGAAGCAGAGAGCTCCTCTCCAAAATTCCATTTAAGGAGGATCCCCGAGACAGCCATCTCTTCATTTCCTACCAGAGAAGCTTCTTGAGGGCAGAGACTGTCTTTGATTTTCTTATCTGTATCTCCAGGCTTAGCACTATGTTTACTAATTGACTCTTGGTCTAGAACTAACAGAATTCTAAGATGTCTGAGATGGAACAGAATCCAAAGTTCCTTGACCTGGGCCAACTGCCCAAAGCATGACAGGAAGGTAGTGGTGGCACAGAACTAGAACCCAGAACTCTTGATGCCAAGGCTTCCCACTGTTTCCACATGTCCCAGCTTACCTCAGCAGAGCTGAGAAGAGGAGCCAAAATACCTTGATCAGAAAGTGGAGATGCTCCTTGGCTCATGAAGCCCAGTGACAGCCAGAGAAAGAAGGACCACACAAGATCCTGCTAACAGACATCTCAACAGGCCAGGGGGCCTTGAGCTCTCAGGGGCAAAGCCTGGGGGTCCCTGCCACTGAGAGGAAGTGTGATATGATACAAAGAACACTGGCATCTGCTGTCAAAAGACCTAGGTTTGATTCCTGGCTTTATCACTGGCTACCTCTGGGATCACAGGCAGATCCCTTCCCCTCTTTGGGCCTTGGGAACTGAACTGTCTGGAGTAGATGGCCCTCTGAGGTAATTTTTCATTCCAGATTGATCACTCTCATTGGATTTAACACATTTTTACAAAGTAGCAAAGTAGCAAACCCTAAATTCAGAACCTCTGAGGCAGAAGGGAGTTCAGATACAGTATATTCCAATATATCCCTCTCTAATCTCTCCTAAAAAGTAGGTGGTCCAGGCTTTGCTTGAAGCTGTCTAGTGAGGAAAGAACCCAGGACCCAGTGCCAGGCAGTCCATTCCATGCCTGGACAGTGCCGAAGCCTAGAAGGTTTTCTTCACTTTGAGCCTCAATTTGCTGGTCCTCGACTTTGACCCAGTGCGTCTGGGCCCTTGCCCTCTGCGGCCAAGACGCACACGGCTGAGCTCTGAGCTCCTGCCACCTCCTGCCATCTCACATCCGACCTTTCTCTGCACCTTGACAGAACTTTCTCAGGCAAACTTATAAACAGCTCCCTACCGTCTCCACCATCCCACACACCCAAACATGCTCTGTTCATAATCCAAGTGACAGAGGAGCCAGGGCTAGAGATTTATTTATGGTTTATTTATTAGACTGTAACAACCCACTATCCCACGTCTCCAATCTGAGCTTCAGTCCCACTTTGGGCAGGAGGCCTTGCCTTCCTCCCCTTCTCCCCCACCCTCCACTGCTCCTGCCAGCTCTCTGAGACGTCCTCCCATTTACACAGTCTGGATCTTGTGTGGAAATGAATGTATTAGATGGAGCAGAGCCTCCCCATCAGAATAAAAGTTCCTGGAGGACAGGGTCTGTTCTTGCTAGTTTTGTATCTCTAATTCTTAGCACATAGTAGGAACTTAATAAATGCTTCTGGATTCGACTGATTTGCTCACAATCCCTGTCTCCAAAACCTTTCTGTTCCCTCCTATTTCTGTCCAGGGCATCACTACCCATGGAGATGTCATGGCACCCTGGAAAGAGACAGTCAAAGAACTCAGGTTCAAATCCCATCTTTGCTCCTGTCAATAGCTCGGTGACCCTGGTGAAATCACTTCACCTCCCTAGGCCTCAGTTTCTACATTCTCTAACATGTAGCTCCAATTCTATTCTAGCATGGAAGCAGCTAGACGGCTGGATTGCTAGGCCTGGAGTTAAGGAAGACCTGAGTTCAAATCTAGCCTCAGATACATACTAGTTGGGCAAGTTACTTAACGCTGTTTGTCTCAGTTTCCACATCTCTAAAATGAACTGGAGAAGGAAATGGCAAACCACTCTAGTATCTGTGCCTAGAAAACCCCCAAAGAGTCAGACTTGACTGAAAAACAACTGAACAACAACAAAGTTTAGCAAATAAGCTAGGTGGCACAGTGAATAGAGCACTGGCCCTGGAGTCAGGAGGACCCGAGTTCAAATCCGGCCTCAGACACTTAACACAAAACTAGCCATGTGTCCTTGGGCAAGTCACTTGACCCCAATTGCCCTGCCCTCTCCCCTCCAAAAAAGAAAATAAAAAGATAATATGTGTAAAGCATTTAGCACAGTGCCTAGTGTTTAATAAATACTTATTCCCTTCCCAACTAGAGGGCTAGAAAGCACCTTCCAATGGAAATGGAAATCTTGAGGTGCTTCTTTCTGGGGCATAGTCACTGGTCCCAAGAGGTAGAATAAGGAAGGAACCAATAAAGAAAAACCCTAAATTCATCTATCACAAGGGGAAGGAAGTTAAACCTATCTCTGAGGTTCCTAACATCACCACCACCACCACCACCATCATCATCATCACCATCATCATCATAATCATCATCATCACCACCATCATCATCACCATCATCATCACTATCAACACCATCATCACCACCACCACCACCATCACCATCATCACCATCAACACCATCATCATCATCATCACAATTATCACCATCATCATCACCACCACCACCACCATCATCATCACCACCACCATCATCATCACCATCATCACCATCATTATCATCATCACCATCATCACCACTATCACCATCATCATCATCATCATCACCATCAACACCATCATCATCATCATCACGATTATCACCATCATCACCATCATCACCACCATCAACACCATCATCATCATCACCATCATCACCATCATAATCATGGTCATCACCATCATCATCACCACCATCACCATCAACACCATCATCATCATCATCATCACCACCACCATCATCATCACCACCACCACCACCATCACCATCATCATCATCACTATCATGATTATCACCATCATCATCATCACCATCAACACCATCATCACCACCATCACCATCATCCTCATCACCACCATCATCATCATTACCACCATCACCATCATCATCACCATCATCATCATCACCACCATCATCATCATCACCATCATCATCACTATCAACACCATCATCATCACCACCACCACCATCACCATCATCATCATCACCATCAACACCATCATCATCATCATCACAATTATCACCATCATCACCACCACCACCACCACCATCATCACCACCACATCATCATCACCATCATCACCATCATTACCATTATCACCATCATCACCATCACCATCATCATCATCATCATCATCAACACCATCATCATCATCATCACGATTATCACCATCATCACCATCATCATCACCATCAACACCATCATCATCATCATCATCATCATCATCACCATCATAATCATGGTCATCACCATCATCATCATCATCACCATCATCACCACCATCATCATCATCATCATCACCATCATCACCACCACCACCATCATCATCACCACCATCATCACCATCATCACCACCACCACCATCACCATCATCACTATCACGATTATCACCATCATCATCATCATCACCATCAACACCATCATCACCACCATCACCATCATCATCATTCATCATCATCATCACCACAGAACCATAACAATAACAACAACCACAACAATAACTAATTCTTATAGTTTGGAAAAGTACTTTACATATTTTAAGTCCTAGCTTTAAAAAAAAATCACCTGGTCCTTTGTAAGTACTAGATGCAATCCACAAACTTGGATTCAGTTGAAGGGCCACACTTGAGCACCTAGAGGGCCACATGTGGCCTCAAGGCTACACGTCCCTCACCCCTGGAAGAGGAAAAGGAAGAAGCCAGGGAAGGACATCTCACTGTCTGCTCAATCATCTGCCACTGAGACTAGAGAAGTGAAATACCAGAGGAAGTTAATAAGGAGACACAGTTCAGGTCCCAAAGAGCACAACAAGCATTTATATCGTGCTTTAAGGTTTGTAAAGAACTTTATATACAATATCTCATTTGATAATAATAGCTAACATTGTGGGGCAGCTAGGTGGCAAGGTGGATAGAGCACTAGCACTGGAGTCAGAAGGACCTGAATTCAAATCCAGCCTCACACATTTACTAGCTGTGGGATGCTGGGCAAACCACTTAACCCTGTTTGCCTCAGTTTCCTCATCTGTAAAAAAAAACTAGAGAAGGAAATGGCAAACCACTCTAGCATCTTTGCAAGAAAACCCCAGCTGGGACTGCAAAGATTCGGACGTAATTTAAAAACAACTGAACAACAACAAAGTTCATATTCTGTGGCTCAGGTTCAGAGAAAAACTGATTCTACTGAATAAGAGCCTTGGGGCATTGGTCTGTTCTCTGTAGGCTCACAGAAGGTATCTTCGGGACAACTGGAATAGTCCTTTAAGCAGAACACAAGGATGATATCCTGTTCCTACACGCCTTCTTGATCTTCTGTTTGGTCTTGATACTCTGACATCTTCTCATCCCACAAAGCTAAGAGATTATGAGTATTTGACCAGGTGACAATGAGCATTATGATGATCATGTTTAATGTGTGCTCGTTAAACAATCACTAATTAGCTAATTAGTCACTTATTGGCAGCCACCAACTCATTAATCAGTTATTAATAATCGCTCAAAGTCATATCTACCATTCATCTACTCCCACCAAGCGGAGTCAGGGAGACCTGAATACAAACCCAACTCAGACATTTACTAGCTGAGTGACCTTGGACAAGTCACTCAAGTCACTCATTCTCAGGATCCTCATTTGTAAAATGGGGATAACAATAGCACCTAACTCATGGGGGTATTGTAAAAATCAAGTGGCATAACATCTCCATGAATACTTATAGCCATCATCATCATCATCATTATTATTAATCACTTTACAAATATAATCTGTTCTCTGTGGATCAAAATGAGATACTATTTGTACAATGCTTAGCACACAGTAGGTGCTATATAAATGCTTATTTCCTTCCCTTCCCTTGTAGACTACTGTTATGGTTCTGTGGTGATGATGGTGGTGATGATGATGATGATGATGATGGTGATGATGGTAATGATGATGGTGATGATGATGATGGTGATAATGGTGATGATGATGGTGATGATGATGATGGTGGTGATGATGGTGATGGTGATGATGGTGATGATGGTGATGAGGGTGATGATGATGGTGATGGTGATGATGGTGATAATGATGGTGATGGTGATGATGGTGATGGTGATGATGATGGTGGTGATGATGGTGATGGTGATGGTGATGGTGATGGTGATGGTGACAATGGTGATGGTGATGGTGATGATGGTGATGGTGATGATGGTGGTGGTAGTGGTGGTGGTGGTGGTGGTGATGTTAGGACCCTCAGAGACAGGTTTAACTTCCTTCTCCTTGTGATAGATGAATTTAGGGTTTTTCTTTATTGGTTCCTTCCTTCCTCTTCTCTTCGGACCAGTGACTATGCCCCAGAAGGAAGCACTTCAAGATTTTCACTACTGGTTAAAATGACATTAGATGAAGAAGATGGTGATGGCGCTCAGACCCAAATGGTCCTGGGACATTCTCCCTCCCTGGAGGTCTCTAGGCGGAGGCAGGATGACCACTTGTTGGCTTTGTTATGGGAGGATTCCTTCAGTGTGGAGGCTGAGGGAGGGCCCTTCCAACTCACACATTCTGGGATGTCCCCATCGTGCTATTATTCTGTGGTCTTCAATGTTCTTCAGACTATTGATCAGGTGGAGAAAATAACTGCTTTCCGCAGCTGACTAAAAGGACTGCGCCAGCTGGGAGTGATGTGTTACTCAGCTCTTGGAGCTTTCTCACAGTCCATGGGGATCAATAAGTTTCAGGTCCTCCTTAAGGGCAGCCCTTCTGTCAATGTCCGATGGTAATGACCTGGTCCTGAATTGCCACCATAAAGCCCTCTGCACAAACCAATCTGAATGACTCAGTCATTTCTATGCTTCTCTGTCAACATGCTGTTAAGGCTGAATTCACGTGGATGGCCTCCACAGAGGGTCTTTTGATTCCAGTCTTGGATAACAGCCACTTGGTGGGTTCCATACACAAGTAAACCACTTTCACTTAAGAGCTGACCAATCCAATGGCATTTCCCTGTTTGTTAGCAGTCTTATTGCTGGGCAGTTAGGTGGTGCAGTGCATGGAGTGCTGGGGCCTGGCATCAGCAGGAGCTAAGTTCAAATCTGCTCTCAGACACTTACTAGCTATGTGATCCTGGGTAAGTCAGTTAACCTGTTTGCCTCAGTTTCCTCATCTGTCAAATGAGCTGGAGAAAGAAATGGCAAACCCCGGCAGTGTTTTTGCCAAGAAAACCCCAAATGGGGTCACAAAGAATTGGACACGACTGAAATGACTCAACAACAACAAAATCTTATTGCTCAAATGTGCTGATGTCTGCTTGTTCTAAATTCACTATTATTATCTATAAAGATGGACAGACAAAAGCCAGAGCACCAGGCAAGATGGCCATTTTAGGTGTGACGAGGTTAAAACCCACACTGGATAGAGATTTAGGAAAAGATTCTTGTACTCCCTTGGCCACTGAGTTGTTGTATAACCTTGGGAGAGTGGGCTCATCTCTTTAAAGCTCGGCTTCATTATCCACCAAAGAAAGGGGACAATAATCCAGCCCCACCTCTTTCTCAAGGCTTATCTGATGAGATAACGCCCTCGGACAAGTCAGAGGAGCATGAAGTGCCCATAAACATCAGGAGTACACGGAATCCCGGCAAATGCAATATAATCCTTGAAAAAAGGCAGGAGGAGCTCTGTAGGGAGGGGCAGAGTGCTGAATGGGGAGCCAGAGGGCAGGGGTGGCATAACGCTTGGCATCCTTCAATGCAGCCACAAAACCATTTAATAAGCACCTATTCTCTGTAAGGGTGTGCAAGGAAGGAAGGAAGGGAGGGATGGAGGGAGAGAGGGAGGAAGGAAAGAAGGAAGGAATGAAAGAAGGAAGGGAAGGAGGGAAGAAGAAAGGAAGGAAGGAAAGAGGGAGGGAGAGAGGGAAGGAAGGAAGGGAAGGAGAGAAGAAGAAAGGAAGGAAGGAAGAAGGGAAGAAAGGAAGGAGGGAGAGAGGGAGGAAGGAAGGAAGGAAGGAAAGAAGGAAGGGAAGGAGGGAAGAAGAAAGAAAGGAAGGAAAGAAGAAAGGAAGGAAGAAGGGAAGAAAGGAAGGAGGGAGGGAAGGAAATAAGGAGGGAGGGAGGGAGGAAGGAAGGAAGGAAAGGAAGGAGAGAAGAAGAAAGGAAAGAAGGAAGGAAGGAGGGAGAGAGGAAAGGTAGGAAAGAGGGAGGGAGGGAGGACACAAACATTTATGAAGTGCCTATGTGCCAGGCACTGTGCTTAGCATCTCACAATTATTACCTCATTTAATCCTCACAACTACTGTGTGGAGTTGGAATTATAATTATCCCATTTTGCAGATGAGGAAACTGATGACTGGCCCAGGGTCATACAGCTACTATGTTCTCAGGTTGAGGTCTCCCTGACTCCAGGCCCAAGTGGGCCATGTAGCTGCCTCAACACAAAGAAAAACAGGCAGAATTCTTATTCTCCATGACCCTACATCCTGCTGTGGGTAGGGGTGAGATATAATGTAGAGAGAAATAAGTTACTTCTTTTTTTCCCTCTTTCTCTCCCCATTCATAGACACAGAGATCAATACAGTCCCAGGAAAATCAGGGATGAAGGGAGCATGGAAAAGTCTGGGGGGTGGGGTTAGGAGAGGATCAGGGAAGGCTTCAGCGAGGAGGAAGCCCCTTGATTGAATGAAAAAGCATTTTTAATACTTACTAAGTTCCAGAACTTGTTAAGAGAAGTGGAATGAGAGAATAAGCATTTCTTAAGAGCCTCCAAAGTGCCAGGGCCTGTGCTAAGCACTTGACAAACATGATCTCACTTATTGAACATTAGCTCATTGTGCTGAGTGCTGGAGACAGAAACTCCTGGAATTCCAATTAACTCCTGCTTTTATAGGGAGGGGAAGGGCCTAGTATGTGCCAGGCCCTGTGCTAAATAAGCACTTTACTATCACCTCATTTAAGCCTTTTATTCAGCGCCAAAGGCCACGGTCAGATGGCCCCAGCCAATCCCAGCACCCTTCCACCCCCACCCCCCAGCTCGACAAAGGACAGGATTCCCATCCCAGTGGATGGTTATGGTTCCTCTGCTTTTTTTTCTCCCAATTTTTTCTCTCTCCTGGTGAAAGGTGATAGTGGTGGTAGAGGGTGAACCATGACAGAGGGGTGAGCCTCAGGTCCCATGTATCTCCAAATCAAATTGCTCTCAAGTTCTCTGCTGTGGCGGCCAGTGCTAGAGACAACTTCCAAGGTCATCAAATCAAGACCTTCTGGGCTTTACAAACCAAGAAACAGAGGCCCAAGAAGTCCCAGCGACTTTCTTAAGAACACACAGTACATAAGTATCGGAGGTGGGAGGATTTGGACCCTGTTCCTTTAACTTCCAGAACCTGTGTTGCTCCTGCTGTATCCCACTGTCTCCAAGAAAGGAAAACATTGGGGAGCTTCAGAGAATAGATTCAGAGCTTATAAGGGACCTCAGAGGCCATCTGGTCCAACTTGAGTCTTACTTTGGATGAAACTGAGACAGAAGTTATGTGACCCACCCAAGGTCACACAGGTAGTAAATCTTAGATCTGAGCCTAGGTCCTCTGACTTCTAATCCAGTACACTTTCCACTGAACCATACTGCCTGACTGCCTCTCTCTCTCTCTCTCTCTCTCTCTCTCTCTCTCTCTCTCTCTCCCTTCCTCTCTTCTCTCTTCTCCTCTTTTTCCTCTCTTCTCTCTCTCTCACACACACATACACACACATGTATATGTATGTATATTTAACACACATATACATGTGTGTATACACACACATATATTTAGAGAGCCGGGAGCTTCACTGTGGCCCCAAGTTCACTGAACTAGGACACACAAAAAAGCTGTGGATTATGTTGAGGGAAAAAAAAAACACACCTAAATTTTAATTTGGTGAAACCTGGACACTGTCTCTCTGAAGAGGCAACAGAAATGGTCAGAGTCAACAGAAGGACTTTCTGGTTCTGATTCAAGGAAGGCATCGAGTGACAGAGGCAGAAGGTCAAAGTGGCCCAGGCTCAGTTCCTATCTGTGACCCCCCTTACCCCCTAGGATCCGGCTCTCTCCTTCTCACTGTCCCATCTCTGATGACTTCCTTCTCCTTCTTTCTGGGGTGATGACCCTGCTGACCCTTCTTCTCTGGATGCTGCCTCTTCCTTGGGGTTCTCTGCCTGTCTGAGCATTCCTGGTCTCCTCTGCACATTTACCATCACCGTCCCACTCCCTATGTGTGACTGTTACTCAGAGTGCTCTCAGGGACCCTCTCCTTCTCTCACTCTCTCATCAGCTGTCTTGGACTCAACCATCCTCTCTATGTAGACAGCCAGCCCTGTATCTCCTGAGCTCTGGTCCCACCTCCAGCTGCCTGCCTAATGACTTGTCCTTCTCCCTCTCTTCCTTATTTCTGTCATGCCCATCACTCCTCTCTCCATTGCTCAGCTCTTCAACCTCAGAGGCACCCTTAGCCCGCACCCCGATCAAGCTAGTTTTTCCAAGCCTCATCCATTCTACCTGAACAACTCTTAGGAGTAGCCCAGAATGATCACCCTTGTCCAGTCCCTCATTTCCCCTTAGATGAACTATTCCAGTAGCCCCCAGTTGAGCCCCTGCATCCAGGGTATCTCCTCTCCAAGCCATCCATCCTTCACTGAGCTGCCAAACTGACATTCCTAAAGCTCAGGTCTGAGGTCACTCCCTAGCTCAAGAAGCCCCACTGGCTCCCTATTCCCTCCAGGATACATACAAACATCTCTATTTGGCATTTCAAGCCCTTTGCAATCTGAACCCAACTTCTCTTTCTGTGCTCTGGCATTTTCACTGACTGTTCCCCAAGCCTGGAACCCACTCTCTCTGTTCCCATTTTCATCTTCAGGTTTCTCCTCCCCCTTCAATTTTCGGCTGAAGCCTCGATTTCTGCAAAAAGTCTTTCCAAGGCCTCCTCGATCTCAGCATCTCCCCTCTGAGATAAGTCCCCAATTTATCCTACGTTTTGCTTGTATAGAGTTGCTTGCCCGCTGTCTTTCCCACTAAATTGTGAGCCCCCTGAGGGCAGGGGACATCCTACTTTTGTCTTTGTCTCCCCGGTGTTTAACACAGTGCTAGAGTGGGTGCTTGGGGGTAGCTGATAGAGTGCTGGGCCTAAAGTCAAGGAAGACCTGAGTTCAAATCCAGTCTCAGATTCTTACTAGCTGTGTGACCCTGGGCAAGCCACTTAACCCTGTTTGCCTCAGTTTCCTCATCTGTAAAAACAAGTTGGAGAAGGAAATGGCAAACCACTCCAGCGTCTCTGCCAAGAAAACCCCAAATGGGGTCACAGAGAGTCAGCTCTGACTGAAATGACCAAATAAGAACGTAGGTGCTTAATTAATGCATACTGAACGAAAAGCCTTGCTTAACATCTCTGAGCCTTGGTTTCCACATCTGTAAAACTACTACACTTACTTCCTAGTGTGGCTGTGGTGCTCCCAGGACAATGTATGGAAAACGATTTGCAAATGCTGAAAGGCTCCACAAGTGTCCACCATGACTATTATACTGATGAAAATACTTCTACCACAGTTTTCCCCCTTGTCCTATTTTCATAGGGCCAAGAAGAACCTCTTAATGCTCATACCATACAGAGCAAAAGACAGATGCTAAGGAGGCCTTTGGGTGAATTAGGTTCTGACGCTCCCAGAACTAAATCAGGCCAAGCCCCTCTGTCCCCCCACATGTGATGGCCCTGCCTGGACAGGAGGCTGCTGGCTGGCTTCCAGGGCTGGCCAGGGAACTCCCCTCCTTCCCTGTCAGACATTCTGCTCTTTCTTTTTTTCTCCAGTTAGAAGGTTTTCTCCCATCCGGAGCCAATATCTGCCTCCCTTCTGCCCCACTGCTTGCCTCTGGGGCCCAGCAGAATGAGCTTACCCTGTCTTCCTCAAGATGGCTCTTCAGCTTATGTGAATAATAATATTTGAAGATGTCCATCATCCATCACGCCTTGCTGAAATTATCTCTTCTCTAGCCCAAGAGACATCAGGAAGACAGTTCGAGTTTGAGTTCCAGGGCCTCTGGAAGGTTGGGGAAGCTCCCCAGCCAGACCAGGGATCTAGGGATCCAAGGATCCAGGGATCCAGGGATTGGGGAGCTGGTTTTCCTTTAATATTTTGTTCACTGTGCTTGAATGTAATTGGTTTTCTGGGTAATCCTGTACATTTAATTTTATGCATTTAAAAACATTCTTTGGGGAAAGAGTCCGTGGGCTTGACCACACTGCCAGAGGGGTCCAGACCACAAAAGGATCAAGAGCCCCCATCCTATGTCTCCTACCTCAGAAACTGCCTCAGTGTGGACACAATCCCACAGAACCTTGGAGCTAGGAGGGCCCTCGCAGGCCATGTCCAGGAGTGGTGGCCTTCTGGAGGGCCCCTATCACTTCCTGAGTGTATCCCACCATGGGGTGGCTTTAGTCTGGCCCTCTGCACCTGCCCCATTTTATTCCCAGTTCTACCTTCCAGGGCTAAATCAATCAAGGTTAATCCTGCTTCTTCAAGGCTCCCCTCCAAAGACTTAAAAACTGTTCTCATGTCACTCCACGTCTTCTCTTCTGAGGCCCAGCTAATCCTCAAATGGTACATTTTATGAACGCTTCATCTGTCTGTACTTATAACACACATGGTGAGCCCCTCTCCCCTTCCCTCAGGCTTTTAGAATAGAAGCTCCCTAAGGACAAGGGCTGTCTCAGCAAGCCCAGCAGAGAGCACAGAGCAAGCTCTTAATAAATGCTTGCCAGCACACCCTTTATTTCATCAATCTCACTGCTGAAATGCCGCACCCTTAGGGGGCAGGTCTCTTACAGGGGCCCTCCCCAGCATTACCAGTTACCTGGGTACCACAGGCCTAGACTTGCCCCCTGGTACCCCGATTTGCTGTGTGAACTATGGAAATGTGTTGCCCTCTCTTATGACTATTCCCCTCAAAGGCAGAGGCACGCAGCTTTTTTCTTTCCCCATCTTGCCATGGCCTAAGATTCAGACTACCAAGAACTCTGCTCCTCTACATGTTAAAACAATTTCCTCCTTCAGCCAAATGGGCAGTCAGTCACATAGCAACATCCTGTCAGGCGGAGGTCAAAGGCGCATTGCTATCTGGGCTGGGTGGGTGAGAACATGTTTTTCAGACAGGAATCAAAGCCACCCCCCAAAATGGTTAAGCCACAAATGGCCTTTGAGGAAGGCTAAAGGGAGTTTTCTAAAAAACAACACGCCCAGCTGGCGGCCCTGGGGCTAAGTGACCTCACTAAGCATCAGGAAGGGAGATAGGAAGCAGCTGGGGCAGGAAACGGACGCTTTGCCACATTCTGCAACAGGAGGAGAGGAACTCTGGACAGACAAGCAGATGGGAGTGTGGACGGCTGTGGGTGAGGGGATGGAGAGAGCATGGCATCTTGGGAGTTCAGTAAGCGGAGGCACTCAGGCTTTACCCTCTGGAGAAGCCTTGGGAGGTACTCAGTGCTTGTCTTCAGATATCAGAAAGTTGGTCTCAGGGAAGAGAGATTAGACACTCAGTTTGGCCCTAGAAGTGGGAGGAGGGGCAGGGGTGGAGAACCACCAGGAAGAAGTTGGGAAAGGGGACACGTAGGGGACATTGATGCAAGGACAGACTTCCCAACAGGCCTGAGCTATACTTCTGCACTGGGAGAGAGTGGATTCCCAGCAGAATGTGAGCTCCTTGAGGGGAGACATGGTATTCATTCAGTAGGCACCTAAAAATACCAGATTGATTCTTCATCCTGAAGATGGGGACAATGGACTGGATGGTCTCAGGACCCTTCTGGGTCTACCTCGAGGATACTCTAACATGCTTGACCTCTCTGGGCCTCAGTTTCCTCATCTGTAAGACAAGGGAATTGGACTAGATGGTCTTATATTCTTTGACTGTTGGCTGACTTCTCCAATGGAGAGTCTACCAACAACGGCCATTTGCCAGGCCAGTTGAAGGGGGTGCCAGATGTTTTCAGGAACAGAATGGACATCTCTCTGGTCACTTCCAATGTGGAGGTTCTGTAAACATCTGTCTAAGTGACTTGGGGGCAGGGACTGTTTGATTTTTGTAGTGCCTAGCACTGGGCCTGGCTTGCTGGCTGCCTGACGGACTGATTGATTCTTGTCAGCTGGCCTGCCTGCTTTCTCCAAGCCCCAGGCTCTTCTCTGCTATCCTTCACTCCTTATTACAGAGTTTACCCAAGGAGTCCACACCTCCTTGAACAGCCTCTCCCCAATATAGACACTCTGGGTAGAAATCTCTCCCACAGAGACAACAGAGCTCACCACCAAACCCAGTAGTTATTAGCACATTGATTCTGAGAAGTAATCCAGGGCTGGAAAATCCTTGGAGCACCATGTGCCAGGAAGGAAATGAAACTGGGAGGTGGAGGAAAAGCTCTAAGCTCATCTCCACTTGGTGAAAGGGAGGAAGGTCAGCCAAGGAGCCGCCATGGGAGAAGAGAGTCTGTTTACTAAACCATCAACTCCAGAGCTTCCAAGGCGGGAGTGGAGATCAGCTCCTTGTCTGTGTCATGAAGGGGATCTGGTAACCCGGCTGGTGCCTGAAGCCCACCACCAGGAGCCTCGGGGAAGGGGGCCAGGCCAGGATGGAGTGGGCCTCCTTCCACCAATCCTGGCAGCCAACTGGGCCACCATCACTTGCCCATCTTGGGCAAGCGGCGGGGCTGCCTGACAGCAGCTGGGTAATAACTTGGGAATCTTGGGAGGCTGAAAGATTACATTCCACTCTTTATTTAAACCTCCATTCCAGCTCTCCCTTTTGGGAGGCAAGGGCAGAAGAGCTCAAGACTCCTGGTCTGTCAAAGCAGCATGTAGCCAAGTGGAAAGAATGCTTGATTTGGAATCTAGGACCTGCGGGGGTGAGGGGTGGAGTTCAGATCCTGGCTCTGTTGATAGCAGCGATCTGTGAGACTGGGCAAATCACTCCTCTCTGGGCCTCAGCTGGTCCAGCAGAAAGCCCACAGACTCCGGGGTCAGAGAATTGGGGTTTGAACTCTCAGCCTGCCAAATACTGGGAGAATTTGGGGAAAGTTACTCTGAGGTTCTTTCCAGCTTGAAATCCTGGGATTCTTATCCTTATTGCCTGAGTCAAGTTGAAATTCATTTTTGTGGCATTCAAGGCCCTCCCCCACCAAAGCCATTCTGCCTTGTGTCCTTATCTTATATGACTTCCCTACATGTTCTATGCTCCAGCAAAACTGGACAAAATTGGCTAAGTATTCCCCCCAAGTCACCCTGATTCTACCACCTCTGTGCATTTGCTCACGCAGTGCCCTACACCTGGAATATCCTACCTGCTCTTTACCTGGTGAATCCTAAACCATCCTTTAAAAGCCAACTCCAATTCAATAAACATGTGTTAAGTGCCTACTGTGTGCCAGGTACACAGTACCTAAGCACTGGGGATAGAAAAAGAGGCAAAAGCTAGTCCCTGCCTCCAAAGAGCTTCTAATCTAGGCTTCCCTGAGCTTCCCACAGGGCTACTCACCCCCCTTCCATCCTGGACAGTGGGGTTTTGCCAATCTGCTAAGGAAAGATGGGAGGATGGCTTTTTATCATTCAGTTTTCCAGAATGGCAGGCTGAACTGTTCCTGGCTCCCCCCATTACCTTACCTTACCTCCCTGCCCATGGGAGCCTCGGAGCAAGGTCTCCTGGGGTCATCTCTTACAGGAGCTGGGTTTACAATAGGACAAATGTCAACAGTTTCCTTTCTGACAAGGATTAATGATTTATTCCTGATAGTTGCCTTTTAGAGTGGAGAAGGGAGAAAAGAGGGGAGCTGCTGAGATAGCCACATTCGAGCAGGAAGGGACCTTGGAGGTCATCTGATCCAAGCCCCTCACTCTTGATAGTAGGAATAGCATGCCATGGATAGGAAATGAGAATACAGACTGGAACTCCAATCCTGTGACTCCATCCAAGTACTCTGGGAGAGAGCAAAGGGGAGAGAAAGAGAGAAAAGGAGAAGGAAAGAGAGAACAAGAAGATGGAGAGAGAAGGGAAAAAAGAAGGGGAGAGGAGGGAGGAAGGGAAAGGGGAGAGGAAGGAAGGGAGATGAGAAAGAGAGAAAGGGAGGGAGTGAGAGGAAAGAAGGAGAGAAGGGGAGAGGAGAGAAGAGAGAGACAGGAGGGAGAGAGAGAGACAGAGAGAGAGAGAAGAGAAAGAAAGGAAGAGAGAGGAAGGAAGGAGAGAGAAGGGGGATATGAGAGAAGAGAGAGACAGAGAGGAGGGAGGGAGAGAGGGAGAGGGAGAGAGAGAAGAAGAAGAGAAAGAAAGGAAGAGAGAGGAAGGAAGGAGAGAGAAGGGGGAGATGAGAGGAGAAGGGAAATGAGAGAGAAAGAGACAGAGAGGAGAGAGAGAAAGGAAGGGAGGGAGATGAAGAAAGGAGAGAGAAGGGTAGAAAGAAAAGAAAAAGGGGAGAAGCATAAGAAGAAGGAGAGAAAAGGGATTCCAGAGACAGGCTCCCCAAAAGCAGCTCACATCTTTCCATGAATCTCAGTGGTCTTCCATCCCTTTTTTTTGGTAGGAGTAGAGACAGCTCAGATTCACAGTGCACTACAGGCTCTCAAGCAAGCCCCTCACAAGCCACATGCACACCAATCACGGCACCATAGGATTTCAGGGCTGGAAGGGCCCCCAGCAGACACGCATTCCACAGCTACCTATTTGACAGATGGGGACAATGAGGCTCAGAAAGATGCTGCCCATAGTCAGCAATGGTCAGAGCTAGCACTTAGTCCAGGTATTCTGGGGTCTCCAGGGTTCAACCTTGGGGGGCCGCAGTGCACACACAAAAGTGCAGCCCATCCCACCTCTCCTCCACTTTGGCATTCTCTAATCTCCTCCCTCACAAACAAACCCATCTTCACACACAGAGTCAGTCAGGCCACGAGATTTACTGAAACCCGCCCCCCCCACCCGGGTTCCTGCCAAGAACTTAGGGGTGCTTATTGAAACTGCCAGGGATCCTGGGATTGAGGCCTTTAACAAGCTAATAGAGGAGACAGGACCAACACACATGTAATCACCGTGAACACACAGCCAAAGGCAGACATTACGGGACTGAGCGGAGGTGAAGGAGAGAGCTGCAGCGGCGTGGGAGCAGGTGAGGTGAAGCAGGGCAATCGCTCAGAGGTGTTGGCTTTGGGAGTGTGATTAGAAGCAGAGTGTTACGAGCAGGCCTGGAACGCACAAAGTGCCAGTGACACTTGCCAGCACGTGGGCATCTGTCTGGCATTTCGTTGGCCCCAAGCGTTCTGCCAAAGCCCATCTTGTGGAAGGGGCTTTTCTCAAGCTTCCACCCAACGCTGCCCCACCCCAGGAGGTACGGAATGTATTTCCCTTATTTCTGCTTCCAGAAATCCTCTTCTGCCTTCAAGGCCCAAACTCAGGTACTCCCCTTCCTCTAGAAAACTGTCCCTATTCCCCTCCACTGAAAATGTTTTCTTGGCCAGCCAGGTGGCACAGTAGATACAGCAGTGGTCCTGGAGTCAGGAGGACCTGAATTCAAATTCAGCCTCAGACACTTGACACTTACTAGCTGTGTGACCTTGGGCAAGTCACTTAGCCCCAATTACCTGCCAGATTTTTCCAGAGATCTGTGTCTATCTCTTCTTTCAATCCAATTCAACAAGCATTTATTAAGTGCCTACTATGAACCTGGCACTTCTGCTACAAAGAAAAAAAATGACCCAGCCCTTATCCTCAAACAGCTTACACTCTTATCTTCTCGCCAAAACACTGCTTTGTGTTTGCTTTGTATGTAGTTCTTGCTTACTTATGCATGAATGTGTTGTGTACATATAATACAATTTAAACCCTAATAATTATTTTTGGTTTCATTTTTTGCTTTTTTTGAAGGAAGAAAGGCAGGGCAATTAGGGTTAAGTGACTTGCCCAAGGTCACATGGCTAGTAAGTATTAAGTATCTAAGGCCGAATTTGAACTCAGATCCTCCTGATTCCAGGACTGGTGCTCTATTCACTATGCCACCTAGCCACCCCAAACCCTACTAATTTTAAAAAATTTTTTCTTTTTTTTTCCTGGAGGGGGGAAGGCAGGACAATTGGGGTTTAAATAACTTGCCCAAGGTCACACAGCTAGTCAGTGTTACATTTCTGAGGCTACATTTGAACTCAGGTCCTCCTGATTCCAGGGCCAGTGCTCTGTTCACTGTGTCACCTAGCTGTTCCAATAATTTTTAAATAAAAAAAAATTCATTAAGAATGTATGGTGTTCCAGGCACTGTGCTAAGTACTTTATAATTGCCCTCACAGTGACCTTGAGAGGTAGATCTATTATTATCCTCATTTTACAGATGAGGAAACAGAGGTAGACAGAGGTGAAATGATGGACCTAAGGTCACACAGTTCTATGCATCTGACATGGGATTTTAATTCCACCTTTCCTGCCTCCAAGCTTGGGCCTCCATCCACTGTGCCACCACAGTGCCCGCATACCTTGAAAGTAGGGATGGTTCTCATTTTCATCTCTGTATCCCCAGTGTCTAGAACACTGGCTGACATAAAACAGATGAAGGGATAGATGTACTTTCTCCCCTTCTTTGTTCCTGTTCACTTCAGCCTCTTCAAATCCCTGGTCTCATTCAAAGGGCAGCTCAAACACCTCCTCTTCCATGAACCCTTTCCCCATTGCCTCCATTTCTCTGGGAGCCAGGAGCTTACTGATTAACTGAGATCCCATTCTCCCTGCTGTCACACCTTCTTTCCATGCCTGTCTCATCTGCCCAGCTGCACCATAAATGCTTTTGATAGCTTGATTTGGTGGAAAGAACAGAACAGTCCAGTTGAAGCCATTTACTCCACATGACCCCAGCTGGAATGACGCGGCACTGTCCGGGGAGCGCCTGGTGGTGGGAGAGGGTGGTAAAGACAACACCCACACACTTGCCAACCAACATTGATGAGGGGTGGCTTTCTCTGTCAACAGCTTATCAGGAGAATCGAAACAAGGGGCCAGGAATAAGAACAAGTGCCATGTGTCCTCTCCCAGCCACTGGCAGCCAACCTGGACTGGCTGTTTGCTGAGAGCAGGGGCTTTTGTGCTTGAAACACCTCTCTGAAGAGGGCTGATTAGCCAGCAGTGCTCAGGTACAGAAACCAGGAACGGTCCTCCCCCCACAACATGCAAGATAACAATGCCCATGAACCTGTCAACTCTTCTTTCCATCAAATGAGATATTAGCCACCAAGGGGGTTAATAAATATCTGTTCTCTCCCCACCCCACCCCCCTCCTGTGGTTTAGAACCAGCTCCTGCTCACAGGCCCTCGACAGTGTCCAAAGCACACCATTAACACCTCCGCTGACAACAAATTCTTTGTCAGCAGCTCAGCCACAGGGTAGAAGTGGCCCTGGCCTCCACACAGACCGGATGTACCTCTTTTCCTCTTTCTCTTTCTCCCTTTAAAATGAAAAAATTTCTGAGTAAAAAGAAAGCTGGGGTGGCACACCTCAGAATCAAAGTGTGTGGGCTCAAATCTTGGCTCAGCCACCTGTGGATCTCACCTCCCTGTGCCTCAGTTTCCTTATCTGTAAAAGTAAGGGATTGGACTAGAGGGCCTCTAAGCTTCCCTCTACCTCTAAATCAATGGACCCAAAGGGCATCTGGGCAAACTTGAATAAGGATCCCTCCATAACATCCCTGGCACATTTCACCGAGACTCTGCACAGGCAGTTCGCCTCCCTGGCCAGGCAGTCCATTCCATCCTGGGATACGTTCCCTTTGTTAAGAAGCTTTCTTGACATCAAACCTAAATTTTTCGCTTAGCAGCTTCCGCCCATCATTCCTAATTCTGTCATCCGGGAATAAGCAGATGTCTAAGCCCTGGCTTTCCCATAAGACCAATCCTTCAAAGAGTCAAACCCAACAATGGCGCCTTAGCCCACACCAGCCTTCTTCTCTTAGGCCAAAGTTCCCTTTCACTCACCTCTTTCCTCTTCTTCTTTTCCCCCATTGCTTTTTTTTTTGGAGGGGAAAGGCAGGGCAATTAGGGTTAAGTGACTTACCCAAGGTCACTCAGCTAGTAAGTGTTAAGTGTCTGAGGCTGGATTTGAACTCAGGTCCTCCTGACTCCAGGGCTGGTGCTCTATTCACTGTGCTACCTAGCTGCCCCATCCCCCATTGTTTTTTAGCCCCAATTCCCCTCCTATGCTCCAGGCCTACCCACTGAACCTAGAGGGAATGAGGAAGGGGAGGGAGAGAAGGGGAGACACAAGGAAGCACCAACAGTAAGCCCCTGGTAAATGACTGAGTGTGGGGAGACTTGAGGATGATGAAGTCGTGAACCTGGTTGACCAGAAGGCCAGTGGGGCCTTTAGTCAAAACACAGAAGTTAGGGAGGTGATGAGTTACAATGAAGAGTGATACACAGAACTACTCATGATCCTCTCTGAGACTCAGAACTAAGTGCTATCAGTCTTATTATCTTCATTCTGCAGATGAGGAAACAGAGGCCCACCGAGGTTCAGTGACTAAGGCCAAGTCCGGGACTCTATCCATTGGCCATGCTCACTCCCTCTCCATGGCCCTTTAGATTCCAAGTACCTAGTCCACTGTATGGGCAGTTGTGTGGTGCAACAGATAGAGCCCTGGGCTTGGAGTCGGTGAGTTCCAGTGCAGCCTCTGACATCTACTAATTGTGTGATCCTGGGCAAGTCACTTTACCCAGTTTACCCAACTTCCTCATCTGTAAAGTGAACTGGAGAAGGAAATAGCAAACCCCTCCAGTATCTCTGCCAAGAAAACCCCAAATGGGTTCAGGGAGAGTTTGGACAAGACTGAAAACAACTAAATAACAAAGAACATTCCATTATAGAGAAGCAGCAAGGTGTCTGACCCAGAGTTCAGGAAGGTACAAACAGGTTGTGTGCCTCTGGGCAGGTCACTTAACTGCTCAGGCAGCAGCTTTCTAAGGTTATATGTTGCAGAGAAGCTGCTGACTTGAGCTAGTAGAAGGAATTTCCTTACCTAGGAGCTCCATGTGCCAAAGAAATCACCAGTTTGGTACTTTGTGCATCATAGATGCTTAGTGTTTAGTACAGGAAAATGGCCTGAGTTCTAGTGTTCTGTCTACCTTGCATTAACTAGGACTACTTGCTACTCCCCCTTTTTTTATGATGGTGGATGCCCACCATCTGGGGAACGGTGAAACAAACCATCACATGGGAATTGTAACAGGATATTATTATCATACCAAAAAAAACAACAAACATAAAAACTTCTCAGGTAAACTTGGGAAAAACCTGTATAAATTGGTACAGAAGAAAGTAATCAGAACCAGAGGAAAAACCCCCAGAATTTAACGTGATGATCACAATGATAAAAAAAAGAACAATGCTAAGAAACTTCAGAACTCTGATCAACGTAATCAGTGCTCAGAAATTCGGAGGACCGAGAACGCCTCTTGCCTTTTGGCAGAAAGGTGGTGGACAACAGGTATGGAATGAGGCACACACTGCCAGGCATAATGGCGGGTTTCGTAGAGAGATTCAATGCTGTTTAAAAAAAAAAAAAGGAACACCAATAGAACATATATTTAAGAGGGAAGCTAGGTGGAGCAGTAAAGAGCTAGAGTCAGAAAGATCTAGTTCCAATTCAACCTGAGACACTGGCTGTGTGACCTCCGGCAAGTCACTTAAATGTGGCCTGCCTCAGTTTTCTTGTCTGTAAAATGGGTCTAATAATAGCATCCCGGGGTTGTTGTAAGGATTGGATGAGAAAATATTTGTAAAGCACTCTGCAAACCTTGCTAGCTAGTATTAAAGATAAAATCATTGAACTGGATGAACCAAGCTCCAGGGAGAGCAATTTGTCTCCCGGATCTCAGAAGCTTGTCCTCAGGACATTCATAAGTTCTGAGACCACAGGCAGGAGAGAAAGCATGGAAAGGAAGCCACCAATGAATTTGTCCTGAGAGGAGCTGAGTTCAAATGCTAACTCTGCAACCTGTCTGTAAGACCTCAGGCAATTAATTCCCTTCCTACTCTGTAAAATAATGGGGCTGGCCAATGAGACCTCTAAGGTTCCTTCTGGTTCTAAACTGGCATTCTTATTGTCATAAGACAGGGAAGTGCAGAGAAAGGGTACCCTCTGTGCCAGCCTCCAGAAGAAAGACACAAGCAGTGAGTGACACATGGGACAGACAGGTCCAGACAGACTAGCGCACAGAAAAGTCAAAGACAAGCTTCCCTCAGGAATATAAGATTTCTCCAAGTTTAAAATAATTTTGTCATGCTAGGGTAGGTAACTTACCTCAGGACACACTTAGGAGCAGAGGGTTTTAGAACTGGAATAAAACTCAGAGCTCAGTCATTCCAATCAATCCTCTCATTTTGCGGATAAGGAAACTGAGGCCTCAGGAGAGGTAAGCACTGACCTGAAGTCACACAGTTTATCAGTGACGGGGGAGATTTGAACCCAGGCTCTTCACCTGAAGATGCATTCTTTCCACTGAACCCATACACCTATTTGGATACATGTTAATCACACCCCTCCCCACTTAGAATATAAGCCCCTTGAGGACAGAGACTTTTTGCTTTTTCTTTATGTCCTTATTACTTAGCCCAGTGTCAGGTAAACACTAAGAGCTTAATAAGTGCCTTGGTTTTAGAACAAGCTGGTATCAGCACAGTGTCTGGATGCTGGCTTGATCAGCTGATTTAAGACTGGCTCCTTAGCCCTGGCACTGAGGGAAACATCATTATGTAACGGTCTAAAAAGCAAAACCTTTCCTCCGAGGCAGCTTTATGGGATGGACCTTGTCAAACTGGTGTTTTACAACCCTCCCCCTCCACTTAACCCCCAAAGCCTCTGGTTCTCACAAGTCTTCTGACAGCTCCCACATACTTTTGTTTCATTTTTTGAAAAGAAAAGAAAAAATTGGTTCAAATCCCCCAAAATGACCTTCATGGTAGTTAAGCCCCTCCCTAGAACAAACCTTCCTTCTACCAGACTCTGGTCAAGAACTCATCAGAGATAAGAGGCTCCCAGATACTTAACACTCCCCTTTCATCTCAGTTAGGATTCTAAGATGGTTTTGATAGCATTCCTGCCAGACAGAATCACTCTTCCCAAGGCCTGCTGGTCCAGGAGGTGGGCGTGGGGGAAGGTTCTTTCGAAGGTATGGGGACACACAAAAACACTTAGGGTTTGCTGTTAAAAAGATACTTATCTCCTTTGGAGGGGCAAGACCAGAGATACTAAAGCCATCCACCCATCTATCCATTCATCCATCTATCTACCCATCTACCTAACTATCCATCTATCCACCTATCCATCCATCTACCCATCCATCCACCCATCCATCCATCCATCTATCCATCCATCCATCCATCCATCCATCCATCCATCCATCCATCTGTCCATCCACCCAATTACTCATCTATCCACCCATCCATTCATCCATTCATTCATCTATCTGTCCATCTACTCAATTATCCATCTATTTTTCTATCCATCCATGCATCCATCCATTCACCCGCCCAACCATCCATTCATTCATCTATCCACCCCACCCACCCATCTACTCATCCATTCATCCATCTATGTACCCATCTACTCAATCCATTCATCCACCCATCCACCTATCCAACCATTTATCCATCTATCTGCACGTCCACCCCATTATCCATCTATCTACCCATACATCTATCCCTCAGGTATCCTAAGAACACCAGCTATTCTTGTCGAGAATCAGCCATTCTTTGGATTCTGATCTTACATATGTGCACTCTCTCCCCTGACTCAAAACAAAAGCCCACTACAAGCAAGCTCTGTTCTACTTGTCTCACATTCGACTGACAGGAAAGATTACAAAGCACAGATCTACGCTTGAGGATCTGACCTTTCAAATGTCAGATTAGATTTTCCATTCACTGCAAAGTATCACTAGCTTAAAAAAAAGGGAAAAAAAACCACTCTTGTCTCCTCCTCCATCACCCAACTTGTAAATCTATCAGAATTTTGCAGACTGGCTGTAAAGTCCAGACATACTTAATTAGCCTGGCTAGCCCACCCACCCCAGGAAATAGACATCAGGGGAATTTGGGTGACAATCTGCCAATTCAGATGAAGGCAAAGCTCAGCACTCAGGCGGCTGTCTGGGGGCATTTTCCATCTCCTAGGAAAGAGCATTTCACAGGCTTACAAACATTTCTGAAAATCCAAGGGTTGAAGGACCAAAAACAACCTGGTCTCCCCAGTTACTAGTGTGTCCCCAAGAATTATCTTCTATTTATAATCTGTATATACTTACATGTGACCACCTGCATACATTTATATGGGAACCTCCCCCATTACACACCCAAAGAATGTAACACCCTTGAAGGCAGGGATGGTTCAGTGTTTGTCTTTGTACTATCTGGTCTAGTACAGAATAAGCATCTAATAGATACTTGTGGAAGTGAATCTGTGTCCTACCTGTTGGAACTATCCCTTAGAGGGAAAAGAAGCTTGTCCTGCCATGGGACGTGGCACAGAGGGGTGTTCCTAAAGGTGCCCCCAGCGTGGCATGAGGAATGGGGTGGCTGCCTGTCCCAGAGGTGGGACAACCCCTTAGGAGTGCTATGGCCTGTGAGATGGCATGGCTCAGTTTCTTATAGTTCCCTTAGCTGCAAAGGAGAAGATCCAGTCTAGCCTCCTTGTTTTTTTTTAACAGATGGGGAAACTGAGGCTTCTACAGGAAGCCTTTCCTAATCCCTCTTGATTTTAGCACCTTCACTCGCCTGATTATTTCCTACTTATCTTGTATATAGCTTCTTGTACACAAATTGTTTGCATATCATATCCCCATCAAACATTAGCTCTTTCAGAACAGGGATTGGTTTTTGGAGTTTTTTGCCTTTCTTTGTATTCCCAGCACTTAACAGAGCGCCCGCCACATAGAAGGTGCTTAGTAAATGCTGACTGACTGACGGTAGGTCTAGAGAAGTAGAAGACTTGCCCAAGGTCACTCAGCAGAGGCAATATTCGAATCCACCTCTTGACTCCCAATCCGGTCCTAAGAGAGAATTATTAAATCCTCTCTAAATCTCAGGGCCCCTAAACAATGACCCACAGAGAATCACAGCGAACAAGGAAGGAGCCGGCCCAGAGAGGGGAGGGAACCTCCTGAAACAGCCACATGAGAGATCCCATGGAGACACCAAGGCCAGTGGCCTGCCCTGGGGGCTATGGTTGCCTTATTAAAGCAATCTGTTGGGAACTCACGCAAACAAGAGAGAAGACACCATCCCCCGGCCTGACGTGGTTTAATATGGCAAGGAGTACAATTCTATTCTTGCACAGACTTTAAGGCAATGGGAGTTTATTTGCCTCACCTTTGGAAGAGAGAGAGCTTTCCAGGGGACCCACCCCACAGCCATCCCTCTCTACGAATAGCTGTCATTTACACAGTGCTATAAGCTTTGTAAAGTGCTGGACCAATATTACCCTTCTCATCCTACCAACAGCCCCGTGGAGTTGAGAGAGGTTATGTGACTTGCCCAGAGTCACACAGCTGGGAAGTTTCTGAAGCAGGCTCAGAGCGGATCTCCCTAACTCCAAGCCCAGCCTCCCAGCTTCCAGAGCCTTCCCTTCTAAGCCAACTTTTCCTCTACTTTCTTAACAATTCCTGTTAAGTTCCTTTGTACCTATTTATTTATGTGTTCTCTGACTCATTAGACTGTAAGCTTCATGAGGGCAAGGGGCTGTTTTTGCCTTCCTTTGTGTTCCTGGCACGTAGCACAGTGCTCAGCACTAACATTTCTGTTGACTGACTGTATACAGTACTATATGGTAGGTACTAGGGATAAAAAAACAAGAAAGAAAAATGTCTCTGCTCTCAATGAGCCTTCAGTCTACTTACATATTTACAGGACCACAGATGTAGACCTAGAAGGGGCCTTAAAGGTCATCAAGTCCAGTCATATCCACCTCCATTTTATAGAACAGGACACTGAGGCCAACAGAGGTTAGGAGACATGTCCAAGGTCACATAGCCAGTAAGTATCTAAGACAGGATCTGAACCCAGACCTTCCTGACTCCAAGTCCTGACCTCTCTCCACTCAGCTGACTTCCACTTGATGCAGAAACCAACTGGCTTGGAGAAAGAATCCTGGATCTGAAGTCTGGGACCCTGGGTTCTCATCCTGGCTCCCAGGCTAACTGTCTGTAACCTCAGGGAGTGCCCTCCCCTCTGTGGGACCCAATGGTCTCACGTCTTTCCCATCCTCTCCATAGGAAAGATGAGCTCCGGCTTCCCATTCCCAAAATACTGAGGCCACGGTATCCCAGGAGTCAAGTAATGCCTTGTCAACATCCGTGGCCAACTTTGAAGCTTCCATAAAATTCAACAGACGAGCTCTATTCTGGGGCATGATTTCTATTTAAAGACCATGAGGGCTTACACGCTCAGACACCATTCAAACCACAGATTCTAAGAAAAAACTGCTAAGTGTGCTCACTCCTCAGCCTCACTTTCCATCCACACAGGACCTGTTCCGTTCACCAAAGGCGCCGTTTATTTTCCATTCACGTGTAAACAATAAACGGTGGGGTTGGGGTGGGGGGACCCTGTGCCTTGCTCAAAGTGGGTGCACATCAGACACAGTCCCGAACTTCCTTTTCCTTCCCCCGAAAGCTCACTCTGGCCCAGCTAAGGATGCCAAAGGGTTGGGGAGGGGAGGGCAAGGGAGAGGGGAGGCCCAAAGCTTGACCCACTGGGCAAGTGTTATCAGACCCAGGGAGAAACCAAACTCCACTAAGAAACACATCGCAAACAGATGGTGCTCTCGGAGACTGACATGCTGGCTAGACCACTCCTTCTGAAACTCAGCCAACAAACCAGCTCTCCTGATACCAGCTTCTCTTAAAGCCTGAGTGAAAGAAAAAAAGCCAGGCATTTCATTCCCAGACTTGGGGAGAGAGGTTTGGGGGGAGCTGGAGTAGGGGTGGTAGTGGATAATAAACCTGTATGTTCAGCCATCCCTCTCATTCCTGCTTCCATGCCTTACCTAAAGACATATGGCTGGCACACACACACACACACACACACACACACACACACACACACACGCACACACACACACCGATTTCTATATCTAAATTATCTGCCCCCCACCCCACCCCCTCTGTCTAAGTACAATTCGGTTAAGTCTATGCTGCTACTTCCTAGGAAAGAAACCAAGCAGGAACTTGTACCTGAAAAACAAGGCTGTTTTGACAATTTCCTATGAGGTTTTACCTTCCTTGCTGCTCCCCCCTCCCCCGCCCCAAACCCCCCCAGAAATCAATGAACAACTCTTCTGGGCTAGCCACCCTCCTGCCAATCTGGAGCTCCTCCGGAGAGAGGCGTGCCACCCCAGCCCTGCCCAACGCACCCAGCACAGTGCCAGGCCACATCCCGTAAGGAACGGAGAATTACCTTCCAGGAAGAAAAGGTAAGGGGAGAGACAGACAGATAGAGAGAAAGGCACATACAAGTATTGGCGGGCCTGGCTCTCTTCCACCTGCCCCCCCATCTCTTTGGGGGCTCCTGGAACCATCTCCATGTGGCCATCCTTAAGGAAGCTCCGGGCTGGCACCTCTGGCAGGCGGTCCGCGCAGGGAGGCTGGAGGGCCACCACCAGGCATGTATCACTGGGACAGGAGAGCCATGTTCCGGCACGGTGGGGGAGGGAGGGAGGCTGGCAAGAAGGGGGGGGACAGGGAGGGAGAATCGATTCTCTTCCTTCACTGAGCTAAGTTGCCATGGAGAAAAGGGAGCTGTTCAGTGAGCTTGAGGAGGGCGGTAGAGCCATATGCCGGAGGAATAGCAACAGAAAATAGCCAATCCATATAACATTTTAACAGGCAGCCACCTCCCCGAAAACCTTCTGGGCAGATGGCCACCCGAGGCGGGAGCCGGTGGCTCAGCCTCTGAGCGCTCCTGATCAGAGGAAAATAAGATCCTAGATCCGGGCTGCCAGCTGCATGGGGCCACAAAGACTAGCTAGTCCAGCCTCCCCATTTCACAGATAAGGAAACTGAGGCTCCAGGAAGTCGGGGAAATTGTCCAAGCTCACACAGGCAATAACTCTGACATGAGATTTTGAAGCCAGGATCACTAACTCCAGAGCCAGTGTTCTTGGGGAAGAAAGGGGGGGGGGGGGAAACACCAAAACTTCATAACTGTTAAGCAGATTTTTAGAATCCACTGAATCTTAATAATAACAAGGTAGAACAGAGAGGTATGATAGGTTGGGAGTCTTCCCCTGTCTTCTTGCACCAGACTCTCCCCCAACCCTACTTAGGATCCTGAGAAGGCACCCAAATCTCTTCTTCCCCTTCTATCCCCCCAGATCTCTCCTTCCCCTTCTCACTCCCCAGATCTTTCCTTCCCCCCTCTTACCCCCAGATCACTCCTTCCCTTTCTTGCCCCCAAGATGTCTCCTTCCCCTTCTTTCCCCCCAGAGCTTTCCTTCTCCCCTTCTTACCCCCCCAGAGCTTTCCTTCCCCCACCCAGAGTTCTTTCTCCTCCAGTTCAGATGCTACTTCAGGGGAGGAGGAAGGAGCTACCTAACAGAAGGCACATTTCACTTCTTCCTCCCTAAGATCCCCAGAGTGAGGCACTCATTGCCAGCAACGATCCCCCAAAAGGGAATCCAAAGGCCCTGAGTGGTAGCTTGCCCCAGGAGCCTCCGGGGCCCAATGCCAACTCTAACCACACCCAGAGTCACCAGTCCCATTTAGCAACACTCAGCACATCCCACAGGGGCAGCTGGGTAGAGTCACCCCCATGCCAATGGAATCCTCCTTCTCCCACGTACCTATGGGGAACAGGGGTTCCCTGTGGGCTCACTGCCCCTCTGAGGAGGCCAAGCATGGTCCCTGGAGTGGGACTAGTCATAGCCAGCTCATGCTGGCCAGTCTATAAACCTGCCCAGACTCTGTTATCAATGCAACTCATCTAATTTAACAAAAGGTTTATAGGCAAGGCGGGCGCTTAGCCCAAAGCCTGCACAAAGGAACAGTCATAAAAATGTCGATTCCTTCTCCTCTTCTCCCTCTAACCCTCTGGGGTCCACTTTGGTCTCCAGATCCTGACCCAGGCTTTGGTGTCCTTGACTTTGAATTCAGCTCCCTCCTCTAGATTCACGGCCACAATGTGTCAGCTGACAGTCAACAAACATTTATTAAGCACCTTTTATGACCTAGGCACTGAAGGAGAGTCACAAAACCAGTGCCCCTCCTCAAGGATAATAGCCTCAGTTTCCTCAGTCATAAAATGGGTATGCTAGGCCTGTCCTGAGGAAGAGAGGTTGGGGCAAACCTTCCAGTGATAACGGGAGCCATCGCTATTAGTGGCAGTATTACAGGTCCCCCTCTGCTGGGTCAGACTGGGGAGAGAGAAGTCAGCCTCCACCAGGTGTGCAAGTAAAGGAAAACCACAGCACAAGGGGTCAGGTTCACCATTTCCTGACCGAGCTCTCCAGGGCAGCCTTTCTGCCTCTTCCTCCTCCTCCACTGACCAATGATTCAACCTAGTCACGGGAAGAATAGGAAGAGACAGCACAGAGGGTATTAGGCTACATGGGGCATGACAACCACTGCACTGCCCAACCTCCGTGAGGGATGGGGGGTGACAGGCCAGGGACCACCCAAGGCCCCCCCTCATGTGCCACTTCAGAAGCTGCTACAGACCCTATGACTGAGGTTACCGGCTTGTCTCCCAGCCTGGCCCAGTACTTGGCACGTCACAGATACACCCAAGCTCGTGGACTGAGTGAATGGTTCTAAGGTGCCCAGAAGATGCAGATCATAGCTGAGAGTGGCTGAAACCCTAGCTTTGTTTACAGCCAGATGAGGCCTTCCCTGACCCCACCAGCTGCCAGTGCTCCCTCCCCCATCTTACTTATTTTGTGTATACTTAACTATGTGAATATTTTCTCCCCAGGTCGAATGTAATCCCTCTGAGGGTAGGAAATGTCTCCTTTTTTGTCTTTGCATCTCCAAAGATTAGCTTACCACACAGTGTCTGGCATGGTGCAATGGAAACTGGGCTTGGATATGAAAGTTATAGATTCAGATTCTGACTCTATGTGACCTTGGGAAAGTTACCTCCTTCTCTGGGACTCAGTTTCCTCATTGGTAAAATGGGATAGTAGCTGTAAATTGGAAATGACCAGTCTTGTATTAGGAGCTTTAGAAGGCTGAGGATGAGGGCTGGAGTTCCCCTCCCTCAGTTACTGACCTGGGCTGAGCCACTGTTGGGACATGTCCAAAGAGGCTGATTTCCTAGACTTGTTGGGATAGAGCAGTGGTTCTCAACCTGTGGGTTATGTTCAGTTTGTTACAATGAAAATACATCCTGCATATCAGATATTTACATTACAGTTCATAACAGTAGTAAAATTACAGTTATGAAGTAGCAACGAAAATAATTTTATGGTTGGGGGTCACCACAACATGAGGAACTGTATTAAAGGGTCACAGCATTAGGAAGGTTGAGAACCACTGGGCTAGAGGATGGGGGAGGAACCTCCATCCCTGGAAAAGGAAGCTTGGGCTTCCCAAAAGCCTGTGCCAAAAGCCAACGTTGGCCAAGGATGGCCACTCAGGGCCTAAGCCAGCCGCAGGTCTAGATGGAAAACCGGCTAGTGGCTTCAGACCCTCCATCTCTCAACTACCAAACTCAGGTTCCCAGGACATGGTTCCCTCAAGGGATCTTAGTGAAAACCTCTCATTTTATAGATGCGCAAACTGAGACCTGTGGAGGAGAAGGATCTTAACTGGCACCACACAGGTCTTCAACAGTACATCCTGACCCAGAAAGACCATCTAACTCACAACCTTTGAGTGGTTAACACCATCTTACACATGGCAACCAAGAGCCTATGGACTGCCCAAAAGAAATACTCCCTCCATGGAAACTCTCATGGTCAACAGGAAATGGGACCATGAGATGACTTACAAAATGTAAGTTGGAAGGAGGGGAGCTCAGAGTCCAACTCCTTCATTTGACAGTTGAGGAAACTGAGTCCAAGGCAGATGAAGGATCACCAGCATAGTAATTGCCCATGATGGGTTTTGAACTCTAGAGCCATACTCTTTCCAGTACCAGCCCTAAGAGGCCAGATAACCTTCTGTTGGTTGATTGTTTTTTAAAATGACTTTTCCAGAGACCAGTGGAATTCCCATGAACCCCTCCTTGGGGAATTTTCTTTCAAAGCTGCCCGTCTCCAGGGTGGACCAAATTGGATTATGAGTGCTTTTTAATTACAAGCAACCATCCCAACTGGGAAACCCACTGTTGAGCTCAGTTATGAACATAAAGACAGACACCAGTAAGAGTCCCCAAGGCAAAGCCAAGTCCCCTCTCTCCCACTCCCAAAAGCCCTGCTAGGCTTCGGTGGGTGCATACCCTCCCCACCCCCTCGCATACCTACTCCTCACTCTCTCCCATTAATGTCAACTTTGTCCACTTACCCTGAACCTTCTCCTCTGTTGGCCATGCTGCCCTTTGCCCAAAACTTGGCCACCTCTTTCCCCTGAGGGGACAGAACCTCATCAGTGGGTCTCTCCAAGAAAGGAGCACATGGATCAAACCTCAGCTATCAAGTCCACTGCATGGGCCAGGCTTTCAGGTCCGTCCCCAGCAACAATGAAGCCACATAACAGCTAAGCTCCCCAACCCCACCCCATCCCTCCTGCTTCTAGAACCACTCTCACCCCCTCCTGTTCCCCCAGCAACTCCTGAGGTCGCCTGCGGAATGTCTGGGCAGTCATGGATAGCCTGGCTGAATCGGAAGGAGGATTCCCAAATTTAGCTGCCTGCTGTTAATGGACCACAGTCTGAGGAGACCACATTGGCTCTCAAGGTCTGGAATGGCCTATAGGACTACTCCAACCCAGGCGAGCTTCCTGTCAAATGGGACATTGTCCTGGATGATGCCCAAGAGGGGCTCAGCCAACAGGGGAGCAGGCAAGTCCACATGTGAGTCCGATCCGAAGTTGGAAAGTTAGCTGCTTGATACGTGTGTGACCTTGGGGCAAGTCCCCTGGGCCTCAGTTTCCTCACCCAGAAAGTACACGAACTGCTTTCTGAGGCACAGAGATGGGCCATGGAGCCCTTGGATTTCATTTTAAAAGCCATGATGGAAATGGGCATCATTAGCATCCAACATACTTCCACCCTGTCATGCTCCAGAGCCTCAGGACCATTCTACATGGGAGGAAACTGAGGCCCATTCAGGTGAAGTGACTTACAGGCAAATAAGGAACAAGAAGCAACATGGTGTCTGCTGTGAACGCAGCCTCGTTCTCAGAGTCAGGAAGACCCGGGTTCAAATGCCCAAGCTCTGCGCCCACCTTGGACGCATGCTGTTTATCCGGGCAAGTCATTCAACTTTCCCCACGCCTTAGGCTCCATATATGTAAGACAAAGGAGTTGGATTCGATGGCCTCTGAGGTCCCTACCAGTTCTTGAGCCAGGATCTGAACCTAAGTTTTCTGGATCTGAAATTCTTTCAACCAGCAACTCAACAACTCCCAGGGCTCCAGATTTAGTCTCTGTTGAGGCATCTGCTCCAAGTCATTCCACATCCCCAGGAAGGAAAGGAGACAGCTGCGGGGGTCAGGGCGAGGCCCAGAGGGATGGAGACAGCCCCAGAACCTCAGGGTTCTGTTCCCAGGGTCAGCCAGGCCCGGCTTCTGCTCTGCAGGCTCAGCAGCATCTGCCCTCCCTTCCCCCTCCATCTCATTCCACTATGGTGGGGGTTTTGCTTCTTCCTTGTCTGGCCTGGGATGAGGAGGGGAGGCTGTCCAGGGGAGAGGGCTGGGGGGAAACTCAGTGGATTCAAAAGTGCAAGGCTGCTTCCTGCAGAAGGCCCTCAGACTAGGCTGGAGGCAAGAAGGAGGAATGACTCATTCCTTCCCTTCCCCATCTCTCCTCTCCCTTAGGTGGCCTCTCGGCCTCTCCCCATGGCAAAGGAAAATGCATGGGAGGAATCCTCAGAGGGGACAGGACGCTGAAGAGAGACAAAGCAAACCTGCTATTGGAAGCCTGTGTCCGCTTCTCAGAAGTGTTCATCAATGGGGCCACTGAGACAGCTGGCAGCTTCCTCTCCTTGGGATACATGGTCTCTTAAGCTCCCTCCAGTTCCAGTGTTCTATAAGCTGATGAAATCCCAATGGATTTCCACCTCCTTCTGTGAACACTGGGGTTTCCTATTGTGTCAATGGTTGCCCCTACCCGCTCCCACTGCCAACACATGCCTAGCATCCCACCTCACCTCAGCTTTATTCTACAAAGGATGATTGCAACCCTTCATTCCTATCCCAGATTCACTAAGTGCCCACCCATTTTACAGATGAGTAAAGCAAGGAGAGCCGAAAAGCAAATCCAGATGACCCCGAAAAGCCCAATGACGGACATAGGAAGGAAGCTCATTTCCTTCTATAGCCATGTGAATAATAACAGATGATGTTTGACAGCACAGGCTGTACTAGCTGGCCTCGGAGGGCCCTTCGACACGGAAAACCCCAAGATTCAGTGACATCATACATTAGGCTTTGCAAAGTGCTCTTCTGTATTTTACCTCACCTGATGGTGAATGTTGTGAGCATTCCCATTTTATAAGTGAGGTAAGTGAAGGCCAGATAGGCATCACACAGCACGGGAACACCTGGGGTCACATTCAAACTCAGCCCTTCCTGATTCCTGAATCCATTAGGCCATGCTCTCTCACCAGCTATAGTCACAGATAATCCCTCACCAGGGTTCTGCAGATCCTCCAAGATTTATCCCCTTAACCAGTAGTTATAAATCAACCAGAGAGCATTTATCAAGCACTTACTGCATACACACCAACCACTACGCTAGATTCTGAGGATTCAGAGACAAGCGAAACAGCCTCTGCTTTCCAAGAATTCATGTTCTATCAGGAGAGAGAACATTTACAAGCCCCCGTCCCCCTCCCACCCTGGCCACCGACCCCAGGATGTGGAATCACAGGATGGATCCCAGATCCAGAGCTGTAAGTCCACCTAATGCGGCAAGGAGAGCTTGAGGTCAGGCCAGGTGACTGGCCTGAATTTACAGAGCCATGGAGTGTCAGAGAAAAAACCTGAACCCAGGGTCTCTTACTCCAGAGCTAGAGAGAACATTTACAAAACGCGTAGCCCAGGGCCTAGCACATAGTGGGTGCTAAAAATCCTTATTCCCTCCCTTCTCTCTCCTACCATACTTTTGGGTCACTGGATCATCAGATAAGGCTCCATGTAAGGGGGGGCCAGAAATATACAGCAAATAAATACAAGATGATTTTGGGGGGACACATGAGCAGTTGGGGGAATCAGAGAAGACCACCTATTGTGTGTAGAGCACTGTGCTAGGCACTGGGGGAGAGTCCAAGCTTAGATAAGACATAGTGCTTGCTCTTGTGGGAGGCCTGGTCTAACAGCTCCATGCTAAGAAGTCTGGAAGACAGCAGCCTCAAAGCCCATTGGGTCTTTCCCCCTCTCTCTTCCTCCAATGCCCGCTCCTACCAGGGAGTTTATAGCACAGGAAAAACCCAACCCAGCCACTGTACCTTTAAATTCTTTGGCCTGCAGAATGAAAAACATTAGCATGTTGACTGTTTGTATGTTTGGTTATTTTTAGGGTGAGCCCAAGTGCAGCTTTTTGGAACCAGATGAAGTCAGAGGCGCACGTAGAATTTTTCCCAGGCTGGGGGTCCCAGTCCAGTTTCCCTGGGAATGATAGCAGGAGAATAAGATTCCCAAAAACAGAAAGAGCATCACTGGCTCCCATACCCTGGGGCTAGGATAGGCCAAGATGCCGATGCATGGGAGAATCAAGGGCAGGCTGGAATTGGGTTGTCTGATGGCATCACTTGTCCATTCCAGGATAGCAGAATCTTTAACATAATAACAATTACAATCACTGATGATGGTGGTGGTGGTGGTTGGTTATGGTGTTACATATCTCTAATCCCTACTCACGGGTGAATGCCTTGAGTTCGAGAGTTCTGAGACCCAGTAGGACTAAAGCTAATCAATGCACTGTGTGCTCTAAGCCTGGCACCAATACAGTGTAGCCCCTGGAAGTGGAGGCCAGCAGGCTGCATCAGGGGGGCAGACTCAGCCCAGATCACCAAAAATGGAGCACGTTAAAACACTGTACCAACAGGATTGGAACCATCAGTGGCCAGGACCACCAATGGCTCCTGCCTTTCCAGCCTAGATGAATGGGGGAGACCCAGTCTCAAGAAATAAGAATAATGAATAAATGCTGACATTTCCGATTTGCCAAATGCTTTCTCATTGTCTCACTGAAATTTCTTAACTCTGTGAGGTGGGTGCTGTTATCTGCATTTTACAGATGAGAAAATTGAGTCTTGGAGATATGAAATGACATGCTCAAGGTCACTCAGCTAGTAAGTATCTGAGGTAGGGTTCTGAAGCACATCCAGGACTTTACTGTGGGCTCTACCCATTATATCACATTACCTTTGCCTAATATAAGGAAGAGACCACTAGCTCTGGACCCAGAGAACCTGGGAGTTTCAGAGACCTGTATGACCTTAGAAAAGTCTCAGTACTTCAGTCTCCTCATCTGTAAAATGGGGATACTGGACCAGATGGCCACATGGGTCCCTTCAACTCTAGACCCCAGAAGGAGATAGTTTTAAGTCACAGAGGTACTGAGTTCTAGCCTGAGGCATCTCGCCTGCCCCTCCCTCTAAGATTTCTGGGAAGGCCTTACTGATATACTTCTACAACAAGCGCAATTAAAACTAGGTTTCTCCTTGGCTTCTGACCTCCCCCCACCACAACCCTCTGAAAACCAGCTTAAATCAGTTTCTGCTATTTCCCAGCTAATGATTTCCTCTACTGAATTAAGAAAGAAAAATGTCTTTTAAATGAACGACCAGGCCTGGGCTTCTAAGAAGCATGTGACCCGTCAATTCATCTTCAGCCCTGCCGGATAGCAATGCTCCCTTTCAAGAATGTTTTTATAAATAAATAAATGAATAAGTAAAGGAAGCCAGTCCATCCAACCCTGAAAGCCCCACCCTCAGCAGTCACAACAGGGTCAGCATGGAAGACAGTGCCCTCGTATTCTTGGGAAGGCAGCACATCCCAACCAACCCTGTAGACAAGGATCACGTTCAAATTTAGGTTCTATTTGTTAGTTAATGTGCGAGCTTTAAATCTATATATACACAGGGACTATGATTATTAGAATTCTCCCGGTTAGAGCTCTCTGCTCTCACTGAGGGCAGGCATCGCACATTACTTATCATCCTGTGTGTTCAGTCATGTCTGACTTTTCATGACCCCATGGTAGATATACTAGAGTGGTTTGTCACTTCCTTCTATAGTTCATTTGACAGATGAAAAAACTGAGGCAAACAGGGTTAAGTGACTTGTCCAGGGTCACACAGCTAATAAATGTCTGAGGCCAAATTTGAACTCAGGTCTTCCTGACTCCAGGCCCGGTGCTCTGTGCACTGAGTCACCTGAGAAGATAAGACCCTCTGCTTGGCACCCTCTCTAGTGCCAAGTACAGGGCTGAGAACGGAGAAGGCACCTACTCATAGGCACGTCATTCCTGACTTTCTAGACTTTTCCATGTACTCCCCTGTAACCTTCTCACCCTGGAAATGTCTCCATCCTCTGGGCCTTCTCCGCTTGAGTGGCAAGTGCCTGACCTAGGCCATCATTTCATGACACTTCCAGGTCATTTAAGCTCCCTTCGCTCTGGACTTCATTTTGGATTCTGGTCCTACCTTGCCAGCAGTCTTGCCTGTCCTTCCCTTTTCCATCTCGTTCTGGCCCCTCACCCCCCCTCCACGTGTCTTCTCCTTCCATTAGGATGTAAGCACCTTGAGGACAGAGACTGTCTTGCTAACTTGCATCTGTTCTCACAGAGGTCAGCAAAGTATCTGGCACATAGCAAGCATTATATAAATTGTATCTATCAATCCATCAATCGGTCTACCCATCTATCTATGTATCTGTCTGTCTATCCATCTATTTGTCTGTTTATCCATCTTTCTATCCATCTATCTATGTATCTTTCTATCCATCTATCTATGTATCTGTCTGTCTATCCATCTATTTGTCTGTTTATCCATCTATGTATCTTTCTATCCATCTATGTATCTGTTTGTCTATCCATCTATTTGTCTGTTTATCCATCTATCTATCCATCTATTTGTCTGTTTATCCATCTATCTATCCATCTATCTATGTATCTTTCTATCCATCTATCTATGTATCTGTTTGTCTATCCATCTATTTGTCTGTTTATCCATCTATCTATGTATCTATCCATCTATCTGTCTATCCAGCTAGCTATCTGTCCATCTACCTGTCTATCCATCCATCTATCCATCTAATAGCTATTAAATGAATGAAATTCTAGAGCTACAGGGAGATTTGACACATAGATGCACAAGACAATATAATTAATGTCTGTCATTATTGCCCTCAGAACCCTCAAGCCAAAGCAGCTTTCTACCTCTAGGCCCTTCATGAATTGACCCACTGGACAGTTCAAATCTCATTTAAGTAGAGAATAAATACCCAGAGCGTGAAATATCTGTGCTACTGGCTTCCTTCCCATACCTTTGACATGGGAACCATTTCACTGCTCTTAAATATGAAAGGACATGGGAAGACACTCAGAACAATAAGTATTTGGTAGGAATGTGCAGATGATTTAGAATAGTCCAAAACCGGAAGGAGCTGGCTTGAGAGGGAGCAAGCTCCCTATCACTGGAGGTCTCTAAACCCAAGGACGGATGATCATCCGTTATGAAGACTGTGAAGGGGATTCTCAGGCAAGTACAAGAGAGAGTCAATGGCTTTGAAGGTCCCTTCTAATTCTGCGATTCACAAGCTAGATGGCCTTTCATCATTAAGGATCGAGAGAACTGTAGGACACTGATGCTCACACCTGCCCTCATCTCTATAAGCATATACGTCATGAAAATTAAAGTCCTCAAATATGGCCTACCAGAAAAGGCAAAATAAACAGACAGATAAACAAACCAAAGAAAGAACAAATGAATAAATAAATGAATAAATGTATAAATTAAAAATCTTGGGTGCAAGGAGGCCTGGTCTGTCAGTCAGATTCAGGTTATGGGCCACAGATTTGGAGCTGGAAGGATCTGAAGAGGATGCGACCAAATCTACCGACATCTGACTTTACAGGTGAGAAAACTGAGACCTAGAGTGACTGGATTTGAACTCAGGCTTCCTGATTTCAGGTCCTATGCCCTATCCACTGTACCATCTAGCTGCTCACTCTACAAGAGAGAAAACCGAGGCCTACAGTGGTTGAGTGAACGTTATCTTGGTACAACCCTGAGGTACCATCCATCCCACACTTATCAGATTGGCCCATAGGACCAAAAAGGAAAATGACAAATGTTGGGAAGGATGTGGGAAAATCGGGACACATGTATTGGCGGAGTTGTGAACCAAGATAACCATTCTGGAGAGCAATATGAAAACAGGCCCAAAGGGTTATAAAACTGTGCATACCCTTTGACCCAGCAATACCACTATTAGATCTGTATCCCACAAAGATTAAAAAAAAAAAGGAAAAGAACCAATATCACAAAATTATTTATAGCAGCTCCTTTTGTAGTGGCTAAGAACTAGAAATTGAGGGGATGCCCGTTAATTGGGGAATGACTGAATAAATTGTGGTATATGATTGTGAAGGCATACTATTGTGCTATAAGAAATGATAAGGGGGTGGTTTCAGAAAAAACTTGGAAAGACTTATATGAATTGATGCAAAGTGAAGTGATCAGAACCAGGACACTAAACACAATAATAGCAACATTGTTTGATGAATTGCAAATGACTTAGCTATTCTCAGCAATTCAGTGTTTCAAGACAATTCCATCTCATGATGAAAAATACTATTCGCCTCCAGGGAAAGAACTGATAGAATCTGAATGCAGCTCAAAGCAGACTAATTTTTCTTTATTTTTTCCCTTTCTTTGTCTGTTTTCTTTCACAACATGACTACTATGGGAATGTTTTACATGACTGCATGTGTATATAACCTATATCAAATTGCTTGCCTTCTCAATGAAGGGGAAGGTAAGAGAGGGAGGAAGAGAATTTGAAACTCAAAATTTTAAAAAATGAATATTAAAAATTGTTTTTTACTTGAAAATGGAAAAAAATCCAAAATATTTGATTTGAAAAACACTACTGTTTCAATATAATTGGCTTCCTTTATAATCTGATGTTTTATTTAATGCACTTAAAAACAGGATTTTGAGCAGAGGTCCACAGGTTTTATACCAGACTATTCATGGGGCCCTGGACACAAACCCAAAGCAGACTGATATCACTTTTCTTGATACTCTCTGGGCTTAATACAGTGCCTGACTCATAGTGAGTGATTAATGACTAAATACTTCTTGACATAACACCTCTGGGCCTCAGTTTCCACCTCTGTAAAAAAGAAGGGGAGATGAGTACTAAGTATCTTCCAGCTTGACAACCTATGATTTCTCTTTCTATTCCAGAAAAAAAGGAAGCTCAGCCTCACTTAATCATGAGCTGATTCTCTTCTGCCCAACACACACACACACACACACACACACACACACACACACACACAAAACCTCTCAGAGTCCCACAAAAAGAAGTCTCAGAGAAGTGAAAATTCTAGCCAGTAGACAGTCACCACCATCCTTCTGATGAGTAACATTCCTGGAAAAGCCCCTGACCACAACAGCATAAATGAAAACATCACTGAAAGCCTTCAGAACCCTGATCAGTGGGGTGACCACTCATGAGATCAGAGGGCTGATGGAAAAAGCTGCCCTCCCTCCTCTCAGCTAAGAGGTTGTAAACTACGGGTATGGGAAGACAGATTACTGGGAGACATGGCCATGAGGAAAAGTTCTATTGGGGAACTGAGAGTCAAGGGAGAAGGGGAAATTTTTATATACTTATACACACACATATACACATATGTACACATATATACATAAATATATATATATATATATATATGCTTTTTATAATTACACACAGAGTTAAGTGGCAAGACCTAGAGTCAGAAAAATTCATTTTCCTGAGTTCAAATCCAGCCTCAGACACTAACTAGCTGTGTGACCCTGGGCAAGTCACTTCATCCTGTTTGCCTCATTTCCTCATCTATAAAATGAACTACAGAAGGAAATGGCAAACTACTCTGGTATCTTTGCAAAAAAATACCCCAAATGGGGTCACTGAGAATCAGACATCACTGAAAACAATTGAACAAAACAATTATATACACACACACATAATATACACATAAGTAAATATACAATTATATATATATATATATATATACATGTACACATATATGTACATGTATACATGTACATTTCCTTTCCATTATACATATATAGTGTGTACATATAGGGAAACACATTCACATATATTTAAAAGACCTCTTCATCAACAAAACATGAAAGAGATAAAAGGTTTTGTAAAATGTCTTAAGTTGAATCTGGTTTTCCCTTAGAAATAATATTATAGTAGAAAGTTAGGTTTCTCCTTGGGGCAGCTAGGTGGTACAGTAGATAGGTCTTGAGTCAGGAAGACCTGAATTCAAATCCAACCTCAGACACTTACTGGCTGAGTGATCCTGGGCAAGTCACTTAACCCTGTCTTGTCTCATTTCCTCATCTGTAAATGAGCCAGAAAAGGAAATGGCAAACCACTCTAGTATATCTGCCAATAAAACCCCAAATGGGGTCAGGAAAAATCAGACATGACTGAAAAACAACTCAAAAGACACAGGTTTTTCCTGCCTAACTTTTTAAAAATGAAAGAAAAAAATACCCTGTGTATTATCTCTAAAGGAAACTGCTGTATTTCTGTACAGGATAAAACTACTGAAAAGACATCTTAATAACACAGAAACTAATCTGGTAAAATGACATTTTGGGGGACAGAATATCATACTTTCTATTTCTTTTTTAGAGGCAATTGGGGTTAAGTGACTTGCCCAGGGCCACGAAGTTAGTAAGTGTCTGAGGCTGGATTTGAACTCAGGTCCTCCTGACTCCAGGCCCAGGGCTGTATCCACTGTGCTACCCCAATGTCCACCATATTTTCTCATATACACATATACCCTATCTTCATTCTGCCAGATCACCTGTCATTTTAACAGCAATATATCACCAGAGAAATATTTTCACCTGAGTGTTGGAATTGAGCAGGGTCTTCCCAGTGGCTTTTGGAAAAAGACTGTAAGGCTCCATGTCTGTAAGGAAGGATGGTCTGAGCAGGTCTTAAAATACCAGCCTTGTAGTTCAAGCAGACCAGAGTTGTCCAACACCCAAGCCAGCCTGGGGGTCACGTGTGGTCCATAACGCTCCTGAGTGTGGCCTGAACCACATCAAAATGTCGCTGGGAAATATTTTTTAAAATATAATAAAACACAGATCACATTACTTTTAAAAACCAAGTCAAGGCTGGGATCCTCACACACAGATTAGTGAGCCCCATTGCTATATGGGCCTGACACCCCTGCTTCAGACCAAGCCCCTCATTTTACAGGTAACACCTAAGGACCAGAGGAAGGGACTCTCCTAAGAGCCCAGAATCTGGAAGAACCATGATCAATGGTCAAACCTCAATCATAACATTTAGATCTAAAGAGGAACCCAGAAGTCAGCCAGTCCACGCCCTCCTTTTGGAGATGAGGAGATGAGGCCCAAAGAGGCAGGGCACTAAGTCTCAGGGAGAGATTTGAACTCAGGCCTTCCAAACTCCAAGCCAGGTTCCCTAGCCACCACACCGCCTCAAGCTGCTTTTTATCAATGACATGGATAAAGACAGAGGTGAGACTGCAAATCAATTTATGGATGGACAACCTGATTAACAAGCATTTGTTAACTGCCTACTTATTATAGGTGCTTAGGCACTGTTCTATAAGCTCAGGATACAAAGGTATAATTTAAACGGTCTCTGTCTAAAGAACTTACATTCTACCAGGAGAAACAACACATTCACGTCAATGGGGCAAAGAGGGAGGAAAGGGAAAAAGCATTGATGAAGTACCTAATACATCCCAGGCGCCAGAACATACGAATATTATCTCACTTGAGCCTTATTAACAGCCCTGGGGCACACGCTAGTCTCTAGGTCTCGGTCAGGCAAGGCCTCATGTAGGACATTAGTGCTTACAAGTGCTGATGGGAACCTGAGATTCTAAGAGGCAGAGGTGAGAAAGAAAGCTGGAAGGGCTGGAAAGGTCTCAATAAGTTGAAATATGGGGGCCAAAGTTAGTAAGAGCAAAAGTCAGTTTTTTACTTGGCTAAAAAAAAGAGTCAAGCTCAGAACCACAAGGTAGAAGATGTTGCTAATATATTAGTTTGTATGAAAGTGATCTGACATTTCCAGTGGATTGTAGTCTCGATGTCAGCTAGCAATAGTGAAGCAGGGCAACCCAAAAGAGCTAATGATACTGTGGAGAAGTTTGAGGGAGGAACACAGAGCTGTCTGCAGTTACCTGGAGGACAGAAAGACCAAAGAGGCAATGAGAGCTGTCTTTAGAGGTGGTGCTGAAGGACCGATCATCACAGACAGTTCTGAGTTAGACAGGATGTCTCCACTTCTGCGTTGTGCTGGATGGCTTCTGAAGTCTACCCCAAATCTGAGATTCAGCCATAGAGCTAAGTACTTCTCATTCATGCCTCCTCACATTCTCTCCAAATGACTCTGAGTTGTGGTGGAAGAACAGATGGGCAGAGAGTTTTGTTTGTACTATCCTTTGTGGTGCCACAATAGTCACCCATTCATCCAACAAACATCTGCTGAGCACCTACTGAATGCAAGGCCCCAAGTCTGGGTGCTGTAGACGACACAAACAGCTCAGACCTGGTCCTCAATATCTAAGAACTCAATAGGAGAGATGAGACATGAGCAGAGACATCCGAAGCAAGCTTATTGTGCACCATGGCATAGGGGCCATCTCAGTGGAGGAGGGAGAAGCCCCCGTCAGTCTGCAGCTTCACAGAAGGCAGGATTCATACAGGGACAGATTAGGGAGGCAGGGCTCCATAAGGAAAGACTAGCATGAACAGAAGGAAGGGAGAGGTCAGGGGTGTGCCAGTCAATATTTAACAACCTGCTCACTCTCCAGCCATGACAAGCTTTTACAAGTTGAATTTCCATCACTTTCTTAAGTCTAGACAATAAAAATAATTTTAAAAACCCAATCAAACCTTGATCTTCAGCAATTTCCCAGGAGTAAATGCTCAGTCAGAGCCTGCTCCAGTATACCCTTGGGAGGTAGCTACTGGAGGTATTCCAGTTCACTGGGCAGCTAGGCAGTGCCATTATGCATGGAGTGCCGAGCCTGGAATCAGGAAGACTCATCTGGAGTCAGACACTGACTAGCTGTGTAACTCTGGGCAAGTCATTTAAGCCTGTTGTCCTCAGTTTCCTCATCTGTAAAATGGGCTGGAGAAGGAAATGACGAACCACTCTGCTATCTCTGCCAAGAAAACCCCAAAGGAGGTCACAAAGTGCTGGACCTCACTGAAAAATAACTGAACATCTCCCAAGCTCCTGTACTAAAAACTTACTCAAATGGATCTATGAATCAATCAAGGTGGGCATTTGTGCCAACTATTCAGACCAACCCATTCATACCTGCAAATCCCCTGTCCAGGTCTCTCTATTGAGGAACTGTCAGAAAATCAGGGCTCTAGAATTTGATGGGACTTCAAATTACATCAAGTCCAACCCATCTGTTTTACAGATAAGGAAACTGAGGCCAAGTGAGGGAAAATGATGGCCTACGGTCATGTGAGTAGTTTTGGTCCCCCTAGAAGTCAAGCACAGAGCTTCTGCCTGGTGTATGAGGTGCCCTCTGTCCCATGACATCAAGAGGTCAGTGAGGGAGCATCCCAGATTTCCATCAATTAGTCTTCCATTCTCTCCCCATGACCAGCCTGGACTTCTGGACTTCTGGACTTCTTACTTTTTTCTCTCTTTCCCTTCTTCACATTCAATCAATGGGTGGCCAAGTTCAACATCTAAATATCAAGCACAGTTCCACTAGATAATGTTTTATAGCCGCCCTGAATCAATTCCTTCATCTATTAAGCACCAAACCAAAATTGGGCACCATGCTAGAGTTGGGGGATACAAAAAAAGTAAAACTGTCCCCGCTCTGGAGGAGTTTATATTCCATTGTGGGAAACCAAACCAGTCAGTCGGTGAAGGAGCCACAACCAGTGGGAAGGAAGGAAGGGAGAAAGAAAGGGAGGGAGAGAGGGAGGGAGGGAAGAAGGAAGGGAAGGAGGGGGAAGAAGGAAGGGAGAGAGGGAGGGAGGGAAGAAGGAAGGGAGGGAGAGAGTGAGGGAGAAAGGGAAGAAGGGAGGAAGGGCAGGAGGAAAGAGAGAAAGGGAAGAAAAAAGAGGAAGAGGAGAAAGAAGGAAAGAAGAAAAGGAGAGAGGGGGAAGAAGGAAGGGATGGAGGAAGGGAGGGAGGAAGGGAAAAAGAAAGGGAGGGAGAGAGGGAAGAAAGGAAGGGAGGGAGGGAAAAAGCATTTATTAAACATCTATTACGTGCCAGGAACTGTGCTAAGCACTTTACAAATATCATTTCATTTGATTTTCAAGTGAGCTAGGGGCTAGTATTATCTCCATTTCACAGTTGGGGAAACCAAGGCAGAAGGGGCCAAGTGACTGGACTAGTGTCACACAGCTAAAGCATCTAAAGCTGGACTTGAACACTGGTCTTCTCGACTCCAGGCCCACTGAACCACCCAGCTGCCTGGACTAAGCACTAAGGTAGGGAAGGGGGAAGAGCTTGGATATAAAGATAAGATAAAAAGAAGTCCTCCAGGTGCTTATATGCCTTGAGGGGAAACTCTATATACCCCTGGAGATCAGTATAAAATACATACAGAGTAAATACAAGGGAATTGGGGGGCTAATTAGGAAGAGGCATGGCAATCCTACAGGTCTAAGAGGGTTCCTGAGGACAGGGTGACCCTAGGGCCCTGCTCGCATCCCCGCTGCTCCCCAGACTAACACTCCCTTTCTCTAGCTCTTGCTCCCCACTACATGGGGTCCTGGACATGCTGCTTCCCACCACTGGATGATAACCTCTGAGGACAAAGACTGCCCCTGCCTTTTGTGCCTGGATCCCCAGCCTAGATATGACCGGGCCTCGCTCAGAGCAGGTACTCACTAAACGCCCTCTAATTCTTTCTTCTATCTATTCATTCTTCATTGGCCCCGGTGATTTTTCATTTCAGTTACTGGGTGACTGCAGCCTTGCACAGACTGGAGGTACCTGATACCAGCTGACTGAATTCAAAGGGAAAGGGGGAAGCGTGTGCTAAGGGTCTAGGCAGGGTGCTAACTGCTTTACAAACATGACCTCATCCAAAAGGATGCAGGCCCCAAGGAAAGTCTTAACACCACTAGAGGACGGTTGCTGCTTCTAGAATGAGGTCCTTGAGGCAGGTAGACCTGGGGTGCACAGCCTTCCAAGCTCACTACAGAATGGGTAATGATCAGAAACCCCAAAATAAAGAGATCTGGGGGAGGCCCTCGGGTGATTCAACTCCAGAGGGGGACGCGCACAGCTCCACCTGAACACATCCTTTGCTCCCCTGCCCTTCCTTCCCCTTTGGACCATGCATGCTCTCAGAGGCTCTGCCCCCACACTCCAGGGAGGGAAGGAGGCCAGAGATTCAAAGAAAGGAAGAAATAGCTGGGTTGGGGGGGGGAGGAAAGGGAACCCCACCAATGGGCTGGCTGCCAAGGTGATGATGGGCCTTCTATCTAGGAGTTCTTAACCTGGGCCCTGTGAACTCTTAAAAAATATATATTTTTTGGATAACTTCATTCAATAAGATTGGTTTTCTTTTTAATCCTATGTATTTTTTAATGCATCTTAAAACGTAATTCTGAGAAGGGGTCCACAGGCTTTACCAGACACTACCCCAGGCCTCCCAAGACACAAAAGAGGTTAAGAAGCCCTGCCCTAGATTCTGCCTTATCAGGCAAGAACAAAACCAGGGATAAGATTTGTCCTGCTTGGCCCCCGAGGGCAGGATCAGGGGCAAGACACAGAAGGCAAGATACAGGTTTGTTGTTGTTCCGTGCTGTGCAACTCTCCCTGATTCCAAGTGCAGTTTTCTTGGCAAAAAGGTTGGTCATTTCCTTCTCATTTTACAGATGAGGAAACTGAGGCAAACAGGGTGAAGTGACTTGCCCAGGGTCACACAACTAGCAAGTATCTGAGGCCAGATTTGAACTCAGGTCCTCCTGACTTCAGGGCTGGTGCTCTATCCACTGCACTACCTAGCTGCCCCTGGTCCTGTGTTGAAACAATCTATTCTAAGGCCCCTCCATGTTCTGATATTCTCTGTACTAAGGTCCTCTCCTAACCTGACATTCTCCATTCTAAAATCCCTGCTAGCTCTGACACACTTGGTTCTTAGCTATCTTCCAGCTGTGACACTGTGTTCTAAGGGCCCCTCCCACCACTGACATTTTATGCTCTATGGTCCCTCCTAGCCCTAAAGGCTCTCCCAGATCTCACATTCTGTCCCCAACCTATGGTTTGGACAGAATTATGGGTAAGAGGAAAAGTTCACATCACTCCAGACACACACACAGGATAGAGGAAAGAACTGAAAAACACAAGCCTTCAGCCTGGACAGACCCCCATCTCACACAGGGAAGGTTGTATTTGGCAAGGAAAGGGCCTGGGAGGTGAGTGGGGTAAGGGGGAATCTCTCTCTTTCCCTCTGGATCCTGAATGACTAATCAAACCATAATTTCCTAAAGGTCTAACAAGTGCCTATGATTCTAGTTGAGTGAGACACTTCTTCCATATTATTGTTAGACACAGAGGATAGAGGAATCAGAAAGACATGTGTTCAGATCTGGCCTCAGATTCTTACTAGTTATGTGACCTTGGGCAGGTCACTTAACCTCTGCTTACCTCAGTTTCCTCATCTGTAAAATGAGATTAATAACAGCACCTACCTCGCAGAGTTGTTGTGAGGCTCGAATGAGACATTTATAAAGTGCTCAGCACACAGTGAGTACTATAAAAATGTTAAATCGTATTATGATTATCATTAGAACACAGGGCACTACAAAAACACCCTCGGTTTCAATCCTGACCTCTTGGACCCGCAGTTGGGTGAAAACAGACAATTTTATGCTCTGTGACTGAAAGTCAGAGGCACAGTAAAGATAATGGGCTTTCCTCCATCTACTGAGATGACTCAGAATTTCAGAGCTGAAAGGGACCCAAGAGAGCAAATTCAACTGCCTCTTTTGATAGAGAACCTAAGGCCCATAGAGAGACAGTGAGTCATCAAAGGTCACGAAGCGAACCGGGGGCAAAGTAAGGCCTACAACCCGGGGCTTCAGGCCCCTTCTCCTGTCCTACTTCCACCTTGATTAATCCAATTTAGACAGGTATGAGAATCAACAACACATGTGCCAAGCATATTATGATCAAACCCAAGGCATCCTAAAAGGTATTATTGTGTATGAGGCCCTGAGCCAGGTACTGGGGGGGTACAGAGGAGCGGAAAAGACTAAAACTGAAGTCTCTGCCCCCAAGGAGTTTACCTTCTACTGGGGAGAGGAATGTAAGTGTAAGCAAAGTGGGATTTTTTTCCCTGGAGTTCAGTTTCCTAGGCTCAGGCTAAACTGTAAACATTAGAAGGACTGATTTCCTTGGAACCCTGATAATACACAGCTGTGCTGAATCAAGTAGGGTTTCGAGCCTTCTGGCTCTGAGTCAATCAGGGACCGATACTTTGCTATGTATTCTGGGAGACTGGCATTTTGCTTTGGCAGTTTGCTCAGGAGAAGGGTCTTTTGATTTCCCAATAGAGACTCTGAGTAGCTGTATATTCAACCCTCCCCCCCCACCTCCCAACTGCTTAGATGTCTGTGCTCCCTTGATCCAGTGATATATGTAAAGTATATAGAAATACTGCTTTACTCAGACAGTGGGAACCCTGTCTGTTGGTCTCTGTGCTAACTTCTCTGCTTGCATTTTCTCCAAGTTGAGGGTGCTGACCTTTCCCCCGAACTAGTGAATGTAATTAAAAGTAGGACTGTTAACCCCTTTCTGAGCAGTCTTTCCTTTAAAAGCAGACCCAAGAACCTGTGCTAGCAGGCCAGCCTGGGTATACAAGGGTACTTGCTGTTATGAGGTACTCAAGGGGAAGGAGATACAGCATGTAAACAGCTAAGGACAATTATTATTATTATCATTGCATAGAAACTGGGGCAATAGCAACCAAGGGGAAGAATCATTAGCTCATTTATGAGCTTACGTTAATCACTTACACTGTGCTCAGATCATAGGTATGCAAAGACATAAAACCAGTGTCTGCCCTCAAGGAGCTTACATTGCATAGGGGGAGATTACATATTCACACAGAAGTATGCACATTTGTGTATATTCACATACATACATATACATAAAATAATAGCTAGCATTTGTAAAACACTTTTTTGGGAAGAGGCAACTAGGGTTCAGTGACTTGCCCAAGGTCACACAGTTAGCAAGTGTCTGAGGCTGGATTTGAACTCAGGTCTTCCTGATGCCACTGTGCCACCTAGCTGCCCTTCATATAGCACTATAAGAAATATCTCATTTGATCCTCACAACAAACTAGGAGGTAGGTGCCATTATTATTCCCATTTTATAGATGAGAAAACTGAGACTGATTGAGGTTAAGCAACTTGTTCAGGGTCACACAACTAGTAAGTATCCAAGGCTGGATTTGAACTCAGATCTCGCTGACTCCATACCCAGAGCTCTCTAGCCACTGGGCCTCCTAGCTGCCAAAACTGATACATGGTGATTCTGGGAGGAAACACTCACAAGCCAGGAGAATAAGGAAAGGTCTCCTGGAGAACACAGCACCAACAACAAGCTGAGTTTTGCAAAAAACAAGGGCTTCTAAGTGGAGGAAGAACAGCATTGTTGACATGGGAGGCAGCCAGTGCCAAGGCATGGAGACTGGCTATGGAGTAGAGTGTAAGAAGACTAGGAAGGAATTGGTTTGGCTATACCCTAGGGTGAGTGAAGGGAATGGTATGGATTGAGGCTGAGGGGATGAGAGGTGGCAGGTGAGCTAGCGTAGCAGCAGTGGGGATCTAGGGTGCGAGGTGGTCAGCAGGCACCTACACCACTCACATCATAGGTTCCAAACCTTGTTTTGCTACTCACTACCTGTGGGCAAGGCTTTCTCCCTCTCTGTGTCTCAGTTTCCTCATCTGTAAAAGGGGTGGGATCAGATGTCATTTGCATTCCCTCCCAGCTCTAAATCTAAAATCTTATCTCTAGACACTTCAGAATTTCTGAGCTGATTGGTTATAGGATCACAATTCCCAGCTTCAGGCAGAGAAAAACCTTCAGGGTCATCTATTCTAGTGCCCTTGTTTCGTGGCCCAAAACCTAGGAAAACAGGATACAAGACAGCTGTGAGATACACATGCATGCACATACACACACACGCGTGCACGCACACACACATTGGATGTAATGGATGGGACAGACTCTGCAAATGTAAAAGTTTTCTGTCTAGAAATGTCAGTTATTGGTTTGTCTTTGTTTTTCATCGTCATCACCACCTTTGTTAAAATTTGGATGTTGACTGGTTTTTTTGTTTTTGTTTTTGCTTTCTGGAGGGCAATTGGGGGTAAGTGACTTGCCCAAAGTCACACAGCTAGTAAGTGTTAAGTGTCTGAGGTCAGATTGGAACTCAGGTCCTCCTGACTCCAGGACCAGTGCTCTATTCACTGTGCCACCTAGCTGCCCCAACTGGTTTTTTTTTAAATATATTTTATTTCATTAAATGTTTCCAAATGGCACGTAGAACATTTTTTAACATTCATTTTTTAAAATCTTGAGTTACAAATTCTCTCCCTCCCTCCCACCCCTTGAGAAGGCAAGCAACATGATATTGATCATATATGTGAAGTCACACAAAACCTATTTCCCTACGGGCTGTGCTCATCTTTGTCACTGGGGAACAAGCTACTCTCTCTGTCATTACTGTTCTTTTCTTCTCTCAGCAGCTAAGCGGGAAAAGGGATAGAGAGTCAGGAAGTGTGTTGTTATTCGGTCATATCTGACTAGCTGAGTGACTCTGGGTAAGTCATTTCACCCTGTTTGCCTCAAATGCCTTATCTGTATAATGAGCTGGAGAAGGACATGACAAACCAGTCCAATATCTTTGCTAAGAAAACCCCAAATAGGGTCAGGAAGAGTGGGACATGACTGAAACAGTTCAACAACAACAAAATCTCGGTGCCTAACACAGTGCCTGGCCTGGCACTTTTGGAATCGAATCAAAGTATTAGGATGCATCTTCTGCTAGCTTACTGAAAGCATCCTCAGACATCACCATCATCATCGGACAGCGGTGGAGGGGCTGACAGGGCTGACTCGGACCTCCTCCTGTGCCCACATGGTTCTCGTCTCTGTTAACATCTCTATATTGTAAAAGCCGTTCATCCCATATAGCACATTCCTGCTACTGTTATTACTCCTGGCACCCCTGCCAGGTAGAACATCAGGCCTCAGGTGGACAGCAAGAGCCTCAGACGACCCCACCCTCCCCCGCTTCACCACCTCCCAAGACGCTTCATTTCCGAGCTTGACTGAAGTCCAAATCACTCCATTAAGAAGCAGATTGCAGCAGACACCCAACCAATTTGCTATACCGTGAGCAACCTTGTTGGGCATGCAATTTGCAACTTCCTAGATGGATGGGGCAGGTGAAACATGGCAGGCCTCCCAGGCTCACAAAGAAATGACTCCCTCCAGGCTACGAGGGGAAAAATGCAAAAGAGGCCTTCGTTTTCACCACCCAAGACAACTGTGACCAGAGCACGGAGTTATTAAGAACATAAATCTAGCACTTTTTTTTTCTGCAGTGGGCTTGAAGGCTGCCTTTGGTTAGTTATTCCTCACACACACAGCCCCAGGGGTGGCAGGGAGTGTGTGTGTGGTGGGGAGTGATTCTGTATTACTGCCTATGTTCACATAACATCCATCCCTGGAAAACAAACTTGAAGAGGGGCAGGGCACGGGAACTTGGACAAAATCAGGCCTGTGGTTAGCATCTGGGCCTGCTCTTCAAAAGCAGCAGAGGAGAGAGGGTGGGTAAGCGAGACCTGGTGTTGGGGCCACTGGCTGACCACATATTAACAACCTTTGTGGGAATGATATATAGAATGTGGCATGGACCATCTCCCCCCTACCCCCATTCCCCAAACTGACCTCCACAGACCATGGAGACCTCTTCTCTTCCTGAGAGAGTTCATCTACTCATTTTGGGAACTCTGCCCTGGGTGAGCGTAACTCCCCCAACCCACTGTGATCACAGCCTGGACTATGCTTCCCATCTATCCTCCCTGGACATCCAGCCCTCTGCTGTGCCCTCTGTATCTTTCCCCAACCCCAGACTCCTCTTCTCGCTCTGCTGTTGTTGGGGGCAGCTGAGGGACACAGTGGATAGAGTACCAGATCTGGAGAAAAGAAGACCTGAGTTCAAATCTGACTTCAAACACTTACTAGGCTCTGTGACCCTGGGTAAGTCACTTAATTCTGTTTGCCTCAGTTTTCTCATCTGTAAAATGAGCTAGAGAGAAGGAAACGGCAAACCAGTCCAGTATCTTTGCCAAAGAAAACCCCAAATGGGCTCACAAAGATTCAGACATGACTGAAAAACGGAACAATAACTCCATCTCTTGCTCTGGGGAACTTTCAAAACTATCACCAGTTCTAGAAGGGTTATGGCAAGTCACCACTTGTGGCTCTACTCAGGTATCACTGTGCCTCCCCAGACCAAAATCCCCTTCCTTGGCTGCCCTTCCCCTCCAGGTGCTATATTCACACTTGTAAGTTCCTTGAGAGAAGAGACTGCTTCATTTCTGTATTTGTTTTCCTCTGTTCTAAGTACAGTAGCTATCACAGCAGGCACTTAATGTCCTTTTTCATTCATTTATTATGTTGCTGGACACAGATGCAACTGCATCTGTTGTTTTTGCTACTTTTTCTTTATCACAAAAAGGGCTGAAATTGTGGGGAACCTCGACCTAGAAGGCACTGAGATATCAAAACAAAAAAAATCCCCTTGGGCCTTAGTTTCCTCATCTGTAAGAGAGGGGACCTGGACTGGATGACCTCCAAATGCCTTCCAGCTTTAAATTCTAGTATCCTAGTGCCAAGCACTCTGCCAGGCTCTCTGGGAAATACGTGGATGAATTAAATAGGGTGGTATCTCCAATCTTCCAAGTATCATTTCCTCCATTAGATTTCTGTCAATGACTTGAACAAAAGCATAGAATGCCTTTGGGTCAAACTGGGAGATGACCCAAAGTTGGGAGGAGTCAATAGCTAACACTTAGGTGAGACAGGATTCAAAAGGATCCTGGCAAGCTGAAATGCGTCTGGATTAAATGAATTTAATGAAAATAAATGTAAAGGCTTAGATTTGGGTTTAAAGAAATGGCTAGATGGGGTAAAGTGTAGCTGGAATTAACTAGTGGCACTGAGGAATTAGTTAAATGACTTAACCAGAGTTAAGGGCTCTGCTGGTATGTATTTAAGAATCAGCTGGGGAGCAAGGGTGTGAACACTACACACTTTTAAGTTTAATATGTCTTGTTAACATTGTTTCTATCACCTTAAGTCTAGATAAACAATATATCAAGCCCTGATTGGCAGTGTTTGTCAGTTTCCAAGGTAAAAAAGTCCAAACCGCAAATTTAACAACCACCTCCCCAGTTCAGATGACTGGAGAACCAAGAGGCAGGGTCTTCCTTACAGCAAGGCCACTTGTCCATGTGCTCTGCCCAGCTGAATCTCATGTGGGACTCCGCCCCTCCCTCCAATAAATGCTTCAAAGATGAATCTACTTGTTACTTTCAATATAAACCTAAGAGTTAATGAACCAAGACACAAGGGGGATTTCCAGCCATGTAAACCTGTTTCGGTCTATCATTACAAATATAAATGAATGAAATTTACTATTGATTGGGCTTTTTTTTTTGGTTGATATGCTGCAGCAGTTAAAAAAGAAAAAAAGAATTTTGCAACAATTATGCCATCTTCTCACAGCTCCTGGTGGATGGCGATCGGGAGGAGAAGGCTGGCTTCCCTGGGGCCACAGGGGTGCTTTCTGGTTCCCAGACCGAGGAGAGTTCTCTTCAAGCAGATTGGATGACGTCTCCCACTCCTGGATAGTACATCTGAGGGGCTGCCTCCTCCAGGAAGCCTTCCCAAGCTGCCCTCTGTTCATGTTGCCTCTAGCCTCCTCAAATTATCTTCTATTTCATGATCTGCATGAAGGTTGCATCCCCCAAGTAGGATATAAGCTCCCTGAGGACAGGAACTGTGGTTCGGTTTGTTTTGTTTGTTTTTGGTCAGGAGGTTGCAATCCCAGGTCACATCCCTGTCCCTTTGAATCCTCAGAGGCTAGCACTGTGCTAAGCATGGAGTAGATGCTTTAAAAATGCTTACTGAATGTAATTTTACAAGCTGCCCACACTGCAGATGGACAGTGGAGCCAATAGCCAAAGGCTCCTGTGGTTTTGGGCAATAAGCTGTCCTTTTTCTTGTTTCTGTGCCCCGCCAGGTGCCCAGCATAGAGTGGACATCAGGGACACTGCAGAATCTGCCCCGCTCCCCCCCCCCCAGCCTACGGGGAATACTCTAAAGCCTCATGTTTTGTGAGCTATTTACCTGATTTCAGACGGGTGGGTTCACACGACCAACCAGGACTCAAGTCTCTTCTGCTTTGCAGAAGTTTTGTCTGCAATCAGGATGCCCTGCCACCAGCTCAGTGTCTATGCCTTAGCTTTACAGAAGTAATAACCAGACCTCCCATAGGGGCTGTTAATTAAGGCAGGTGGGGGAGAGAGAGAGTTGAGCATGGTCCTCCACTCAATTATCTTTTACCAGAATAGCAACCTTTATTAAAACTCAACATCACAACCTTAACTAGGATTAAAATAACTACTGTTGGAAAAAAGAGACAGAAGAACAGCAGAAGGGTAGAGAGAGAAGAGACCTGGATTCAGATCCCGCCCCCTCCACCTAACAGCTATGGATCTATAGGCAAGTGATTTTCCCTCTCAGCCCTCAATTTCCCCATTTGCACAAAGAGGGAGTTGGAATAGGTGGTCTCTTGGGCCTCTCCCAGCTCCAAATCCTAGGATATATTTCTTTAAGTTTTACAAAGCACTTTCCTCATAACCACCCTATGAGGTAGGGGATACAAGGTGTACTAGTCCCGGAGAGACTCTATGAAAGAAAGGAACTTGTCCAAGGTCACACAGCAAGTTTCAGGGCTAGGTTTGTAAGCAAATTAGGACAAGATTTAAAGAAACAGTTGGGGACCTCACTCAGCAACCCCTTATTGCTAAATGGTCAAAGAATATGAACTGGCAGTTTTCAGAAGAAGAAATCAAAGCTATCTATAGCTTTAATGCTCTAAATCACTAATAATTAGTGAAATGCAAATTAAAACAACTCTGAGGTACCACCTTACACCTATAAGATTGGCTGATATGACAGAAAAGGAAAATGACAAATGATGGCGGAGATGTGGAAAAACAGGTACACTGATGTGTTGTTGGTAGAGTTGTGAACTGATCCAACGATTCTGGAGAACAATTTGGAACTTCGCCTGAAAAGCTATAAAACTGTGCAAGCCCTTTGACCAGCAATATCACTACTATGTCTGTACTCCAGAGATTAAAAAAAAAAGGATAAGGACCTATATGTACAGAAATATTTATAGTAGCTCTTTTTGTGGTGGCGAAGAACTGAAAATCAAGGGGATGACCATTCTTGGAAAGCCCTCATTAGCCTTTTTCATTTATTTAATTTCTTCTTATTCTTTAAAGGTCAGCTCCAATAATGATTATAAAAAATAGTAAGCATTTCCTTAGCATTTTAAAGTTTGCATTTTACAAATAACCTCATTTTATCCTCATGACAACTCTAAGAGGTTGGTGTTATTGTTATCCTCTATTGAGTATTTCAGGAAACTGAGGCAGAGCTTAAATGACTTGGTCAGAGTCACCTAGCTAGTAAATCCATGAAACATAACCTCCTCTGGGAAGCTTTCCTGTTAGAAGCCTAGTTTTGAGTTGGAAAGGACTTTAAAGGTTCCCTAGTCTAACCTCCTCATTTTATTGTTGAGAGAATTAAGGCCCAGGGCTAAAGGAACTTGTACCAGGTCTTTCTCAAATGAAAAACCAAACCTTGACCACTGCCCACTGATAATTTCCCTCTCAGACAAAGAAACAAGAGAATGCGCATTTATTAAGTGCCAACTGTATGCCAGGCACTATGCTAAGATCTTCACAGATATTAAATTCTCATTTGATCCTCATGACAACCCTGGGAAGTAGGTGCTATTACGATACCTATTTTACAGTCGAGGAAACCAAGGCAGATCTAGGTTAAGTAACTTGCCCAAGATAACCCAGCTATAAGTATCTAGGGAGGGATTTAAACTCAGGTCTTCCCAACTCCAGGCCTAGCATTCTACCTACTCTATCACCTAGCTACATCAGACCTCATGTAGCACTTAGACCAATGTAGTATTTATGCAAAAGTGTATCTTGCATTTATCTACATTGGTATCTTGTCTTCCTACCATAAACTTTATAAACTCTATGAGGAATCCAGTCTTATCTAACCTTTTTCTGACCAACACAGTACACCGCACACAGTCGGTGATTAATAAATGTTTGTGCAACTTGAAAAATGGTTTTCTCTCTTCTAACCTAGGGTTACTTCCACTAGGTTCCAATCCTGGTTCTGATCTATCCTATAGAAACTTGGCCAAGGCCCTCTCTTCCCAGTCATATTTTTTCTCCTTTTTAAAATGAGGGGGATGGATCCCATGCCCTCTCAGGTCCCTTCCAGGTCCAGATCCATGACCCTAGGCTTCCCCCTCCATTCCTTCCATCTCCACCAAAGAAGAGGCAGGCCAAGACAGAAACCCCACAGGGTGTCATAAAACAAGGACCAAAGGGATTCCAGAGATCAAATTACCTTTTGTTTTCAACTGGGAAATGCCTCAGGCTGATGTCTAAAGATGTCTTTGTCTTTCTGAAATGGTAAAGTTGTTTACATGTAGACAGGTACTGCAGTATACCTCAGAAAATCTGGGATACTCTTCAAAGTAAGAGAGAACCACTGTACTGTTTCTTAGCCCAAATGCTTTTCCTCTACGGATCCAGGGGCATCAATTCAACAGGCTTTCATTAAGAATCTACCAAGGTTCTACTAGGCTCAGAAAAAAAGGGAAATCAGTCCCTACCCTCAAGGGGCTTACACTCTAAGAGGGGGTCACTTCTTGTTGTTGCTTGTCCTGCGTTCTCAAAGAGGACCATGACATCAAGAAGACAATACCAAGACTTGCAGGTGAATTGGATTTAAGTGAGGCAGGGCTGTGCAAGGTCACCAGCTTCACTTTCTCCTCTGGAGCCATCTGGGTCCAGTGGGAAGATACAGTAACAACTGGAGATGGCCCCAAAATGGGTTACTTAGAGTTGCTAAGAATATACTTTGCAAATAAAATAACTCCAGGAAGTGGGTGGTAAAGACAACCTTAGAAAAGGAAGAGGGAGAATACCTGGGTCTGGGCCCATCTCCATCACTAATTTTCTGTGGGACTCTAAGAGAGTCTCAGTTTGTTTGTAAGATGACAGGGTGGGCCTAGATGGTATCTACAATCCCTTCCAGGCAGGAGCTGTCTATATTTGAAGGATCCTCTCAGCTCTCATGGACTCTAAGATTCCTTCCTGCTTTAAGGCCCCTCTCCAACATTCTATGTTCTAAGGGTCCTCCCTCCCCTCTGGCATCTCTGTTCTAAGACCCTCTCAGCACCTAGGAAGGCACAAAAACCCACAAGACCCCAGAAAAAAGACAGACAAGCAACCAAACAGCCCAGCTTCATGACTCACAGTCCTTGACCAGAAGAAACAATTCACATTTTCCCCAGGGTAAGGTTTCAGGCAACTGCTTTTTCTCTCTCTCCAAGAGCTTAGATTTACTAATGCATGTCTGACAAGGTAACTGAGCACTTTCAGGATTTGTGATTTCACTCTTGTGGGTCCTCTTGCCACCCCAATGGAGCTCACACCTTAACTCTAGGTTGAGTATTAAATGTATGACACCATTATTCACACATTAAACAACTCTGAGGTTCATGTGTAAAAATGTTTCCGTTCAAAAACACAAACAACTTTTGAGGTTTTGGGATTTTTTTTTCTGATCACCATGGTTAGAAGGAGGGCTAGGGATTGGGGCAAGTAGGAAAGGAGGAGGAGAGGATGAAGAAGGAGAAAGAGAGAGGGGAGGAGAGGGGAGACTAGAAAGGGAAAGGGAGGAAGAAAGAGAGAAAGGGAGGGAGAAACGAGAGGAAGAGGGAGAAGAAGAAGAGGGAGAGAGAGGGGGGGAGGGGGAGGAGGAGAGGGAAAGGGAGGGGGAGAAAGAGAGAGACGAGAGCTTTTGAGAGCCAGCAAGGCAGAAACACAAGCTTTCACACCCAGCTCTCTCAGGGGTTAGCATTTGGTGCTAATGAGGTCAAGGTCAAAAGGTTCTATTTCCAAGCTTGGGCCCCAGAGCCTTGCTCTGATCTCTTGGAAAATAGAAAAAGTGTTCCCCAGATCTACTATTTTTTGGGCCCCAGATTTCCCCCTGACCACACCCCCTCCCCCCAAGAATGTCCTCAGTGGCCAAGGGGATTAGATGAGAGAGAGAGCATAGGGTGGTGGAAAGAAACAAGGGGTCTGCTATCAGGAGAACTGGTTTCAAGCCCCCACTCTGGCACTTATACCCATGTGACCTGGGGGCAAAGTTGCCTTCTCTCTCTGTGCCTCAGTTTCCCCCTTTGTTACATGCTCTCAACTGCCTCCAAGATTCCTTGGATTCCAACATTCTAGGACTCCAGGCTTCCTAGCAGGTCTAAGAATGGCAGGTTGGGGCCTTCCTTAAACAGCCAGCTAAGACCCTGGGGTCTGAACAGGGAGTGGGTGAATCAGGACTGGGGGGTCAGAGGAGCTGTCCCCCTAATGACATCACATTTGTAAAGTGCTTACTTAATACCATGCCTGGCACACAATGAATGCTTTCCTTCTCCTCCCCTGCCTCAGGCCCCCAAGCTTAGGTGCAGAAGATGCACAGACCTAGGCCATGTCCTCCAGAAGGCTTTCCAGGGAGCCAGGGAGGTCATAATATACTTCTCAAATCTGGGGATTAGGAGATATTTTCAACTTGAGAAATGCAAAAAACTTGCACAGACCAAGAAACTATGGACCTTCTTGGTTTGGACCCTTAAGATGTATCTTAAAAAAAAAAAAAACAGCTTAAAAAACTCCACACCCCCGTACACAAGGAGATGAGCATTTGGCACCGATTTTTGGAAACCACAGTGGAAAAACACTAGCTCGGGAGTCAGGAGACCCAGGCTTAAAGAGATCCTGCTTGCAACTTGTGTGTCCTTGGATTAGTCACCTTGTTTCCTGGCCAGAGCAGATGCCCTCAGAGGTGGGCACCCTTCCAGCCCTCCCCTCCCCTCTCCAGTGACAGCACCCTGTCCTTTGTATGGTGCCAAAGGGGGGGAGAGGTGAAACAAGGCTCAGCTGGCGCCACCTCCTCCAGGAGGCCTTCCCGGTTCCCCACCCATTCTCCCCTGAACCTGCACTCCTTGCTTTTATTTATCTGAGGGCTGGCAGCAGCCCCACGCTCAGTAAAGTGTAAACTTCTTAAGGGCACCTGGGTATCAGGGCCTCCAATGCAGTAAGTGCTTAAGAAATGCCAGAGGGACGATGGAAGGGGTCGGGCTGGGGATCACTGGCAGGAACAAACTGGAGAGGCTCTTATTGATTTATTTGATAGGAATGCACGTCACTTTCACTTTCAGAGGGCCACCAGAGCCAGCGCCAGCCTCCCCCACCCTCTCTGCCTTCCTCCAAGGGGCTGGCAGAAGGGGCCAGGCTCTCCCAAGCCCTGTTTCGTGACCAGCAGTGGCACACCGGCAATATTTTATTCATACTGAGTTCATTGGAGTCTCTCCTGCTGCATCGTTTCTCAGAGAGGAGAGCCTCTCGGGAGCTGGTCTTGGCCAGCTCCATCAACCCCAAAGGCCTCCGATAGTGGGAGATGGAGAGGAGGCAGAGAAGGGGAGAAAAACAGGGAAAGAGGGGGAAAAGAAGGGAGGAGAAAGGGAGGAAAGGCAGAGGGAGAGGGAAAAGGAATGATGGAGAGAACAAATAAAGAGAAAGGGAAAGTGATATAGAGAGGGGGAGAGAGACAGACAGAGATAGAGAGGGAGACAGAAAGATAGAGATAGAGAGGGAGAGAGAGAGAACAGAGAGGAGAGAGAGAGGAGGGAGAGAGGCGGAAAGAGGGTGGGGAGGGGGGGAGAGAGAAAGAGGAGAGAGGAGGGCAAGAGAGAGATTGAGAGAGAGCAGAGAGAGAGAGAAAGAAGGAAGGAGACAGAGAGAGAAACAGAGGAAAGAGAGGAGAGATAGAGAGGGGGAGACTGAGACAGAGACAGAGAGAGAAGAAAGCAAATTTGGCTGGCATTTTTCTTGGTGTGCCTCCATCCTAAACAAGGGTCATACAGCTGAGATTGCCTGGGGCTGGGAAGAGATGGATGGTTAAAAAGAACATAAACACAAGTCTGCATTTCTGCTTCAGAGCATGGCCTGCAGATGGAAACACAGCCCTGGACAGGCAAGGCAAGGAGGTGTGTGTCCCAATGCCCTCTCCTGTTTCCTAGTCAAACCACTGAAAATCCCTGCTGGAAAATTCTCTAGGCACAAGTGGTGAGATGCCCATGAAGCAAAAGCAGGGCCATGGGAGGTGCCATGACTTCTTCTGCTTTGGTTCAGCATGAAACTGCTTCATGTGAAAAGGGCCTTAAAATGTCAGAGCTGATCTAATGGGAGAGAAGTGAGGAGTAAAGCCCGCCCTCCCCTGCCCCATCACTTCTCTCCTAGAAGGTTCCAGTTCTCTAGCAGGGACAATGATGCTTGGATGTCACAGGCTGTAACCAGCTCTATGGGAGTATCTTCCAGCATCTTCTCCTCCACTTCCCTTTCCCCACAAAGGGCAAATCACCACTTTTTAAAAAAATGTTCCTTTTACTTCAAAGGATAACAAGAGCCTTGATCTTCCTTGGATGAGGGTGATAGGTGAATGTCCATCCTTTACTAGTGCTAAGGGAAGACTGGCAGCCTGTGGGCACACACAGTTGGTTTAGGAAGTGTGTGTGTGTGTGTGTGTGTGTGTGTGTGTGTGTGTGTGTGTGTGTGGTGTAGGGAGAGGGAGAGAGAGAGAGAGAAAGAGAGAGAGAGAGAGAGAGAGAAGGCTCAGCTCTGCCACACCACATGGGTTGGGCACAATTTTATCAGACTTATTTATAGAAAAGCACCCAGTCACCAGAACAAGGAAACATGCATTCCAACCCTGCCCACCTCTCCTTCAACAAGGGCTTCTCAATAGATTTCTCTATTTATAGCCAGAAGACGTTAGGAGGACGCCCAGACCCAGAATAAGCCTAATTCTGGAAAGGAGAGGGGAAGCTGTGCCCCTGCCTCATCAGCCTACCTAACCCCCCTACAGAGAGCGGTCACCCACATCTGCAGGTCTGGTGATGGCTAATGCAGAACAGCTGGCCTGGGAAGGAGGCCTCCAGATGGGAACATCGTAATCCTTCCTCCCCAACTGTGCTGGCCCTCTGGAGCTAGCTGAGGGACAAGCCGAAAACCTTTCAACACAGCTGACAGGCAACTAAGACCAAAGGCAACACAGCCGCCTGACTTGGGGATGTAAATCCTGGAGCCATGTGGCCGATGGGGCGGTTCACACCTCTTGGGCAGAGGGTTCCGGGACCCTATATACATGAGTGATGACAGCTTAGGAGTCACATGTTTAAAAAAAAAAGGTCACCCAGCCAAGTGTAGGGGGAATGTAAGGCCTCCCCAGCGGGAAATCTTACACCTAGGCCGTGCTCTTCTCCTATTTTCAGCTATTTTCAGCAGCCAAAATAGTAACTCAGTTTCCTGTTTTTCCTATCAACCTCCTACCATCTTGCAATCAGGAAGGTCAGTGAGGTTGACATATAACAGACAAGGGCAGGACCATTTGATAAGGAGTTTAAGGGAATACCCATAGGATCCACAGCCTAGAAATGGAAAGGACTTCTGAGGTCATTTGATGCAACCCCCTTAATTTTACAAATGAGAGAAAACCGAAGCCCAGAAAGATAAAGGAGCCTGGCCAATGTCACATACATTGGGAAGGCTCAGGATTTGAACCCAAAGCCAATGTTCTTTCCACTATACCACGTTATCTTCTTTTTTCGGAGTCAACCAAGCTGGGTAAGAGGGTTTTGGCTAAACCCCCAGGGTTCCATGTTGATGGCCAAGCAACTGAAAAGGTGTGGGGGGGGGGGGGAGGTAAGGGGAGAGGATATCCCAGACCAAAAGATGGAAGGGGCGTCAGAGAGTCTAATGCTCTCCCTTCATAGATGACAAGCCCGAGGGTCAGAGAGTGACTTGTCCAAGGTCAGACACTAATAAATGACAAGGGTGGAATTTGAACTCAGGAAATCATGGCCAGGGTGGTTATGAGGAAGACTGAGGCATGACTGTGGAGTCATGGCAGGCTGAGCATGTGTTAGGAGAAGAGACAGGGGGGTAGGGAGAGGAGAAGGGAGAGGGGAAGAGGAGGGAGAAGATAGGGGAGGGAAAGAGGTGGCGAGAGGGAAGAAAAGAGGAGAAAAGGAAGGGAAGAAAGGAGAAAAGGAGATGGAAGAGAGAGGGAAGAAGAGGGAAGAGAAAAGGGAGAGGAGAGAGGGGAAGAGGAGGGAGAAGATGGGGGAGGGAAAGAGGTGGAAAGAGGGAAGAAAAGAGGAGAAAAGGAAGGGGAGAGAGGAGAAAAGGAGATGGAAGAGAGAGGGAAGAAGAGGGAAGAGAAAAGGGAGGGAAGAAAGAGAAGGGAGGAAAGAGAAAGAAATAGAGGGAAGCAGAAAGGAGAGAAGGGAGGGAAGAGAGAGGGGAAGAGAAGAAAGAAGACAGGAGGGAGAAAGAGAGAGGTTGAGAGAAGAAGAGAGAGGAGAAAAGGGAGGGAAGAAAGGGGGAAGAGAAGGGAACGGAGAGAGGAGAGAGGGGAGGGGAGAAGAGGGAGGAGTGAGGGGAATGGAGAGATAACAGGACCTCAGAAAGATGACCCAATCCAACTCTAGTTTTACAGAATCCAGAGGAAGAAACAAGGCGAGAGTCCATCCACAGGTAGCAGGAGCAGGGCTAGGATTTGCACCCAAATCAAGCCTCTGACTCCACTGTTCCCCATGAGTTTGCTGTCTGCACAAGCAGTGACCAAAGGATACTCAGAAGAGGTTCAGTGCCCCGAGGCGGGAAGGTGGCACATGGTTTTGTGCCCTGGGCCTCCAGCCTAGAGAGCCCCCTCCTTCCTACAGCTGCTGGGAAGAGGGACCAGCAGCAAACCAACGCATCCTTCCAGAAATTCCAAGAGCCTCCTGTCGAGAGGCCCTCCTTGCCACCTGCCCGCCCTCCCTCCCTGGCTGCAGAGGAAACATCCTTTGCTAACAACTTACTCACCCGGAGAGAAGGCCACATAACACGCTAGGGATCAATACATTTTGCCTCACTCCATCAAGCTGGGATTAGCCTCTCCAGCTGAGTGCTTGTTACTTAACCATATCTCAGATACATCCATTGGTGTAATTATCAGAATGAGACTTAGAGGAAATGGGCGGAGGAGCTATTTTCTGGAGACACCCATAATCAATGAGGGTAATTTCCTAGTCATCATCCCCCAACAGCTCATTTCTTACAAGGGGGGGTGGGGGGAAGCGGCTGAGAGAACATTTCACAACCCACAGGCTCCAACTGGGCTCCCTTGCGTTTTCCTTTGTTTGGGGGTGGGGAAGGGAGAGGAAGACATTGAGACTCCACAGAAGAGACCAACAGGGACCTGGCGAGGTCACCCCTAAGAAGAGGTGAGTTCAAATTCTGCCTCCATTTACTATCCACAAGACTGAGTCCAATCATTTCCCTTCCTTGAGTCTGTCTTCTTATCTGTAAAACGTGGAAGAAGGGTCCCCTAGATCAGAGGTGCCAAACACGCAGCCCACTCCCGAGTCCAAACCTCCAAACCAGAAGAAAACGTAATGGAGACCACTGAACAAAATAAATAAAAGACAAAAGAACACAGATGATGTTAATGTGTGGTTTTCTACATCAGTAGCAGTCAATCCAGAAACACTTATTCAGTAAGCACCTACTATGCACTAAGCGCTGGGGATACAAAGAGAGGCAAAAGACAGTCCCTGCTCCTCAAGGAGACAACATTCAAATAAATACACAGGATTAATAGGAAATAAATAATAGAGATAACTTACCTGAAAGAAAGCTCGCATATGGCTTAGTGGCTGGGGCAGCTAGGGGGCGCCACAGCGCACAGAGCAGGGGGCCTGAAATCTCGAAGACTCATCTTCTGAGTTCAAATCTGCCCTCAGACACTTACTAGCTATGTGACCCTGGGCAAGTCACTGAACCCTGCCTCAGTTTCCTCATCTGTAAAATGAACTAAAGAAGGAAATGGAAAACCGTTCCAGTAACTCTGCCAAGAAAACCCCAAATGGGGTCAGGAAGAGTCAGACGTGACTGAAAACAGCAAACTGACACTAGCATACTAGCTGACCGATCAATCTGCCAACAAGCATTTACTAAGTGAGTAGGAAAAAAATGATGCTTTGGGAGTCAAACGGCCTGGGATCCAAACCTGACTGTGCCACTTACTGGCATGTGAGCTCGGGAAATCGCTCCATCGCTATGGGGCCTCAGTTTCCTCAAATGCAAAAAGCAAGGAGGTTAGACTAGAAAAGGCCCCTTTCGGCTCTAAAGCTCTGAGCTCCTGATGCTCTCCCATGTACCGGGAGCTCCTGCTGGGCTCTAGACCCCAATAAGATCCTTCCTTCCCTAAGAGAAGGTCCATGTGCTTCAGAGTCCAAGGATGAACCTTTAACTCTCTTCAGTTCAGGCCTGGGACCCGCATTGACACAATGGTTTTGATTCTTGGAATTCTTGATGGAGAAAGCCTCTTCTGTGACTCAGTACCTTAGGGGTAGCAAGAGCCTTAAACTCATAAATTACCATTAGGGACCAGGCTTGTGATTTCACTGATATAAGGAACAACCTGGATGAGGAAACTCTCTCTCCCAATACAAGTCAGAACTTTTTCTGCAACTTCTGGCCTTGGAGAGAAACCTAACATTGACACAGACTGGAAGATGCAGTCAATGCCTTAGCTGATTTTGCCAAACTGCTTCTCCCACCCTTTCCCCTTTCCTTTTTCAATCTTTGTCACATGGGATGGCAAACTGGGTAGGGGATATTCATATATTTAGAAATGAAGGTGATATAAACACACGAGGCATCAATTTTTTTAAAAAGAGGAAAAACAGATAAAACCAAGATCACAACAGCCTTGCAAATAAAAGAAGCAATTTACCAGCCCACATTTTCTCCCTTCATCTCCTGGACAGCACAAGAGAAATCCCAAGGATGAAATGCTGTCACCTACGCAGGCTGAGGAATATTCTGAAGAGCTCTATACATTAATCCCCTTCCCTACAGTACAGGGCATGCACTTTCTGACCCTCCTAGTCCCTAGACAGCACAGACTTTCTCAAAATTCTCTGCCAAAGGCCAATGCCACTTATAAGCACCAGAGTTCGCCCTCTTTGTTTCAAAAGGCAAAACCACTGTTTGCAAACCACTGGCTTGGTGTGTGCATGCATGCTGTAGATTCGACAGAAAAACAAGAACCTGGCTGGGCTGTTTTTGCATATACAGATATGACCTCAAGCCAGGTCATAAACAATGGGCCTTAGGACAAGGCCTTGGACCCAAAGAGAGAGAAAGCTGCATCCTGTCAAGCAGCTACAGCTTCAGAAACCTCTCCCACTCCTCCCCATCACTGCAGGAGGCTGCCTCCACAGCTGCAAGGGCTAGCCCCTCCATCTGCTGCACACCTGGATTCCTGCCTTCTTTGGGTCTGTTCCTCAACACTATCAGCTCGGGGGGCCCCAAAGCGCCCAGGTAGGGGAGGGGGCAGAGATGGTAGTGTAGGGGGTCCTACAGCTAAAATCACCAACCTTGGGAGCTGGTAAACAGCATTGAAGCTGCTGCCACCACTGTCACCCCTACCTCCCCTCTCCCCCCCTACACTGAATCACACTCAGGAGGAGGCTTCCCAATCAAGAGTTTCGAGAATAAAAGCAACTGTCTCAAGGCTCACAGGTTCTTGGGATGTGGGAGGGAGAGCAGGGAAGATGCCACAGACTGTCATTTTCCCCTTCCCCCCCAACACGTAGGTCACTGTTGCTGGGTAAGGAGGGAGTGCATACCAAAATTTTTCATGAAAAACAATTCAATTCACTTCAACCAATACTTACAAAGCACCTGCGATACTCCAGGCAACATGCTGGGTGCTGGGAGGACATAGATGAAATCTGGTTATGTATATGTGTGTATATAGGTATGTACACACACTACACCATATAGCCTTTGTCCTCAGGAAGCAGACATTCTACATTCTACTGGGGGCTGAAAACTGAGGCATGCCTATACAGGCACAAGTTAGTAGTGACTTGACCTTAGAGAGACAGAGAGAGAGAGAGAGACAGAGACAGAGAGAGACAGAGAGAGGAGAGAGAGAGACAGAGGAGGGAGGGAGGGAGGAAGGGAGGGAGGGGGAGACAGAGTGATAGAGAGAGGAGAGAGAAGAGAGACAGAGAGACAGAGGAGGGAGGGAGGGAGGGGGAGAGAGAGAGTGAGAGAGAGGAAGGGAGAGGGAGAGAGACAGACAGAGAAAGAGAGGAGGGAGGGAGAGACAGAGAGACAAAGACAGAGAGACAGAGACAGAGAGGGGAGGAAAAAATACGAAGATCATTCCCAAAGAGGACTGATTCAACATAAGAGCTGGGAAGGTTCTCACCAAGGATTGTTACCAATAGTTCTGAATCACAAACTACTTTAGCAACAGCCCATACCCTGTAAAGGCCAGAAGACCCAGAGAATCAGCACCAGTGGGGCGAGAAGCCCCCACAGAGAACATCTGGGTTGGGGGAAGGTGGGCAGGGGACAGAAGGCTTTTGAACCTTAAGAAGCCTTGAAGACAACAGACAGCAGGAAACTGGCAACATCCAAGGCCCGATAAGTGCTTGTCCTCCGGAGGGCAGTTCTAAGAGCCGTCCCATCGTCAGATGGCCACACAGCCCAGCCCAGCCCTGCAGAAGGTCTCATTTTTGCTTTGTCCTCCAAGTGTTGTCAAGATGACAGAGTACAGATGGCTTGCACTCCTGCCCTGGCTCTGGGCTCTCCCTCCGAGGGCCTGAGCCCTTGTACATGCCCAGGGAAAGCTGACAACAGCCACTGTGAGCAGACCTGAAGATGCCAACGCTGATTTGCTGGGAGGGTGACAGAGCACAGATGAAGTGGAAGGTTCTGGCCCTGAATGCAAACTAAACAATAAATTCCCCAACTCGATGCATTCCCTAAAGATGCAGCATAAGGCTGATTTGAGTGCAGCAAGAGACTGGAAGAGGAAAGCTAGCAGGGTTGGGTGGGCCACACACTATGGGAAAATTAATTTAACTGGCCATTGGGAGGAAGAAAAGGAGAGAAGCTTTGGGGCTATAGAGCCTAAAAAAGGAGGAAACATCCAGAACAGACAGAGCCAAAGCAGCTTTGTGAGGGGGACAGTGTGGTCTAAGACCTGGGTTCAAATCTTACCTCAGACACTTACAAGCTATATGATCTTGGGGAGGAAAAAAAAAAGCCCTGCTCACCTCAGTTTCCTCATCTGTAAAACACTGGTACCTTCTCCTGTAAATCTATCATCCTTCTACAGGATGCTAGAGAGCAGAATCAACAGGCCAGTGCACAGTGTGCTGAATTTGAGGTCAAAGGACCTGGGTTCAAATCCCACCTCTGTGTAATCTTGGGCAAGCCCCTCCATTTTTCTGGGCCTCAGTTTCCTTATCTGCACAAAAATGGGGTTGGACTAGATGGCCTCTGAGGCCCTTCCCTGCCTACAGAGAGACTCATGATCTTACAAGTCCCACTTACCCTTTGTGGGTCTCAGTTTGTCCACCTCTAGAATGGTGTGGTTGGGCTAGAGGCCCTCTGAGGTCCAGCCTGGCTCCAAAACAAAAGAAAACCTGATCATCCCAAGCCAGAGAAGGGCTGGCTACATGCCCCATGGCAGCTGCTTTCCCAAAGGACCCACTTTTTAACAAGAAACAAGCGAGTGAGAACCATGAGACCAGAAGAACATCCATTGAGAGCCAGAGAACCACAGGCTCCAATCCCTTTGTTTAACCACAGGCTTCAATCCCTTTGTTTAACAGATGGGGAGACTGAGGGTGAGCAGTGAAGTGGCTTGTGTACTATGATGGTCACACAGGAGAGGCAGGAGCTTGGGGTTCTGGGGGGTAGAGAATGACAGCCACCAGTATGCAACGTCAGAGAGCATTCCAGCTGTGGGAATGGAAAGGAGGGCTGGTGCCTCTCAGTTCAACCAGTCTCTGGTACCATAATTATGTACCACCCCATCCTAGGCACTGAGGGAGTGGGCAGTTATGAAAAAGAAAGCAGGTATATGGCTCCCAAGCATTCTTATTCCAAGAAGTCCCCTCATTGCACATTTAAGGGTGTTGGGATATTAGCACTATAAGGCACCTTATCCATAGTTCAGCTGGTCCCATTTTATAGATAAAGAAACTGAGGCCCAGAGAGGGAAGGTGTTTTGGCTTAGGTCAAAGAACTGGTATGTGGCAGTCTGCCCCATTCCGAAGCTTGGCTTGGCCTGGCCTTCACAATTTTCTCCTCCCCCTCTCCCTAGCTTGGAGGTGGCCCTAATAAACTACAGCTGGTGAGAGTCACTATCTATCACAGACGCAAACCATAAGGGAGTAGGATGGGCCAACGTTTTTAATCTGGTATTAGAGAGGACGGGGAGGGAAGAGAAGGCAAGAAGAGAAAGAGGGTAGGAGAGATAAGAGAAAAGGAGAAGAGGGAGGAGAGAAGAAGGGAGAGAAGAGCTGGAAGAGAAAGAAGGAGGAAGAGAGAGGAGAGATGAGGAGAAGGAGGAGAAAGGAAGAGAGGAGGGACAAGGAGAGGTTGCAACGTTGGAGCTGAGCTCCTGTGCTCCCAGAGGCAAGTGAAGCCTTCTCCACACTTGTCTCCTTCCTCTGAAAGGCCAAGGGACACAAGGCAGGAGGGCCAGGGAGAGAGTGAGCCGTGAGGCCACCAAGACACTCCCACAGGAAGGCTGTGTCAGTTGAAAATGTGGTTTTTCTGAAGCACCCAGATGTCAGAGGCTCAATCCCTCCCAGAGAGGTTGCCTGTCTTCCATCAAGGGCCTCCACTCTCCATCTCTGAGACAATGGCAGCCCCAGAGTCCCCTCCCTCTGCCTGGCTCACACCTGTCCCACTAGGAAACCCTCAATCCAAATGAGGAGAATGTCTGTCTGCAGAGCGACCGCCAGGGCCCTAGACTAGGGGGTTGGAAACCCTGGGTTCAAATGCTGTCGCTGACCCTTCCTCCCTGGGTGAGTTGAAGCAAGTGACCACCTCCCGGGATTTTATTTCCCTCTTCCTTCAGGATCCCTTCCAGTGTAGACCTAGGATCCTATGCACTCTCTAAACCTGTTTCCCCATCTATAAAAATGAATGGTTCGAGATCCCTTCTAACTCTGGCACTATGATCCTATGAGCCTGTGACCTGAGTCTCAGTTTCTTCATCTGAGCACCAAACTCATGAGGGTTTTGTGAGACTCAAAGGAAATGATAAGGAAGAAAGCTTTGCACACCTCCAAGTGCTATACAAATACAAGCTATTAGTATAACGATCCCTACCCCCACTTTCAATCACTTCATTCTCCTCTTTTTCAACAGGCGGCAGAGAAGCATAATTTGCTTGACTGCTGTGATTCTTTTGTCTTTAATATTCTGTGAACAAGTGCACAGGTGGATAGAATGACCACACCAGGACATTCGGCTGGCTCTCCGACAGCATCCAGGGATGACTCCAGGGATAGTGGGCACCCTCCTCCTCCTGTTCTCACTTAATCGGGATCACCTCTGAAAGGTTATCATCACCATCACCCTGCCACTACTGTCACCATCATCATTGTCAGCATCACCACCACCATCATTGTCACCATCGTCACCATCATCACTACCATCATCATCGTCACCATCATCACCACTACCATCATCACCACCATCATCATCATCACCATCGTCACCATCATCATTGTCACCATCACCACCACCATCATCATTGTCACCATCAGCACCATCATCATCACCACCATCACCACCATCAATTTTATTGCCAGTGCTCTAGGAATAACAACAAGAAGAAACTCTCTGAGATGGGAGAGAAGGTCCTAAAGTAAAGGGAGTTTCCTCACCTGGGAATCCTCTATATCACTGAAATCACCCAGTTATTCTCATCTCCTATGCTATTACTATTAATGAGTTTAGATGAGACAGGGTTTTTCTTCAAGGAACTGCCAAATAAAGTGAAAAGCCACCAATATAGATAGCTATCATGTTGTTCAGTCAATTTTTCAGTCATGTCCAACCCTTTGTGACCTCATTTGGGGTTTTCTTGGCAGAGATACTACAGTGGTTTGCTACTTCCTTTGCTAGCTCATTTTACAGATGAGGAAACTGAGGCAAATGGCGTGAAGCGTCTTGCCTAGGGTCGCACAGATAGTAAGTGTCTGAGGCTGGATTTGAATTCACAAAGATGAGTCTTCCTGACTGCAGGCCCAGTGCTGTATGCACTGTGCCACATAGCTGCCCCAACAGCCATTATATACTACTAATAATGGACATTTCTGTACTATTTTAACATTTGCAAAGCCCTTTACATAGCCTCATCTGATCATCACGACAATCCCGTGAGGCAGAATACAACAGGTATTCCTGCCCCTTCTTTACAGATGAGGAAGCTGAGGATGAGGAGTTAAGTTGACTTGCCCAGGGTCACAAGACTACAAAGGGTCAGAAGAGGGATATGAACTCAGGTCAGCACTCCACCTGCAACCCCAGTATAAAACAAAAGAATGGCAGGCCCAAGGCCAAGAGTTTCAGATGAAACTTCGTGTCTCTTCCCCAAAGGTCACAGGAAGAAAGCGATCCAGCGTCTGAGTCCTCCCCCCTCCTTCATCTCACCAAAGCCCCATGGCCTTCTACCCACTCTCCTCCTCCCAACACTGCCCTCCAGTCCCTCCAAAGACAGGAAACAGCTGCAATGTTACTCACTCACAAGGGTGAGAAACGCTGGTGGAAATCAACAGCTTCCACTGGACACTCTCAACGGGTGTCCCTCCAGCTCAGCCCCCGAGGTTCCATCAGCCTGACCCCTCAGATGCTCCCATCCTGGGTGAGCAGGAAAGGTGGCAGGCAGCAGCCCAGCCTTCCAGCAGTACTCTCACTGCCCCCATGGAAGGTCTGTGTGTTCCTTCTAAGCAAGGAGCCTCTCTCTAAAAATAAATACCGAGTCTTGTCCCTCACCCCCACCCCCTTCCTTAGGGGATGATGATAATATTTCACATTTATAGCAGTTCTAAAGAGAGAGGCTGTTCTCTTTCCCCTGTCTTTTACTGCCCAGAACTCCAGAGACATGCCAGCCATGGGCCAGGACCCTTGGGCCACCCACCAAACTGCCCCACCAGGGTTAGCTGCCGTCTCTTGAAAGGTCTGGGCTAAGGAGGCCACCTAGGGGAGAATGTGCAGGACAGGAAACTGGGGAAGAAGGGTGAGGACAGCGCTAGCATTATGAGATCTGGGTTCAAATCTCACCTCAGCCACTTACTAGCTATGTGTCCACAGAAGAGTCCCATAATTCCACTGGCCCACAGTTTCCTCCTCTGTTTAAAATAAAGAGAGAGAGGCAGAGAGAGAGAGA
>CM053580.1:561686410-561739433 GCA_028627135.1 Pseudochirops cupreus | reverse complement strand
GGAGGGGAGAAAATCTGAAACTCAAGTGATTGTGGAACTGAATCTTGTAAATTAAAAGTAAATGAGTAAAAAAAAAAAAAAAAAAAAGAAAGAAAGAAAGAATTAGGCTCGAGGAGCTCAGGGGAATAATCCCCACAGCAAAGATACTGTTTCCAGGTAGAAACAGCAAGAGGACAAAGAATAGAGGAACATCAGAACTCTGCAGGCATGAGTTGTAACTTGGACACATCCCCTCTATGTATCTCATGTTACCTCAATGTACACTCTTCCCATTCACACTGAGGAGTGTGTGCCCCAGGATTTTGCCACGCAATCTTAATAAATACTTTTACTTTGTGTCTATTTACTGACTATTAAAGAAAGTCTACTGGTGAGGGCTCATGATGTAGAGTTTTAAGAGTGTGAGCCCATAGAATATCCCCTTTGAATCTCAAAATACTAATCACCCCCTCCTGATGCAGCCTGTGCCTATGAGTTGGGGATGTGGTCCCCAAGGGGGTGCTACACTGATATTTGGGTATTATATTAATGTTACATTCTGTGGAGGCAGCAGTGTGAAGGAGAGGAGAGTTAGACCAGAGGCCAGGAGAGAGGCGAAGCCCAGATTCCGGGAGGGATGTGATGGAAAGACACAATCAGGTTCTAGGGAAGGGAATAGAGAATCTATCATCTTTTCACAGAATCATGGGTCTCACAATTGGAAGAAAACTCAAGTTTGAAAAAGGAAAACTGTTCTTTTTTGTCTCAAGAGTCTTATTTTTCCTCCTCAAGATCCAGAGATGAGAAAAAAAAGTCTGTTTCCAAGATGGGAAGTCAAAGACCTATCACTGAGACTTGTGGGGAGTTTCCCTTCAGAAAAAGCTGAAAGGCCTCTGAAAAGTCAGCTACTTCCCCCCTTTCTTCATGACAAAGTCATCCTAAGTTTCCAAACTGGGTATCAGAAGACCTAGGTTCTAATCTAATTTTCTTTTTGGTTTAATTTAATTTTTTTTAATTTATAAAAATCTCCCTTTTTTCCAGCTTTGTTTTAAAGTCATGATCTTAAAAACAAACTTTGTGCATTCCCCTTTCAGCTCCTCAGTTTCCCCATCTATACAATGGGTAAGATCATTCCCCATAAAGAACCTCAGAAATCATGAACGTGAGGAGAGCTGAGCTAAGGACCAAGTAAGGCATAAACACAACATATAATTATTATATCCTAGATCAAAATGTATGCCTGTGTTTGAGGAGGTGTAGGGGGAGGACAGAATCCCAGGTTCTGATTTCAGACCCATTAATCTTCAAATAGAAAGCTGCTGGCTTAGCCAGTTGTGTGTGTGTGTGTGTGTGTGTATGTGTGTGTGTATGTGTGTGTGTGTGTGTGTGTGTTTAAAAGGGAGAAGTAAGGGTTGAGTAATAAGATCAAACAGTCTGAGAAATATCCCAATGAACTCATTTGGCCCCTGACTCTACAAGACATCAATAGAGTGACTAATAACAGGGCCCTGGAGAACCCTGGAGGGGAAAGGTGGGAAGAACATCTCTTCACATATGGTTGGTCAAAGACAAAAACTACATATTTGGAAAGTGAGAGCCAATATTTGGGGGAAGCTAATTTGATAACCACAATCCACTCTGTGACAGGCCACAGGACCAAGACAGATTTCAGGCAGAGGGGGACTTCCTCCATGCCAACAAAAATGGCATGCTTCCCCTCCCTCCCCTCCCCGCCACACTCCCAAGCCCAGGCCAGGCCGCAGCTCCTCAGAGCAGCCTTTAGTCCGGGGTGGGGGGTGTGGGTGTGGGTGTGTGTTCAACTTTACAGTTCCCCTCCCCCTCACTTTCCCTAAAGTCCTTACCTGGAACGCCCACCTGCAACGTTCGTTGCCCCTGGCACTCATGAGAGAAAGACTAGGACAAGCCTCTGGCCGAAGTAAAGGATGGATGGTATTGGTACATATACGCTGACATCCTAGAGAGACACACACAAGGAAAGGGAAAAACAGAGAAATAAGGTGTAAAAGAAGTAGGCTTTATGGCATGATAGAGTGAGTCATCAATTTAGAACTGGAAGGGGCCTTGGAGGCCATGGGGTCCAACCCCCTTACTTTACATATGGGGAAACCGAGACCCAACACTACCCATTATGGCATGCTACCTTCTGTGAGTCTGGGTAGCTAGCTTTTATATGGCCTTTTAAAGATTTGAGAAGTACTCGTGTGTGTGTGTGTGTGTGTGTGTGTGTGTGTGTGTGTGTGTAAATAACTTTTTTTGAGCCTCACAATAATCCTGTGAGGAAAATGCTATGTCCATTTTACAGATGAGGAAACTGAGACTAGAGAGATCCATTCAATTGCCCAAGGCCACATAGATATAGTCAGTAACAGAGGCAAGACTACAAATTAAGGTTTTCTGACTCAAGTTAAATCCCCTAGTTACTCCTCAATCTAAATGCCTGAGGCCCAGCAGGGAAGCCGTTAAACCAGGGGTGGGGAACCTGTAGCCTTGAGGCCACACGTGGCCTACTAGGTCCTTCGGTGTGGTCTTTTGACAGAGTTTTACTGAGTTTTACAGAACAAATCCTTTTATTATGGGGATTTGTTCTGTGCAGTTTGGGTTCAGTCAACGGGCAGCACTTGAGGACCTAGAGGGCTATGCGTGGTTCACCACCCCTGTAACTAAGTGTTTACCACACAGGGCCTTGGGGAGGCTCATGTAAAGAATGCCTCTCAAACCTTTTGAAAACTTTAAAGGGCCAGAGAAAGCCTGTTATTGTCATGGCTCATTAGTATTCTCCAACACCTTTGCTATTGCCACTAGAGACCACCATCCTCTATCCCCTCCTCCCTCCCCCCTCCCTCTCCTCCCCTTCTCCATCCTCTTCCACCCTTCCTCCATCCCCTCCCTCCCCCAGCTCCTGTCCCTGACACCGCCTCCTCCTCTCCTGTGAACACCACTTGGGAACACCCCCTGCTTGGCATGGCCCATGCAAGGGGATTCAGCCAACCATGCTCATTTACTTATTTATTTTGGGCAGTTACACAAAAAGCCTCCTTGGATGTCGGTATCCAAAAATCAGAGAGGAACCTGAATAAGCCAGTGGCTTGTGGGCAGAGTTCTTCCTTCAGGAAGAGGTCACAGAATCATAGGATGTTTGTTATCAGGCAGGGAGATCGATCCCCAGAGAGCACCTCCTGTGTGCCTCTGGGTGCTGGGCTAATGCTCAGGAAGTTAGGAAAAGGTAGAAGCCCAGGGCCCTCCCCCTCTGGGAGCCTGCAGAGCCCGTGTGGGCGAGCGATCAAAGGCAAACAGGTGGAAGGAGACTGACATCGAATGAGATTTAAATAAATAGCAGTTCCTAACAATAATAGGAGAGATTGCCAAATGAAGGGAAGAGACAGTCATGGGAGTAGGAGTTCAGAGGAGGAAGACAACCTAGTCATGGGATCTCTGAGCTGACAGGAGCCTTGGGGGCCATCAGGAGCAACCCAGACCTCCACAAGTACCCTCGATCAATGGCCACCACATTCAACAAAGGGGTCTTCTCAGGGTGGTGGTTGTGTTTGTCCTCGTTCTTGAAGAGGCCCATGGCATCAAGGAGACGATGACATGACTTGCAGCTGACTTTGATTTGAGTGAATGAAGGCTGTGCAGGGTCACCAGCCTCACTTTCTCCTCCAGAGCCATCTGGGTCCAGTGACCAGATATCCTTCAGGAGACTGGAGATGGCCCAGGATGCAATGGGAGACCATGGCTCTTTTAGGCTAAGGCCTTTTCAGGTTCTCCCTTTGAGTGAGGTAACCCCATTCAGTAAGTAGGCTTCTTTAAGAAGTGAGTAAAGGGATGGACCATTTAATTTAAAAAAAATTCAAACTGGGAGAGGAAGACCTTCGAGGTTCCTGGCCAAAAGAGAAACATTTAGTATTTACATTCTCAGGGTGGGCAGCAACAGGGAACTCACTACCTCTCAGAGCTGCCCATTCCTCTCAATGAGAGAATATTTATCCCCAATATCTAGCCAAGCAGCAAGCATTTATTGAGCACCTACTACGTGCTGGGTAGGCAGCTGGATGGCCTAGTGGATAGAGTACCGGGTCTAGAGCTAGGAAGATTTGAGTTCAAATCTGGCCTCAGACACTTACTACCTGTGTGACCCTGAGCAAGTCACTTAATCCTGCTTGCCTTAATCCACTAGAGCAGGAAACACCAAACCATTCTAGTACCTTTGCCAAGAAAACCCCATGGGCAGTACTGGTGTCCACGGAGGTATTGAAGAGTCGGACCCAATTGAACAAAACAGCAACACTTGCTGGGCTCTGGGCATACAAAGGTAAGTCTCCTGTGCCTCAGTCTTCTCATCTGAGGTTGGACTAAATGACCTCTAAGGTACATTCCAGCCTCTGATAAACCAGGGCCTATGCCAGGTGCTAGTGCCAGCGCCAGGGTCCAGCAGATAGAAAGCTCTCCAGGAGCTCGCAGTCTAATGAGGGAGACAACAGGCACACTGCTAACATTGTACAAGAAGACGGGACAAAGTGGAGTAACATCAGAGGGAAGGCCCCAGGCAGCTGAGGGTTGGCTTCTTGAACAAAGGAGGACCTGAGCTACTTTTATAAGGAAACCAGGAGGCAACTGAGGGGATGAGGGAGAGCATTCCAGGCATGTGGCCCATGGAATGTCACCTACAAAGAACATCAACCACAGAGTACATAGAGAAGAAGGTGTAACAAGGCTGGAACAGCTCACTGAAATCTGTCCCTCTGCACCTTCCAGCCTCAGGGGCCGAGCAGAGCAATCTGACCCTCCGCATTATGGCCCTTGGGATCCTCAAGGACAGCCAGCCTGGCTCCCTGTTTTCCAGAGTAAAGATCCTCCTCTTCAAGGACACAGCCTCCGGGTCTTTTGTCCTCCTCTGGCCGTTCCTTGACCACGGCTGCCAGAACAGATCCAAACACTCCTGATGTGACTGACCCAGCGAGGGCAGGACGTTCTGCCCTTCCCCACCCTGAATATACTGGAAGACAGTGGAAGGCTGCAGGCATTGGGTTCATATCATTGACTCGTATCAACCATGCAAAAGCTAGAGGAAAAAAAAACGAGCTTGTCTGATGAGTGACAAAAGGAAAGTGACTGATTTAACAAACATCACAACTCACGTGGAACATTCAAAGAAGATGTGGTGAAACAAGTCAGAGGTCCTGGGTTCAAATCCTGACTCTGCTACTTACTACCTGTGCGTGACCTTGGGCAAGTTACCTGACTTCATAATCCCAGTTTCCCCCATGGGTAAAATGACAAATGGGTAAAATGAGATGATCCCAAAGGCCCCCTTGAGCTCTAGATGTATGAGCCTTAGGAAGGATCCCCTCCAAGGCAGTCTCCTTGAGAGGCCAAGAGCACACACACAGGTGCACACACACATGCACATACATGAATGCATATGAGTACACGCACACACTCACATGCACACATGAATACACACTCACACAAGAATACACACACATACACCCCTCACTGACGCTTAGCCTTTTTTCCCTCAGGAACTGCTTTCAAAGCATTCTTTGGAATGTTTCCCATGGGTAGGTTTCCTTTTGGGAAACAGTCAAAGTCATTCAGAGCCAAGTGAATTAAGAAGGTGGGTAAGCAAACTGGAGGTAGCATGTTCGATTGGATTCCATAGGCATTCATTAACATCTGTACTGTACTCATTGGTGGAAGGACTCAGCTTGGCTGCAGGAAGATCTGGCTTACCCTAGGTAAGCCTAACTACTCTCTGCCTCATCTGAATGTTAAGGGGGTTAGATGCAATGACATGTAAGGTCCCTTCCACCCTATGCCAGGTGCTAAAGTCAGCTAGGTGGCTCAGTGGATAGAGCACCAGGTTTGGAGTCAGGAAGGCTCAACATCCTGAGTTCAAATCTGGCCTCAGATTTGAACTTAGCTGTGTGACCCTGGGCAGGTCACCTAACCCTGCTTGGGCAGTTTGCTCATCTGTCAAATGAGCTGGAGAAGGAAATGGCAAACCACTCCAGTATCTTTGCCAGGAAAACCTCAAATGGGGTCATGAAGAGTCAGACAGGGCTGAAAGAACATGACAGTACATGCTGGGTGCTGCAGACAAAGAGAGAAATGCCCAACTGTCCCTCCTTGCCCTAAGGAAGCTTATATTCTATTAGGTATGAAAATGGACACACAGTGGACATGAAGGCCATTCCCAGAGAGGATCAGTGAATCTCAGCCCTGAAAGGGGCCTTGGAGACCACCCAGTCCAGCCTGGACCTGAGGAGCACGAGACTGTCTATTCTCCATATAATGCCCCCAAAAGTGAGGGGCACTCACTTCCTCCTTATGCAGTCCTCTTGATTATTTTTATAATTTTATAATTTTATAATTATGAACTTAATCATGATAACAGACACAAACATTTCAGGATACAGAAAAGAACACGGGAGACAACTGGACGTGAAACTGGCAAGTGTCCACTCCCCTGATTTTGCCAGTGTGGATTAGATGTAAAGCAATAGTCTCCCGTGATTTTCAGAGAACTCCAAAGCAGAAAGCTCTCTCTGCAGACAAAAGGGGCCTGAAACCTGCTAACCAATGGTGTCGTCACTGCAGTACAGTCTAGGTTTTTTGTGAAGGGGACAAGACTCATTGTGGGGAGGGATATAAATCCTGACCCAGCGGTTCAACAGCGGGCCTCACTGCCTTATAATCAAATCTTGGTGAGGGTCCTGGCAAAGACCTTTGTATACCTTTAAAAAAAAAAAAGAATGTGGGACGTCTAGTGGCATAGTGAATAGAGTATCAGCCCTGGAGTCAGGAGGACCTGAGTTCAAATCTGGCCTCAGACACTTAACACTTACTAGCTGTGTGACCTTGGGCAAGTCACTTAACCCCAATTGCTCTACCTTCCCCCTCCAAATAGCAAAAAAGAAGAAGAAGAAGAAGAAGAAGAAGAAGAAAGAAATAGGCATTTATTAAGTGCCTACTATGTTCCAGGCACTGTGCTACACACTGGGGATACCAGGTAAGGCAAAACACAGTTCCTGCCCTCAGGGAGCTCACAGACTAAAGGAGGGGACAACGTGCACACAACTCTGTACAAACAAACTGTAGACAGAATAAACTGGAGCTAATCAATAGAGAGAAGATACTGCGCACTAAGGGGAGCCAGGAAAAGCTTCTCCTCATAGAAGGTGGGATTTTAGCTGGGACCTGAAGGAAGTCAGGGAAGCCTATTTAAAGGATGAGGAGCGAGAGCATTCCAGGCATGAGGAACAGCCAGAGAAAATGTCTGGAGCTGGGAGCTGGCCAGTGTCACAGTATCTAAGAGAACAAAGAGGGGAGTACAGAATAAGAATACTGGGAAGGGAGGAGGGGCAAGGCATGAAAGATTTTGCCAAACAGCCAACAGATGATTTTACATCTGATCCTGAAAGCCAGAGGGAGTCACCGAAGTTTGTTTCATAGAGGGTGTCATGGTCAGAGGCATACTCTAGGAAGACTGATTTAACTGTGAGTAGAGGATGGATGCAGTGGGGAGAAATTGAGAGAGGGAAAGCCTTGAGATGGGGAAACCAGGAGGCAACTGCAATTGTCTAGGCCTGCTGGAGAGTGGTGACAATATCAGAGAGAAGGGAGAGAGAGAGAGAGAGAGGGAGGGAGGGAGAGAATGTAGAGGTGAGGATGACACCTACATTTCAAGCTTAGGTGACCAGGAAAATGGTGGGTCCCAGCATTAGGGAAGTCAGGAAGGGGAAATGGTTAAGGGGGTAAGATAATGAATTCAGGTTTGAACACAGTGAATTGAAGATGTCTTTGCGTTGTCTGATAGGAAGTTAGAGATATGAGTCTGGAAGTCAGGAGAGAGGTCAGGGCTAGATAAGCAGACCTGAGAATCATCAGCAAAGAAATGATAACTGAAACAATGGGAGATTATCAAGTGAAACAGTATAGAGGAAGAAGAGAAGAGAGTCCATGACAGAGCCCTGGAGTACACCCTCCTTTAGTGGCCGTGACCCTTAGGAAGATAGGGCAGAAGGAGAACCAGGATAGATTCATATCATAGAAACCCAGAGACAAGAGAGTATCAAGGAGAAGAGGGTGATTAACAGTGTCAAAGGCTTCATTCAAAGATGCCAAGAAAACTGAAGATTGGAAAGAGGCCAAAAAAGAGATGTGGCTAGTGATGACTGTCAAACTCTGGAGAGGGCAGGAGGTTGGATGATAAAGTTGTAGACAATGAATTGGGAGAGTGAGAGAAGAGGAAGTGAATACACCTATTGTAGAAGGAAGGAGAGCTATGGGATAGAAGCTACTGGGGATAGAAGCATGAAGTGTTTGTGGGGAACGGGGAAGTAGACAGCCATGGCATTTTACTGAAGCATTAGACAAGGAGAGATGGAAGAGAAGCTAGAGTGGGGACAATGACTATAAATGAGAGCAGAAGGACTGAAGGAAATGATGGATGGACAGTTGGGGAATAACTAACCAAGTTGTAGTAGCTAGTTGTAAAGGCATGATACTGAATGTAAAAACAAAGCTGGATGGATACATGAGACTACAGAGCACCAAGGGAAAACATAGGAAATGATGTAAAGGGAAGGAAGGGGAAACCAAGAAACCAGCAAACACATTGATAAGGATAACATAAATAGGAAGAACTACAACAAAACAATCGAAATTGGACATTACAGGAAAAGTGAAATGACTAAGCTTGGCCCTAAAGGAGGGAAACCTCCCCATCTCCCTCCCTTTTTTTGCAGAGGTGAGAGACTCTTAAGGGTATGGAAAACTGCATACAGTGTCAGACCTAGATGATGTGTTTAGTTTTGCTAGACTGTTTTTTTCTCCTTTTTTATTCTTTTTTGGAAGGGGGAAGGCAAGGCAATTAGGGTTAAATGACTTGTCCAAGGTCACAGAGCTAGTATGAGGCTGGATTTGAATTCAGGTCCTCCTGACTCCAGGGTCAGTGCTCTATTCACTGTACCATCTAGCTGCCCCCCCACCTTTTTATTCTTTATTAGAAGGGATAGCTCTTTGGGGTGGAGGGGTAAGGATACAATGGGAAATGTAGGTCATGTAAAATCAAAAGTTATCATCAATACATATTTCTTTTTAAAAAAAGAAAGGAAAAAAGAGGGATTGGGGTATGGCAAGTTTCCTAGGCTAGTGAAAATGGGCATAAGCCCAGGTTCTTAGCAACAAGCAATCAACAAGTGGCATTTATTAAATGCCTACTCTATTCCAGAGCTGACGCAAGGCATTGGGATGCAAAGATTTGATATGACAGTCTTGCTGCCTAAAGCCCTCTGACTCACAACCCGGCTTCAGTCTACCTTGCAAGCCACCACCATCATCACAGTACTCGTATAATATCATAAGGTGTGCAAAGAACTTTACAAATGTTATCTCATTTGATCCTCATAACAACCATGAGAGGTAGAAGCTAGGATTATCCTCATTTTACAGAGAGGCAGATCAAGGTTAAATGACTCATCCAAGGTAACCCAGCTAGTCAGTGTCTAAGGCTGAATTTGAACTCAGCTCTTCCTGACTATACACTCTCCCCACTGTGCCACCTAACTGCTCATTATTAGACATCATTCCCCTTCAGGTATAGTTTGGTCTGGCCAAACTGACCCTCCTCGCTGTTCTTCATGCATGAAATGCAATTTCCTGCCTCTTTGCCTTTGCACAGACACCTCCCCCGTGTCCACCTACCCCCAAACCTGGAATATTCTTCTTCCTCCCCTTATATTAAATATATAGGTATGGATAGGTCTACTCTGAGGACTCTCTTCACAGTTCTGCTATTTAAGCCATTTCCTAATCCCATACCCCATACTACCAGCTAGTGCACTTAACCCCCAAATGATCATGTGTTCATTTTACATACATGTCACATATATTTTAGATATGTATTTGTTGAGACCTGCTGATAAAAGGTAAGTTCCCTCTCTAAGGGCAAGGATTCTTGTAGCTCTGCCCCATCTAGGAGAGCTCTGGGGGTCCGCTGAGAAGCACAAATGAAGACTCTTGGTTTACTCTCCCTAGGACTAGAAGGTTCAGGCTAGGCTCTGACCTGGCTTCATGGGGTGGAGGTGGGGGGATTAACTGACCTTTTTCTCACCTCTTCTATTCAATTCTTCTTTATTCCTTTTTTCTTTTCATTTCTTCAGTTTCTCACCAACCTCTTTGCTTTTAACCTCAGTTTTCCTTTCAGAAGCCCAGAAGGGCACCGAAGGGGGCAAGGAAAACCCTTAGAGATGGGAGATAAGAGGCCTCAGAATGAACAGGGAAGCCTAGCCTAGTGCATTAGTGAGGACCATTAGGAGGCTGCAGGAAGTGACTTTTTCTCACTCTGGACACAGTGATAAAAGGATGGGGAGCAAGCAGAGGAGGAAGACGAGAGGGAAAGGGACGGATTCACTCATGCGTGGAACAGTCCACACACATATGCATACAGTTACATTCACACACACATGCACACACATGCATGGGTGCTCACACACACATGCACACACACGCATGCACATACACACACACATACACATGTGTGTGCACACACATACCCTCCTTCTCCCCTAGCCCCACAGAATCTGGCAAAAGGAGGAGAAATTCTCAGCATAAGGCAGTTGGTAACGTTATGTAAAGACCTAACCCCACAGAAATATCATTTGGATGAGAAAAAGTTAAATTTAGCTAAGTACAGAGTGACTAATCCTTACTATGAGGGAGAGGCAGCAGCTCTCTGTTGCCGGGAGTCGACACAGCTGGGTTCTAAAAACTTTTGACAAGTTACCAAGGTCTGGTATACAGAATAACAGATTACATAATGAGGAGAAAGTCTATTATTATTACATGCCAAATTATTATTACGTGCCAAAAAAAAAATCCCCAATAACCACAAGGTAAGTTTTGGCAGAGATAAACTTTTTGTCTTTAAATATTTTGGAAGGGGAAGGATAACTTTTTCCTGACCATCCTCCTCCCCCCTCCAAAAAAACCCCAAGCACAGTGCCAAAGGCAGGATTTGAACCCAGCTCTGGTGAGGCTCGAAGCTCTGCTCCTTCACCGCAGGTCTTGGCTCCAGCTCCAACACTCATTTTTTTTTTTTCAAATGGGGCTATGACTCAGCAAGAGCCATGCAGAGATAACAAGATCTAAGTTTCATCAGGTCTTTCCCAAAATGATTCCAGAAGATGCGGGGCCTGGACACCCAGCCACCTAGGCAGAATGGGCATAGGGGCTCCTCAGCCCCCCAAATTTCTAAGGAATCTGAATAATGCCACTTCTATTTCTGCTTCTGTCCCCATGGGTTCTCTCATTGGCTTTGTTTCCCAGAGCTGCTGGGCTATTTTTACTTTTCTTTCTTTTTTTTTTTACTCCTTAAAACATTGCGACAAAGTTACAAAATACAGCAGCAGGCCCTGCAAAACACCCCCCGCTCCCCCCCAAGAGTGCCCATGGGCTCACGTATCCCAAAAGGAAATCAATGTCCTAGGACATTGGGGTCCTGAAGGATAAAGGTTCAGCTGAGTTCACAGTGACCAAGAAATTAATGCCCGATTAGGCTTAACAGACAAACAGCAACAAAATGTAAGTTTTCTCTGCCAAAGTTCAGAATGGCATGTCTGTAATCACAATCCTCCCAAAGTCTGATACAAAGTCAATGCCATCTCCAGAAAAACTACAAAGGGAGGTTTTTATCAGTGGCTTAAGAACAACCAACCGATAAACATTCATTAAGCAGCTATGGTGCTCTAGGCCCCTAAGCTCCAGGGACACAAAAGGAAGCAAAAGACAGTCCTTGCCCTCAAAGGAGTTTACAGTCTAATGGGGTGGGCATGCTGATCACATATGTAGATAACCCAAAACTAACATATTAGGAGAGTCAGAATCCAAAGAGATTTCAACAGGCTAGAATGATGGGGAGAGCCATGTGCAAAACAGGAGAGGCTCCCACAATAGTTCCCTCTGAAAAATCTGGGGGTCCCGGAGTGGCAGCCCTGTATATATCAAAATACCTATGACAGCATTTTTGTAGTCCAAAAGTGGAAACCAAGACCATCCACTAAGGAATGAATGGCTAAATGTTATGGTACATGAATAGAACAGAATCTTACCCTGTGGTAAGAAACAATGTAAAAGATGGCCACAGAGATGTGATACAAAATGAAATTAGCAGAACCAAGAAAGTAAGGTATGAAACTGCAACAATGTACCTAGAAAGAACAACCATATCAACCCAAAAAAACTTCCTGAATTCTGGACAATTATAATGAGGAAGCCCTGCCCCAAAGAGAAAGGAGGAAAGAGATCACTCTACTCCAGGCAGATAGGAGGGCCTATAGATGAGGAACACTATGTATGTGATCAGAATGATCACAAGGAAACCTTGGACTTTTTCTTATTCATTCATTCATCTCCTATTTATTTAGTGCTTACCATGCAGGAGGCAGCATGACAGACCAATTGCCAGGAAGACCTGGGTTCCATTCTGAACTCTGATACTTATTAATTAGCTGTGTGTCCATGAGAAAATCACTTAACCTTCTGAGCCTGTTTCCTCATCTTTAAAAGGGAATAGTAACACATCACTAACACCTGGCAAATGTAATAGAATAATAAGGTGCCATAAGAATCAGTCTGCAAGCTTTTTTTTGGTAGTTGACAAATTTAATTGAATATAGAAGTATTTATTCATTTTTCAAGCTGTACATGTGCAATTGTGTAAAACATTTCCATATTAGTCATTTTGTACAAGAAGATTTGAATAAAAGAGAAAGAAAGTGAAAAATAATGTGCTTCAGTTTGTCATCAATCAATATCAGTTCTTTTTCTGGAGGAGGATAGTATGCTTCATCATTAGTCCTTCAGGATTGTCCTGGATCATTGTATTGCTGAAAAATAGCTAAATCATTCGCAGTTCTTCACTGAACAATATTGCTTTTACTGTGTACAAGGTTCTCCTGGTTCTATTCACTTCGCTATGCATCAGTTCATGTAAGTCTTTCCAAGTTTTTCTGAAATCAACCTGCTTGTCATTTCTTATAGCACAATAATATTCCATTACAATCACACATCACTGCTTGGTTAGCCATTCCCCACTTGATGGACATCCCTTTGATTTCCAATTCTTAGCCACCACAAAAAAAAAAAAGCTACTATAAATATTTTTTGTACAAATAGGTCTTTCCCCCTTTTTTTATCTTTGGGATATAGACCTAGCAGTGGTAAGCAAGCATTTATTAAGCACCTACTGTGTGCTAAGCATGAAGAATACAAAGAATGAACAATCCCTAGTATCAAGGAACTTGCATTTCAATAGAAACAACAAATATGATGAATTCCGAGAAGCTCAGGAAGACCTATGTGAACTAAAGCAGAGTGAAGTGAGCAGAACCAGGAAAACAATACACAAAATGATAACAACGTTACTGGAAAGAGCTAATAATATTAATAATGATGATAATGATGATCTATAATCACAATGAGTAACCTAGCTCTCGTGAAGACAGCAAATGTGCCCCCCTTCCCTTCTCTGAAGAGGGGACCTATGAGGATAAAGCATTGCATATACTACAAGAATCTATTGATGTCTCAGTGAATTTTGCTGAACTGCTCTTTTTTATTCTTTGGTGAAAGGGATGGCTCAACCAGTTAAGAGACGAGGAAGGGATATATTTGGAAATGCAGAGGATGTTAAAAAAAAATCAGTACCATTTAAGAAAATACTTATCTTTAAAAGTTATTGAGGAGAAAGTGCTATATAGCTGTAAGCTATTATTATAAATGGTATGAGGGCTACAAAGATACAAATAAATCTCATTTCCTTGTCTTCCTAGAGCAGTGGTTCTCAACCTTCCTAATGCCATGACACTTTAATATTCATATATGGGCGTATCTGCATGTGGGCAGACCCGCCTGGAGACAGATAGAGGAGCAGTGTCTCCATTCCTAAGACCATCGGAAATATGTGTTTTCCGATGGTCTTAGGCTACCCCTGTGACCCCTGTGAAAGGGTCATTCGACCCCCAAAGGGGGCGCGACCCACAGGTTGAGAACCGCTGTCCTAGAGACTGTTCTGATAGTAAAAATAAGAAACACACACACACAAATAGCTATGTCACCAAAGTTTCCTCTTCCCATCCCAAATTTTATTTATTCATTCATGCAAGAACTGCTTTTTTGGATATGCCCCAACACCTGGCACATAGTAGGACGTTAATAAATGCTTGTCAATGGATCAACCAAAACATTTGGTAAATGCCTCCAGTGTGCACAGCACTTTATCGGGCACTAAGAAAAGTAACACCCTTTGAATAAGACATGGCCCCTTCCCTCCTAAAGTTTACAGTGTAGTGGGGAGTATCATCCTAGCAAAGGTGGCTGAGCATAAAATATTCCAAGATAAGGAGATCAGAGAAGTGCAAGGGGGGAAAAAAGAGGATCAGGAAAGCTCTTCATGTAGGAGCATGAGTCCAGAGGACTCCAGATCCTGGGCAGGTCTGGGCCTCTGGGATCCTCTCCCATTCTGAGAGTCTGTGATGCTGGTGGTAGATTAGCAGATAGGCTGGTCCACCTATAAATTCAGCCAATTACTCTCAATTAAATTAGAAAGCCTAGAATGCCAGAGCAGGAAGGGACCCAACAGCATGCAAAGGACTGGGAGAGGTGGGGAGAAATGGGGGAGAGATCATTTCAGGCCCAGGGAAAAGCCTTGGGGAGAACAAAGAACAGAGAGCAATGGCCTGATCCTAGATTACAGGAAAGATAATGTAAGAAATGTTTGGAAAACTAGGATGCTAACAGATGATGGTGGGTCTTAAATGTGAACTTTACTCAGCAGGCAACAAGTCATCAGTCAATCAACAAATTCATTGGATAGAGTGCTGGGCCTGGAGTCAGGAAGACCTGAGTTCAAATCCTGCCTCACATAGTTGTATAACTCCAGACAAGTAATTTACCTCAGTTTCCTCAACTAAAAGAAGGGGGGGAGGGGGATAATAGTACCTACCTTCCAGGGTTGTTACAAGGATCAAATGAGGCAATATTTGTAAAAAGCACTTAGCACAGTGCCTGACAATGAATAAATGCTTATTCCCTCCCCTCTGCCATTAGGTACCTACTATGTGCCAGGCATTCTACTAGGCACCCAAAATACAAAAAACAAATATTAAAGAGATTCTGTCTTTGAGGAATTTATATTCTGTTGAGGTAGCCAACATACACGCAAAGGAGTTGAGATAAAACAAGTATAAGGAAATATTTAAGAAGAGACACTAATAGGCTGGGGGAGGGAAGGAAGCAGGGTGAAATCCCAAGAGACCTCACCGAGGCAGAGGCATTTGAACTGAGCTTTAAAGGAACCAAGAATAACAAGGCACAGATGATTTCTGGGCAGGGGAGAGATGTGAGCTGGAAGGAAGATGAGTCTGGCAGGGGCATCAAGGAGAGTTTAGAAGGGTACAGATTAGAAGAGCAAAGATCTAGGCATATGATAAGGTGGACATGGTATTGGTCCAGGCAGGTGGAGATGGGAGGCATGCTCTAGAATGGGGTAGGAGGAACAAAAGAGAGGAAGGTGGGTGAGAGCCCATCCAGAGACAGAATCACTGCTGGGAAACAAGAGGAGAGGGAGAGGGAAAAGGGAAAAGGCAGCATGTAACACTCAAATTTCAAGCACAGGAGACTGACTGGGTGAATGTGCTGCTTCTGAGAAACAGCAAAAGGAAGAGGAGGAAGAGGTTGGGGGGGGCCACAAGGCCAGCCTGGCGCATGTCCCATTTGAGGTGTTACTGGGATATCCAGATGGAGATGCCCCATGAAAACTGACTGAAGTCCATCGATCAACATGCATTTTAATATATTTTGTATTTATTTTGTTAATATTTCCCAACTTCACATTTAACAAATTTTTAACATTCATTTTAAAAACCTGACTTGCAAATTCTTTCCCTCCCTCAGCCCTGGAGAAGGTACACAATATGATATTGATTAAACACGTGAAGCCATATTAGCTATTCAAGCCCCATTTATTAAGCACTTAGAGCCTCCTGGGTACTGGAAACATAAGACTCCCCTGCCCTCAGGAAGCTTACTGGGGGGACATGTACAACACGTACACAAGACGGTCAACAATCAGTCATTCTTTATAACACCTACTATGTGCCAGTCACCTGCTAAATGCTAGAGATACAAAAAGGGGCAATAACAGTACACTCCCTCATGGGGTGTGCATTCTAATGGAAGAGACAACGCAAGCACATAAGGTAGATACAGAGGAGACAGAAGTCAGTCTCAGAGAAGGAATATTCCAGAAATGGGGGACAGTCCCATGCAAAGGCCCAGAGACGGGAAATGAAGCACTTTATTCTAGGAACCAAAAGCAGACCACCCTATCTGGATCAAAGCATGTATGGAGGAAAGCAGGGTGGAAAAAGATCCGGAGAGTGGGAAGATGCCAGGTTTTCTAAAGCTTTAAATGACAGGTGATTTCATATTTGTTCCTGAAGTAATAGGGAGCCACTGGAGTTCACTGAGGGAGGGACAACCTGGTGAGTAAACGTAAATATATACCAAGTAAAAACAAAGTCATCCAAAGCCATTTTCAGAGGAAGGAAACACTAGGAAAGAGGTGGGACATCCTGTTCAATTAACAGGGCAAAGATGCAGGGCTTGAGGTCAGAACCGGAAATACAGATTCAGGAGTCATCTGCAGAGAGGTGCTAATCCAAGTCATGAGCCCACCAAGGAGGAGGGTGGTGAGAGGGAAGGGAAGACAGAAAAAGGCTGGTCCTTAACAGGGATGGAGACGTGAGACAGATGCAAATAACCACCAGGGCCATAATCACAATTCAACCTCAGTCTTCCTGTCTGTAGCAACTTCTCCTTTACTTTCTGAGTCACAGTAAAGAAAGTCAAAATGGAAAAACTACAGGTGGGCAGAAAAAGGAGGGTGACAGCAGGGCTTGCTCCTTTGCATGAGGGGAAGTGGCCAAAAGACTAGAAGTCCAGCTAATAGGGCCAAGCAAAGAAAAACAAGCCTAAGAATGCAACTTACCCAAAGGCTCTCTCCTCTCCATCCACAGGGCTCACATAAGGCAGGGCCTGGGTCTCCAGCTTGGCCCAGGCCCCAGCAGTGAGAGCAGGCAACATCCCCCAAGTTATACTTTATCCACTTTTATGTCAACACAACGGCGCCATGGTAATGATTGAAAATATTTACATACCGTACCACTGATTGGTTGTTTAGACCATCTGGCTACTGGATGCGGTAAGGATTGTCAAACACATGTCCCTTCCAGAAACACTGTGACTTAGCACCAACATCAAGTCTTAGCTCCAGGGGCCAGCATCACTCAAAAATCTATCCCTTGGCTTGCTCTCCATGCTCCAGAAAGTCAGGCAAGCCATCTCCTCCAACTGAAACAGAAGTGGGCTGTGCCCCCATTCACTCTTCCCTCCATGCACCAGGGACAGTCAGGTGACTGAGCCACATGGAGCCTCACTCCTATGACCCCACACTCTTATCATCAGTGATGACAGTTCTAGCTTCGTGCTTATTATCAAGCACTTCCTCTTTGGGAAGTTCAAGAGCTCTAGAAGGAAGCTCTTAACTCAATGAGCCCTAGTCCTGGTTTGGTGACAACTCAAGATGTCTCTAATTATCTCAAGGGGATGTTGGGGAATCCTTGGAAGAAAATTAATCAGAAATCACTTTAATTTGAAAAAATCAAGAAGATGGATCATTGGGAACTTGAGAAGAGATAGACATCTGTCAATCAATAAAAATTTGTTAAGCACCTACTACGTGCTAGGCAATGGGAATACAAAGAAAGGCCAAGGATAGAAGTGCCTGTGAAATGAAGATACGGTTCAGGGGCAGCCCTCCAAAACTGCCAGGAATAGAATTCTCTGCATCTAGCTCTGGCATACCTTTAATGAAAGGCACAGCATGTAAGGGAAGGAGCATGGGACTTAGACTTAGGGGACATGGGTTCAAATCCTGAGGCTACGACTTAGTACCGTTAAGATCTTGGCCAAGTCTCATATGCTTTCTGGGCATCAGGTTTCTCATCTGCAGAAGAGAACTAAGACATCCTTTCCCCTTTTAAACAGGATACAACTATACTGGATTCTGAGATGTTTAAATCTACAGTTTTTTTAGAATCAGAGATCTAGGTCGAGGAAGAGGTTGTCTGGTCCAACGTGTCATTTTACAGTTGAGGAAGCTAAGGCAAGTTAAGTGACCTACTCAAGTGGTTGCACTGAGGCAGGATTTGAACCCAGATCCTCTAGTTCCAAATCCAGCAAGCTTTCCATGACACTGTCTGCATCCATTTGACTACAGAGCTCTATGGAGTTTTGATTTCCTTCCAACACAGTGCTAGGTTTGGTTCATTGCTAACTCCTCTGACTTTTTAGGGGTCAATAAGCGGGTTACAGAAAAGAAAAAGGAGGAGGAAGAAGAGGAGGGGACAAAAGGGAGGAAGAAAGGAAGAGAGGAAGGAAGGAAGGAAGGAAGGAAGGAAGGAAGGAAGGAAGAAAGGAAAGAAGGAAAGAAAGAGGGAGGGAGGGAGGAAAGAAGGAAGGAGGGAAGAAAGAAGAAGAAGCATCTGTGTTCTTTTGTATCTTGAATACATGACTTCACTTTAATTGTCTCATTTCACATATGAGGAAACTGGGACCCAGGAATGTAAAGCGACTTGCCCCAGGTTTCACAGGCAGCATTAGAGGTCAGATTCCAAAGACGATGCCATTTCCACTACAGCACAGAAATGTTCCTTACTCCAGATCCAGCCACCCAGGTTTCTTCTTGCATTAGCAGTTTTTGCCCACAGTTAACACAGGTAGTAAGCAGCACTGTTGGGATCTGAACCCTTCTTTTGCCACAAGACTTTTCAAAACTGGGGCAGTTAGGTGGTGCAGTGGATAGAGCACTGGCCCTGGAGTCAGGAGGACCTGAGTTCAAATTTGACCCCAGACACTTAACATTACAACTGTGTGACCTTGGACAAGTCACTTAACTCCAATTACCTTGCCTTCCCCCCTCCAAAAGAACCTGGGGACCCAAGAGACCGATTCCAGCAGGATTTTTTTTTCTCTAAAGTAGTCATTTTAATGGGAGGCCATGCCAGGAGCCCACACCAAGAGCCCACGTCAGCTATGACACCATCACATTTCACCAGTAACATGGAAAGCTGTGTCAGCTTTCTGATACTGGTGAGTCTAATGGAAAGTCATCACTCAGGTCTCTGGGTGAACCGGCGATTGGCACGTTTTAAATTGGGGAAATGTTTCAAGAGAAGCACCTGAAACCATGTTTGACTTTTTCCTTTAAAAAAAACCCCCACAACTCAGTTGGCTACACTAGAGTTTAGTAGGCCCTTCTACACCTCTCCTCTGAAATTAAAAGCTATGACAGTACACCTAAGTGCAATATCAGTGCCGTCTCTGTGATAGGAGGAACAGCTTGAGTCAGGAAGCATTGATTTAATGTCTTCTGTGTGCTGGGCATTGTTCTAGGTGCTGGCAATACAGGGGAAAAAAGCATCAGATCTCAAGAAGCTCCTGTCTTAGCCACCTCTGCAGACTGATTCCATATTACTTCCCTTCACCCATTCTCCCTTCTAATGGAACTGGCCAGATGGGTGCAACCTTCTACCTCTCATCTCCCACCTCCACGCCTTTGTACACAATGGTCATCCATGCCTCAATATACTCCTTCCCCAGCTCTGGCTAACAGACTCTCTCACTTCCTTCCAAGCACAATTCAGGCCCCACCTCTCCCCTGAGACCTTTTCTCAGCTTAAGCCCGGGCAGAGCCCTTGGCACTGACCTCTTGTGTGGCTGCCAAATGACCGCCTACTTTGCCTCTCTTGGCCAAAGGTTTTTTGTAAAAGGCTGTCAAGGCCACGAAAGAAAATTGTAAAGAAGACCAGCTTCCCCCAGTGTATAAGGTGTTTATCTTCCACTGGGCTCTGAAGCATTCGGCAGGGCTCCCATAGACTCCAACAGAAACAGGGCAGGGCTCACAAGCACCATTTTATAGAGGGGAGAATTGGGGCGCCCAGAGGGTAACTAAGAATGAGTCACGAAATGAGTCCGGGTGATTCAACCCTCCATCTATAGGCTTCTTTAAGCTCAACTTGGCCCGGGGCATTAACCCTGGCCATCTCACATGCCTGGAATGCTCACCCTCGTCCACCCTGCCTACTGACCTCCCAACTAAAATCCCACCTCCTGGAGGAAGCCTTTCCCAACCCTCTTAATTCCAGGGCCTTCCCTCCGTTAATTATTTCTTACTTATCCTGTGTAGGGCTTGTCTCCTACATGCTTTTATGTCCTCTTTCAGGAAGTCAGCTCCTTGAGGCCCGGGACTGCCTTTTACCTCTTTATGTTGCACTAGCGTTAGCAAAGTGCCCAACACACAGTAGGTGCTTAATAAATATTGATCATCAAGGTATTCCTTGGCAAAAACAACCAGCCAATGGGAATCAAGGCCAAGTCCAACTTCCTCCTTCCCCTCAGTGAAATCTCCTCTGAATAGCACCACAGAGACAGAGAAGGCCAGATCTGAGAAAGGCTCCAAACCCTTTATTTGAGAGGAGAGGAAAGAGCGAGATAGCAATTTGCACAATTCTATCTGGTACTGGGAGATTTACAAAGTGCTTTAATAAACATCTCATTTGATCGTTAGGGTACAATGAGGAAGAAAAGCCAGTCACCAAGCATTTACTGAGTATCTACTACTGTGAGGCACTGTGCCAAGGACCAGAGCTACAAAGAAAGGCAAAGCCAGTACCTGCCTTGGAGGGGCTCACAAGCAACATGTACATATCTACCTACCACCCATCTAGCTTTCTGTCTGTCTCACTAGATACTTGTAGAGTGAATGGAAGGTAGCCAAGGAGAGGTAGGCATTACCAGTTGGGGGAACCAGGAGATGCCTTCTGTATAAGGCTGGATTTCAGCTGAGTCTTGAAGAAAGCCAGGAATGCTAAGAGGCAGAGCACGGTAGGCATGGAGGCGAGCCAATACAAAGGCACTGGGACGGGGGACTGCACGATCCACACCAGAAAGAGAAGATAATAACAGTGATCACAACAGCTAACATTTATGTAGCACCTACTATGTGTGCCAGGCACTGAACTTTATGATAACTTTGCAAGTGACTATCTCATTTGATTCTCCCAATGGCCTTGGGAGGTAAGGGCTATATTATCCCCATTTTATAGTTTGTGTACACTGAGGCATACAGATGCAAAGTGACTTGCCCAGGGTCACACAGCAAGTAAGTGTTGGAAGTGGGATTTATACTAAAGTCTTCTTGATTCCAGGTCCAGTGTTGTGTGCACTGGGACACCTAGCTGCCTCTAAAGTGAGCCAGAATAGTTAGACTAAAGAGACGGAAGGCTGAAGAGACATGGAGAGATAGAAGCTAATTAGGAGGCTGTATTCAGAGGAGATTGCTGTGTAAGGAAGCTAGGAAGGTAGGAAGGGCTGGGGTATGCAGAGAATGTTATATTATGTTATGTTAAATGACAGAGAACTTTATAGTTGATTTTATAAGTAACAGGGAATCACAAGGGGTTATTGAGTAGAAAGGTGAGGCAGGCCCTAGAGACAGGAATGACTTCAGTTCTGTCCTTGTATCTCCAGGGCCTAGCACACAGTAAGCAATTCATAAATGTCTGGTCGACTGATTGATCTGCTGAGCCAAAGCAGATCCTTCCCTGTTTTCTTCCTCCCCAATCCAAGAAAGAGAGAAAGATGGAGGGAGGAAGGGAGGGAGGAAGGAAGGAAGGAAAGAAGGAAGGAAGGAGAGAGAGAAGGAAGGTAGGAGAGAAGGAAGGAAGGAGAGTAGGAAGGAAGGAGAGAAGGAAGGAAGGAGGGAAGGAAGGAGGGAAGGAAGGAAGGAAGGAGGGTAGGAAGGAAGGAGGGAAAGAAGGGAGGGAAAGAGGGAAGGAAGAAAGGAAGGCAGGAAGGCTTGTTTGGCTCCATTCTTTGGGCCATGGCAGGGGTGGGGAGTGGATGAAGATTCCCCCAAAGGAGTCAGAGAGCCTGTACTATGTCTTCCTTCACACCCATCCTAATCTCCTACCCCCTCCACCTCCACCTAAGTGGCCACAGACAAGACACCAGAGGCTTCCACAGCTTCCTCTGGGCCCCAGCTTCTCAGCCAAGTCTTAGGTGTTGAGAACATTCAGTTACTGCTCAGTTTTTATTGTGGAAAAAGCTCTCACCCGGTGTGGCGTGTGGGTATGGCGTGTTTGTTTTATTTTTATGATGATTTCACTGAAAAGCACTCCCTGGCCCTGGTGTTGGGAGGTTAAAAAACCACCGCCTGGCTTTCAAGTCCCTGAATCCTGGAGGGAGGCCCAGCCTGAGATTCCACCTTCCAGAAGGGAGGGGGTACAGACCACCAACAGCCTGGTAATACCACAAGACCATTCAAACCCAAGACCAAGCTCACCTCCTCCAAAGCCCCTCTTTTTGGGAGAGGGGAAGAATCCTTAACCCCTTCAAGGGTAATTTCATTGTTCATGGAAGCCTAGAGTACTATGACACCTTACCATTTAGTTTGATCTCCCCATTTTGTAGATGTGGAAACTGAGGTGCAGAGAATGTCACACAGGGAGTTAGCTTCAGAAGTGGGAAGAGGACCCCGATACCCATGATATGCAAAAAAGGCAGCCCCAAAAGCCCAATAGACTCACTCAGGAAGTAATGAGTTCCTTCTCCCCAGGGTCTTCAAACAGGCTGAATAACCAGCCACTTGCCAGGGCGCTGAAGTGAGAGACAGTCTATTTCAGAGCCAAATTCCACTTTCTGCCACTTTACCCCTTTCTCCTGTGATGAGATAGCCTTACTCCTCACCAGGGCTAGCCCCTCTACCAGTACAAACCATCCCATTCCAGTCCTTTCTCTTCCAATAGATTGCCCCTTCTGTCATCCCCACTTTTGGACTTCTTTCCAATCTCTCCCCATCTCCTGGTTCATTCCTACGGCCCTCAGACATGTCCACGTCTCCTCTATCTGGACAATACTTCTCTAAAGTTTGCAAAGCCTCTTAGGGATAGGACAGGCTGGCTGAGTGATATGGGACAGGGGGCCTGAACCAAGAGTGTAGAATTTAGTATCCTAATGCAAACAAAGATGTCCAAGGTATAGACAGGAGAGACTGGAGAGCGACCCAGCCTCTATGCCCCCTGCCCTTTGTAGCTAAAGCCCTACAAGAGGCCATCTTCCATAGGCACCTCTGCTTTCTCTTCCCTCTCTTCTTAACCCTTTGTAATCTGGTTTCCAACTTTATCATTCCACTGAAACTGCTCTTTCCAAAGTTAGCAAGGATTTCTTAGTTACCAAATCCAATGACCTTTTCTCAGTCCTCATTCTCCTTGACCTCCCTGCATCCACTGACACTGTTAATCACTCTCTCCTCCTTGATATTCTCTTCTCTCTAGGTTTTCAGTACACATCTACACACACACACACACACACACACACACACATACATACATCCTCCTGGTTCTCCTCGTTCTCCTCCTACCTCTCTGACTGCTCCTTCTCCCTCTTCTTTGCTGAATCCACCTCCAGATCACACCCTCTAACTGTAGGTGCCCCACAGGGCTATGTCCTGGGTCCTGTGACCTTTTCCTTCTATACTACTTCACTGGTTGATCTCATCAGCTCCCATGGACTTAATTATACTTTATCTTTATGCTGATGATTTTCAAATGTACCTTTGCTGACCCAATCTCTCTGCGGACCTCTGATCTTCAATTTCCAAATGTCTTTCCCACATCTCGAAGCGGATGGCTCGTAGACATCCTAAACGAAACACTGCCAAACTAGAACTCATTATCTTTCCCCTTCTCCCTTTGACTGTGGAGGGCAACACCTTCCTCCTAGTCCCTCAGGCTCCCAGCCTAGGAGCCATCATGGACTCCTCACTAGCTCCATGTCCACACTACCACCAAGGCCTGCTGATTTTGCCTCTATCACATTTCCTGAATACTCCCCCTTCTCTCCTCTGACGCTGCCCCCACTCTTGTTCAGGCCCTCAATACCTCATACCTGGACTACTGCGGTAGCTGCTGGAGGATCTGCCTGCCTCAAGTCTCTTCCCAGACCAATTCAGCATTGATTCAGCCACTAAAGTACAGGTCTGATTATATCACCCCCTACTCAGTAAACTCCAACGGTCCAAACTCCCTATGGTCTCCTGGATCAAATACAAAACGCTCTTTTTGGCGTTCAAAACCCTTCTTAACCTAGCCCACTCCCCTACCTCCTTCCCAGTCTTACACCTTTTTCTCCAACACATACTCTTCCATCCAGAGACACCAGCCTCCTGGCTGTTCCATGAACAAGATTCTCCATCTCTCAGCTCTGGCCATTCTCTCTGGCTGGCCCCCATGCCTAGAACACCCTCCCTCCTCCCCTTCAACTACTTATCCTTTTGCCTTCCTTTAAGTCTCAACTAAAATTTCACCCCTTACAGGAAAACTTCTCCAGCCCCTTTTCCTTCCAGTGCCTTCCCTCTGCTAATTATTTCCTACTTATCCTGTATATAACTTGTTTTGTATAGATTTGTTTATGTGTTGTCTCTGTCACTAGATTGTAAACTCCTTGAGGGCAGGGACTGTCTTTTGTTGCTTTTTGTATCCTTAGCACAGTGCCTGGCACAGACACCAGCTGTGTGACCTGAGGGCAGGGTCACTTATCCTTTCTGAGCCTCAGTGGCTTCAACTGTGAAGGGAGAAATAAGGACAGTGCCCACCTCACAGGGCTGTTGTGAGAATCAAAGTGTTTATTAAGCACCTTTTGTGCCAAGCACTGTGTTAGGAACTTGGGCCAAAGGCCAAAATCCATGGGATCTGTGCCTGCTGTGTGCCTTCAAACACTGAAGGCCATTCTCCCTCCACTAGCCTCCAAGCTCTTGGAAGGGAGGGGGCTGTACTTCCTCCTAGTTTTGTATCTCCCCTTCCCTCACCCAGCACCCAGCACAGCACAGGGCCAGGTACACACAAATCCAAGCAAGGTCTCCAGGATCCCTGAACACCAGGAGCAGGAGAGGAGGAGGCATCACCCCCAGGGCAGCCCAGGAGGGTGGTCCTTCCCTCTTACGTTGCTGCCAAGGCTAGCAGGAGTCTCATAGGGTGAAAGGGGGTGGATAACAATCGCTTTAACAATCCTTCCTCCAGCGAGCTGTGGGATAGTCTGGCTACTCCTAGCAAAGTTCTGCTGGACCTGGGACAGGATGATCCAAAAATAAAGACTCCCTCGTGTCCCCCAACTGTCCTGTTTCTAATTATAGCGTTCAGGTGCGTATGTGGGGGAGGGTATCTGGAAGGGGAGTGGAGGAGGAGAAGAACCCTTGTTAGCTGGGTTAGTCTTCTTTCCATGGCACAGAAAAAGTCCTGAACACACCACACACACACACACACATACACACACACGCACGCATGCACACACACACACACACACACACACACGGCACTCACTGCCTAAAAGATATCCTGTAGTATAGTGCAAAGAGCATTCGTGCCAGAGTAGCCGAGTTCATATGCCACCTTGGATGCCCACCACTCAATGCCAGGATGGCCTCGGGCACCTGTTTCCTCACCTGTAAAATGTCAGACTAGATGGTTTTGAAGGTTCCTTCCAGTTCTGAATCAATCAGTCAAAAGCTACTACGTGCCAGGAGATGTGCCAAGCTAGAGATGAAGTAAAGGCAAAAACATGGTCCCTGCTCTCAGAGATCTCACATTCTCCTGGTGGAGACACCGTGCAAACAAGTTCATATGTACAGGATAAATCCAGAGCAGAAGGAAGGCATGTTGGAGGGAAGGCACCAGCAAGGCCTCCTACAGGAAGTGGGATCTGAGCTGAGCCTTGAGAGAAGCCAGGAGGTAGAACTGAGGAGGAAAAGAGTCACCCTGGCATGGGGGACAGCCAGGGAAAATGCATGGAGTCAGGTGATGGCAAGAAAGCCAGGGCTGCTGGCTTGTGCAGGATGCAAAAGAGAGTCAAATTTAGGAAGCCTGAAAGGGTAGGAAGGGGCCAGGTTGGGAAGGGCTTTGTTGTTTGTCCTTCCTTCTCAAAGAGGCCCATGAGATCAGGAAGGTGATGCCATGACATACAAGTGATTCTGATTTAAGTGAGGAGGGCTGTGCAAAGTTACCAGCCTCACTCTCTCCTCCAGAGCCATCTGGGTCCAGTGGCCAGACACAGATCAGGACAACTGGAGATGGCCCTGGGTACAGTGACTTTAAGAGCTTGACAGGATGTTAGATTATATCCTGGAAGTAAGACGGAGACATTAGAGCTGACAGAATGAGGGTAGGAGGGATGGCACAGTCAGATCTGCTCCTTAGAAAGATCACTGGCTGATAAGTAGCAGATGCCAAAGGTGTAGGGAGACCACTACTGAAATAGTTCAGGTAAGAGGTGATGAAGGGCTGAGGTCTATGACGCTGATGCTAAGCGCAAAAGAAAGTCACAGGTCTAAAAGTCACCCTAACCACAAAGCTACACACACACACACACACACACCTCCCTACCTTAGTAAGAAGCTGAGGATGCCAAATATCATGGGATCATAAGACTTAGATCTAGAAGGGACCTCAGAAGGTAACTGGTCCAATACTCTAATTTTAAAAAAGAAGAAACAAGAGATTCATTAAGTGACTTGTCCAAGGTAACGCAGGTGGTCAGCAGCATGGCCTGAATCTGATTCCAGGTCCTCTTATTTTAAAGCCAGGACTCTATGCACTGAACCACACAGTCATCCATACAGGATACTCTACCTTACAAAAGTCTCAGCACTCAGCAGTTACTGGAAGATTTAAGAACTCCAGAATGGGAATCAGGACACCTGGGTCCCAAACCTGCCTCTGCCACTTACTTGGTTCATGACCCCTGTCTGAGCCTCACTTCCCTCTCTGCATGTGGAGGGGTAGGGGCAGTCTAAGGTTCTTTCTAGCCCTGGCATCCTGGGCTTTGTGAACAGAACATCGGGGCACCCACCAGGAAAGTTCTAGGGGGTTCCAGCCCTTTTGTTCCTGGGATTTCTTTCTTTGTCTCCATTTTCCCTGGATACAAGGGAGAAGAGCCAACCCAGGACCACAGAGGCATTTGTGTGACACACTCTTTTGTCTGTCTTCTACTCTACTCAATTGGAGAGTCCAATGAAAGAAACTTGGGACTTATTCTTTGTATTGCTGCCCCCCTATCCCAAGACCAGCAGCAAGGGCTGTTCGGAGTCTCTTCTTTACTAAAGAGGAAGAATGGTGAGGCGAAAAGATGGATGGCTTGGCATCGTAGGATACTAGAAGTGGAAGGAGCCCCAGAGGCCAGCAAGTCCAACCCCCTCATTTTACAGGTGAAGAAACTTGGAAGAATGACTTGGCCCAATCACACAGGCAAGCAAACACGTGGCAGGCTAGGAGAGGAACCAGGAACCCACGACCCCAAACCAGCCTCTTTTCCAGCTCATCCTAAATGCCAGCTCTGCCACTGTAACCCTGGGTAAGTCACCCCACCCAGGAACCTCAGTTTCCTCCTCTGTAGAATGAAGGCGATGAACAAGATGTCCTTTGTGATCTAGGATTCCATAAGAAAAGTTGCACTTACTATTTAACAAAAACTTCTGAGAAAACTGGAAAATAGTATGGCAGAAACTATGCACAGACCAACATCTTACACCCTGTACCACAATAAAGTCAAAATGGGTACATAATTTAGAGGCTGATACTATAAGTAAACTAGGAGATCAAGGAGTAGTTTACCTGCTGGAGATCTATGGAGAAGGAAAGAATTTATGACTAAACAAGAGATAGAGAACATTATGAAATGCAAAATGGATGATTTTGATTACATTACATTGAAAAGTTTTTGCACAAGCAAAGACAATGCAACCAAGATTAGAAGGGAAGCAGAAAGTTGGAAAAGAATTTTTATAGCCAGTATCTCTGCTAAAGGCCTCTAAATATATAGAGAATTGCACCAAATTTATAAGAATACAAGTCATTCCCCAATTGATAAATGGTCAAAGGATATGGACAGGCAGTTTTCAGAGGAAGAAATTAAAGTTATATATAATCATATGAAAAAAATGCTCTAGGGGTAGCTAGGTGGCACAGTGAATAGAGCACTGACCCTGGAGTCAGGAGCACCTGAGTTCAAATCTGGCCTCAGACACTTAACACTTACTAGCTGTGTGACCCTGGAAAAGTCACTTAACAGCAATTGCCCTGCCCTCCCCACTGCAAAAAGACAAAAAAATTCAAAAATGCTCTAAATCACTATTGATTAGAGAAATGCAAATCAACACAACTCTGAAGTATCATGTCACACCTATCGGATTGGCTAACATGACAAAACAGGAAAAAGATAAATGTTGGAGATGTGGGAAAATTGGAACATCAATGCATTGCTGATGGAGTTGCAGACTGATCCAACCATTCTGGAGAGCAATTTGGAACCATGCCCAAAGGGCTATGAAACTGTGCATACCCTTTGACCCAGCAATTCCACTTCTAGGGCTGTATCCCAAAAAGATCATAAAAAAAGGAAAAGGATCCACATATACAAAAATATTTATAGCAGCTCTTTCTGTGGTGGCCAAGAATTGGAAATTAAGAGGATGTACATCAATTGGGGCATGGCTGTGGTGTATGAATATGATGGAATACTACTGGGCTATAAGTAATGATGAGCAGGCAGACTTCAGAAAAACCTGGAAAGACATATATGAACTGATGCTGAGTGAGGGGAGCAGAACCAGGAAAACAATGTACTCGGTAATGGTTGCATTGTGCGATGACTGATGTTGATAGACTCAGCTCTTCTCAGCAATGCAAGGAAGTAAGACAACTCCAAAAGACTCATGAAGGAAAATGCTACCCACATCCAGAGAAAGAACTCTGGGGTGTGAATGCAGATGGAAGTATATTATTTGTTCTTGTTTTCTTTTGTTGTTTTGTTTCTTTTTTCTTGTGGTTCCTCCCATTGGTTCTAATTCTTCTTTACAGCATGACTAATGTGAAAATATGTTTAATATAAAAGTAGAAGTAGAGCCTATATCAGACTGCATGCCATCTTGGGGAGTGGGGAGAAGACAGAGGGGGAAAAATTTTAAACTCAAAATCTTATGGAATTGAATGTTGAAAACTAAAAATAAATTAATTAATTTTTTATTTTAAAAAAAAAAGTCATCTGCCCTCCAGTTTTACATTCCTCATGCCAATCTCTAAGGAAGGCTCAATTTTATGACTCTTGGTAAGATGACATAAGGAAGATTCCAGGACTCCAGAAAGGTGCCCTGGCCTGATCCCTATCTGCATGGTCTCATCACCCCTTCACACTCAAAAAGCCAAGAGTCTGCCTCCCAAAGTTCTATAATGCTCCCTACACACAAAAGCCAAGGAACATCTTACACCAAAGAAGGAACAAGGTCTATTTGATAGATTTCTTTCCCTGCCACCTAATATTGTAACCTCTCCATCTGATTTCAGTGCCCAACTGATTTCATTTGGCTCCCCCAACCTGATTTTGCTTTGTGCCCTCTATCTGATTTCATTTAGTCCCCTTCCCCATATAACTAATTTCAATGCCCTACTGATTTCATTTGTCCCCCCCATTTTGCTTTGTGCTCCCCCTGATTTTACTTTGTGCCCCCCACCTGATTTCATTTGTTCCCCCTTCTGACACACACCTGATATCAATGCCCCCCACCTGATGTCCCTCAAAAGAAGGCGTAGGCACCTGCACAAGCACATGGCTGCTTTCCCAGCTGTTCCACAGACAAAGCTGGTAACTGGCATCTGCTCTTTTAGAAGGTATTATTTATATTTCCATCAACTTGGGAGAAAATGACAGCTTTAAAAGGGCAAACTGAGCCATCAGACGCAAAGGGGCCCACGTGCTTGAGAGATCGACAGACACTCAGCCCCAGCGTCAGCTGGCAGAGGAACCGACCCAAAAGGGACCCAGAGGAGGGACAGATCTCATTTCCCCGTGGCTCAGAGGGCACACAGCAGACGAGGCATTGCCAGCCTCCTCCTGAGACAGGCAGAGAGCCTATGATACTTGTTAGTCGTGGAACTGAAAGGCAGAATGGATTGTGAAGATCAGTGAGTCCAACATGCACCTTTTTACAGAAGGGGCATTTGAGACCTGGACAGGGTAAAGAACTTCCATAGGTCACACAGCTAATAAATAAGAGATTCAAATCCAGGTCCTGAGAAAACAAACCCAGCAATCTTTCTAGGATAGAAAGAAGAACATAAATAAGCTTCTGCCTTCTGTGGTAGCAGACTTGAAAACAAGCATTGATTAGGGGCATGGCTGAACAAATTGGCACATGAATGCAATGGGATATTACTATGCCAAGGGGAAAAAAATAAAGGAATTTAGAGAAACCTGGATAGATTTATATGAATTGATGCAAGGTGATGCATGAAGAACCAGAAAAACAAGATATACAATGACTATAATTTTTGAAACTAGACCTGTGATTTCAAGGTTATAGTGAGGAAATTCCTTCTTCCTCTGGTTGGTAGTACCTGGCAGAGCTCTGGCTTCCCTGGGATAGTTCTCCAGGATATGGAGTCACCTCCATGCCAAGATAAGTCATTGTCTCTGCCATCTCTAAGTTTAGAGAGTTGCCTAAGGATACTAAGAGAATAAATGACTTATCCAACATCATAAAGACAGTATGAGTCAGGATTTGAACCCAGAGACTTCCTGACTCTGAGGCCAGTTTTCTATTCCCTTCCCCATGACACCTCCATATGACTACAATAACAAATGCCATCAATAAACCTTATTTTTGAAAAAAAAATGGATGTACTTTTTATATATTTTGTTTCTAAAATTGGAAAGGATCTTGGACCCCTGAGCCCACCTCCTTCCTTGTACAAAGAAGCCCTGACGCATTCAGAGAAGGCATTTGGCACCTGATCTCCCTATTCAAGGCAACTAGGTGGCACCACAGTACATAAAGTCATAAAAACTCATCCTCCTGTCCTCAAATATGGCTTCAGACGCTTACTACCTGTGTGACCCTGGACAAGTCACTTTACCCTGTTTGTCTCGGTTTCCTCCCCTGTAAAATGAGATGTAGAAGGAAATGGGAAACTACTCCAGTATCTCTGCCAAGAAAACCCCAAATGGGGTCACAGAGAGTTGGGCATGACTGAAATGACTCAACACGAACACTAACAAGTCCCTATTCAACTAGAGGCTCTTTGATGGCAGGGACCCTGTCATCTAATATTCCTGTTTCTGCCAGTGCTTTGCATATAACTGTTCATTGTAAGCATCTATGTGATAGCCAGGGGCACCAAAACATGCATGCATTAAGTACCTGCTGTTACTAAGCACTGGTCTAGGCATGGGGGGGGAGGAGTGGATTTATAAAATTTAGACCAGTCATAATCAATGCTTTCACGGAGCTTACAAGTAGTATTTGTAAATCACTTAGCCCAGCACATGGCACATAGTAGGTGCATAATAAAGACTGGTTTCCTTCGTCTTTTCCAGTCTCGTAGACAGGTAGGTCCCCCAAGGTGGGAGAATAGAAGGAGCACTGATTCCAGAGTCACAGGACCTGGGTTCAAATCTTACCTATATTGCTTACTACCTATCTGACCTTGCATAGGTCCCTTTAGTTCCTTCAGCCTCGGTTTTCTCATCTGCCCAATGGGCAGACTGTACAAAGTTGGCCTCTGAGGGCCAAGGTCTGAATCTACGACTTTATGGTACAGGAAAAGAAAAGGGGGAGGGGGACAGAGAGAAATCATGGAAAAAGGAGGAAAGGAGCAGAAAGAGGGCGGGGAGAAAAAAGACAGGCAGAATACAAGTTCCTCAAAGGGGAAAAATATTTTTTTTCCTCTTGTTTTCATATTCCCAGTGATCACAACATACACAAATAAGTGCTAAGTAAATCTTTGTTGCACTGGACTGGAAGAGAGACTGCGTGGTACAACACAAGCTCTGAGCCGAAAGTACGAAGATCTGAATCGCTGGTCTCATTCTTGGGGTCGCTCAGTTGTTTCAGCCCTGTCTGACTCTCTGTGACCCCATTGAGGGTTTCCTTGGCAAAGACACTGGAGTGGTTTGCCATATCCTTCTCCAGCTCATTTGACAGAGGAGTAAACTGAGGCAGAGTGAAATGACTTGTCTAGGGTCACACAAATAGTGTCTGAAGCTGGATTTGAACTTCGGGTCTTCCTGACTCCAGGCCAGGCACTCTTTCCACTGTGCCACCCAGCTAGCCCTGATATTTTTTTCCTAGTCTTAGTTCTACTATTAACCAAGTGATATGGCCCCAGGCAGGCAACTATTCCTCTTTGGTCTTCATTTCAATCTTCAGTAACAGTAGCAGTAGACTTGAGTTCAAGAAGCTTTACTACTAAATCCAGCTGTGCTGCTAACAACCCCTGTGTCCTTAGGCAAATCCATTCCTTTCTCAGGGCCCAGAGCTGCCCCATCCATAAATCGAGCAAGGGAAGGGGTTGGACTCAGTGACCTTCTATTTTATGGCAAAAAACAGGAGCACAGGACAGAAAGAGGAGTCAAGGGTCCTGATTCCTAATGGCTCCCAACCTCTCTGCAACTGCAAACTTCCCTTCCCAGCAATTCATTTAAAGACACAGAGGGAAGGGGAGGCCACTTCAACCCGCCTTTCCGAATCTTCTGCAAGAATCTATTAGAAAGGCAGACCAGCACAGTCAATAGAGTGATAGGCTTGGAATCAGGGAGATTTGAATTGAGATCCTGCCTCAAATTCTAACCTGTCTGACCACTGTCAAAACACTCAATTTCTATCAGCAAGTTTTCTGATCTGTAAAATGGAGATTGTCCAGGTTGCTGTTCTATAATGGGTACGATGGATCACGGAGTGCCCACATATTTGAACAGTCTTTTACTAAAATCTTATCCTAATATCTCAACTAAAAGCAGTTCAGAAAAATAAAATCAGATAAAAGCCTCCAGAAAGAAATTTTTAAAAAGTAATCCAGTGAGGAGGTTCCCTGGAATCTCAGGAGGTCCTTGCCAAATTCCTAAGAGCTGTCCCTAGCTCTTAGGCCCCAGAACAAGGAGCCGGGGGCAAAGGTAACCAAGTACCACTCCAGAAGTGCACCACTTCCTCACTCAAGTGGTCAGTGCTGTGCGAGGGCTCATTCCTGCCCTCCTAGTTCCACTAATAAATACCTTGACGCACAAGAGGGATAAAAATAGCCCCAATCTCCTAGGGCTCTTCTGAGAATCAAATGATCCTCAAAATGATGTATGGAAAAAGATAATATATGGAAAGCATTTTGCAAACCTTAAAAAGCTATGTAAATGCTAGTTATGATTAGGGAGTGGACCAGTGATTTCACTGGTCAAGAGAAATCCCAGGTGAAGAAAGTCCCTCTACCAAAGCATGTTAGCATCTTTTCTGCAATTTATTATCTCAGGAGAGATGCGTGGGGCACTGAAAGATTAAATAAGCTACCCTGGGTCACAAAGTCAACATGTGTGAGAAGTGAGACTTGAACCCAGTATTCTCTGGCTCTCTCCACTACACCACAGATGACTCTCTTAATTATTATTATAAGAAGACTGGCTTACCCTCCTAAGCATTTCTCTGGGTAGGAGAGTGAGTGATGATGCTGAAGGGCTGAGAAGGGAGAAAATAAGAAAAAAAACTCCACAAAGGACTCAGGATTCTGCCTTAAGGGATTAGCACCTGGCTCCTGAACAAACAAGAACAAAAGCCATCTGCATTGTTGCATGGGCTGTCTTCTCCCCCTCCCCACGACTCCCCCTGGCATAGCGGTGCCCCTGGGGGATGGAAAGCTTTGCCAGATCAGTCCTTCCAAATAAACAGGAAAGATTTCCCAGACAGCAAATCAAAATGCGTACCACTAAATGGTACATAGGGATCCTGGTAAGTACATATGGACTAAGAAAACCACATATTAACATTATCTATGTTCTATTGTATTCTTATTTCCTTTGTTAAATGTTTCCCAATTGCATTTGAAACTGGTTGGGGTCCAAGCTTTACACAACTGCTGTAGAGAACCATTGCTGGACAGGGATCCAGATCCAATCTCACTCATCTGCCTAAAATGATACTGGAAATAGTGGCAGGTCTTTCTTAAGGGGGCAGTGGTCAGAAGGAGGAGAGAGAGGAAAGGAAAGGCTTATTTTTATTTCCTGTTTCTACGATACAGCTGAAACCCAGCGTAGTGGGGAAAAGCTCTGGAGTCAGAGACACCTAGGTCCAAGCCCTACCTTGGACGTGCACTGGCTGCTTGACTCTGCTTAACCTTTCTCAGCCTCAGTGGCTTGAAAGTGAAGGGACTGGACTTAACCTCTGAGATGCCCCCTAGCTCTGAATCCATGGTCTCAATGAACCAAGATTAGAGAGAAGGGAGATGGTGAGAGGTTGCCTATCTGTCCTTGAGTTCAACTCCCCTGGACCAGTTGTAGCTCATTCCAAGATAAATCCCACTCTTTGCCCTCCAGTTTTCTCCCAGCCTCCCTCCCCTGAACTAGCCCTTCTCTCCTCTTCCTGCCATCTTGACTCTTTGGTGACTGTCCTCCCCTCTTGAATGCCTGGTCCTCTTCTCATATCACTGATTATACCCTACCAATCCGCAGGCCTGGATCACCCACTGATGGCATCAGTCTTCTTCAAAGACAAAAGATGAACAACTTCCACCATTCATCGCCTTTGCTCCTACACAGAGCTGCTAAACAACAGTGGAGAAAAACACACAACCATTCGGACTGGATCCACTACAATTATATATCACACAGACTCGAGCAGGCTCTCACTGCTGCTCAGAAATCCTACTCCACCTCCCCTATCAGCTCACCACAGATGCTCTTCCAAACCTTGTCCTCCCTCCACAAGCCTCCCATGGCTTCCCCTCTCCCCCCCCCCCTCTCAGCTAAGTAGCTTACAGAAAAAATCATTCAGGTGCCTTCTGCCCCTTTCTCCTCCTTCACCCTGTCTCACATGATGACGTGGCCTTTACTCCTTATCAAAGCAAACTTCTTTACCTGTTTGAGTGGTCTCATCCCATGCCATCCCCTCCAACAGACTGCCTCCTCTATCATCCCTGATCTTCCACTCAATTTCAATGTCTCCTTGTCTACTGGATCATTGTCTACTGCCTATAAAACCTCCATGTCTCTCTCCAAGCCTGGAAAAACCCTCACTGGATCCTTCCATCACAGTGCACAGTAGGTACTTAATCAATGTCGACTGACTGAAACTGGCAAGTGATATGGGAAAACTTGAGCAACTCACTTCTCTTCTCAGGGGGCTAAATCCTTCCCTACAGAGAGGAGGATGAACTTCTGGCATTAATATTCTAAGCAGCTCTGACATTCCCTGTTCTAAGGACCTTCCCAGCTCTGAGATTCCCTGTTCTAAGGTCCCTCCCATCTCTGACATCCTGTTCTAAGGTCTCTAACATTCCCTATCTGAGAACCCTCCCAGGTCTGAGATTCCCTGTTCTATGGCCCTTCCCAGCTCTGACATTCCCTATTCTAAGGTCCCTCCCAGCCCTGACTTTCTCTGTTCTAAGGTCCCTCCCATCTAAGCACATTAAAGTTTACAAAGAGGTTTCCGTATGTTATCTCATTTGGTTCTTACAATGATATTGTAGGCTAAGTGCTATTATTATCCCCTTTTTATAGATGAGGAAACAGAGGCCAAGGACAGTCAAGTGACTTGTCTAGGGTCACACAACTAGCAGTAAGTATGTGAGACAGGATTCAAACCCAAGGCTTCCTGACTCCAAATTCAGCACCCTATGCACCACTGACACTTGGCTGCATCTTGCCTCAGCTCTAACATTCATTTCCTGGTTCTGTGAGTCAGGTGACAGTCCTTGGTGGGGTCCAATGGAGCTAATTCTGCACCTTGCCATGAATGACTTCTCCCCTCCCCACCCCCAGCCTAGACCTGAGGCCCAAGACCAGCAGCAGAGCTTTCCCTCTAGTTTAAAATCTCCATGTCCCAACTCCAAAGCCAAGTCAGCAAGCCCCACCAAGGACCAGGTGTTACTGCCTTTCTAGCCCTTAGCTTCTTATAGAAGGGAGCAACAAGACCAAAGGCTCCCAGTGTGACAAACTGCATGCTGGACGTCAATGTCCTTAACCTTATCATCATTGATTCGAAAGTGCCAAGCCCTATCCTGCCCACAATTTCATTTAAGGCCAGAGACTCCCACAGAAGGGCAAGGGAGGGTATTTTCACCTCCACCTGGCAGAGGAGGAAATTCAAGTTCACAGAAGGTACTGACATGCCTAGAGTCAAACAGACGAGACAGAGAATGCTGAAGATTTTCTGTGTTCTTGTGTCACAGTGATTAAACTCATCTGACCAAGCAGAGAGCAACCGAAATGGGCAAGTTCTACAGATTCGAATACACAAGAATATATATGAGAATGAATAAGAGTCTTAGATAGGAGTGAGATGAGATCTTGGTTAAACCAGGATAAGCCCTGAAATCACCCAAAGGGAAATTCCCTAAAGTTCCCAGGAAGGGAAGCTGGAAAACAGGGACACGTTGGGGAGCCGGCTTCTCCTCCGTGTCAACAAAACAATCTTTCTTTTTTCCCTTCCTGGGGTCAGTCCCAAATGGGGCCTGGGGCCAATGAGTGTCTCTCTCAAAGAAGGAATGGAGGACATCTCTCCTCTCCAAAACTCTCACACCATCTCCAACCCTCAAATAGTCACACACTATCACAAGGAGCACACTGAAACTTTAAAGAGGGATGGGGATGGTGTGACCTCATACATGGTTGTCTCTGCCCTTTTAACTAAATCCAACATCATCTCTTGGTAGGTCAGTTTTGCCCTGCCTATCTTAAAGGGAAAAAAACAAAACAAAACATATCTTTTCAACCTGCAAGAGGGGGAAGTGGGCAGCCAGTAGGACCAGGGTGTTCTAGGGAACCTCAATTCCAAGAAGGAACTAAGACCCCTACCTGCTAGGCATGGAGAAGAGCACAGAAGTTCCCTGGGCCACGGGCTCTGCATCTCCATAGCGATAGCATCACAGAGGATCGAGGCCTAAAAATAAAATCTCTGCCTTCTGAAACTCCCCAGCTCCCCTGCAGGATTCTGGCTATGAGGAGGGAACATGCAGGGGAGCTGACTCAGAACTAGCTGGGCACCCAGGAAAGTGATGTTAATAATATACAAAACACACATACACACACACACACACACACACACACACACACAGAGCAGTGTTACCATCTAGTCCAGGGAGACTTAATCTGGGGTTTGCTAGACCAAGGATGTTGTCCCCGTCAAGGGGTCACCCAGCCTCCCAGCTCCCTCTAGAAGGGGAGGAAGGCCCCCTGACATCCAACCTCACACCCATGCCTCTCAATTCTGGCCTCTGGGGCCCTTTTCCACAGAACAGTCCTCCAGTTACCCCAACCCCATCTTCTCTTCTGAAAGCTACACATCCAGAGTTCCTTAGCCCTACTCACACACCCCAAGCTAACCAACCATACATACCCACGGCATCTTTCAGGCAATGCTGTCTGGGTTCTGGCCAGGCAGCTGAATGTTAGGGCACATTGCATGCTGCAATCACCTCTAAAACACTGGGGTCTGACTGGTGCTGCGCCAGGGCGTTATCACCTTCCCCCCCAGAGTCCAGGAGGGAGAGAAGGGTTTTCTTATTACCATGCAGCATGTTTCCCCATAAAAACACCTATAAGTGAAACCGAATTCTCTGCCTTTATCATGAATAAGCTTGGCCCTGGAGAAAAGCTGAGAAAATGCCTCCCTCTTTGGAGAGGTAGACACCTAAGGGTATGGAGTGTTGCATGTACTTCCAGGCTGTATTGAGGTGATGGTTGGTTTTGTGGAATTTTTTCCCTCTTTCTTTTTTAATTTTTGGATGGCTAAATGGTTTGGGGATAGGAGAGGGATCTATTCACAAACAAAAATGATAAAAAGGCAAAAACATAGCAAGAAAATAAGATTAATTTTTATAAACTTTAAAAAAGAAACATGTAAACTCAAGTTACCAGGTTAGCTCACACCTAAGTCTGGCTCCCCCTTCTCTCCACCCCCAGCCTGGCCCTAGAACCCAAAAGAAGGAGAAATGGTTCCTTTTCATAAGGCATTTTTCCCACACAATGTTAGCACAATGACTAATGAATAAATGCTTGTCAATTGGTTTATTAATAAATGGAAGTTTGGTTCCCAGGCTAGTCCATATCCCTTCCCAATCCTACTACAATCCGAGAGTCCTCAAGAAGAAGCATTCCTGTCTCACCGTGTATGGAATACATTTTCTCATAGAAATTATGTTCTAAATAGAAGTTAGGTTTCCAGGCTAGCCCACACCTGTCTGTCAGGAAGACAACTGAGGCTGTGGTTCCTCCATCAGAGCCCAGGAGGATGTGAGGTGCGCCTTTTTTGCAGTATTTTGCCATAAAAATACTGTTAAGTAAATGTTCCCAGTCACAGAACTGTCAGTTTCAGTGGTGCACTGATTAGTTTGGCTGAACTGCTTCCCACCCCCTCACTTGAAAAAAAATTAAATTATTTGTTAGAAGGAATATTGTGTGACCCTAGGTAAGTCACTTCACCCTGCTTGCCTCCATTTCCTCATCTGTAAAATGAGCTGGAGAAGGAAATGGCAAACCACACCAGTATCTTTGCCAAGAAAACCCCAAAAGGGGTCACAGAGAGTTGGATAGGACTGAAATGACGGAACAGCACAAAGGAAGACTATCTCTCTGGGTTTTGGAATGGAGAAAGATGTATCTAGAAATGAAAAGTGATGTTAAGGATGGTGGAGGGCCCAGGCTCTGGTTCAAGGAACCTGGGAAGGACAAGCCTAGGAGTGGGGCATCGTGCCAGAACTCTCTCAGGGGTGTCATGGGGAAGAGAGATTAGCTTTGTTCCACTTGGACACAGAAGGTAGAACCAGCGACAAAGAATGGAACATGCAAAGAGGTCAACTGAAGCCTTGAGAAAAGGAAAAACTTTCTAAAATGACTGGGCTCTTTGGGGAGGCTGTCAGGCCCTGGCCCTGGGGCTAGATTCCGACTTCTGTCCTTGGGATGTAGAGCTGATCCTTATTAAGGTGCAGAATGGACCCAATGGGGCCCCTTCCAATTGGGAGATTCCATGTAACTTCCTAACCTTGAGGCGTAGGAGTGTGGCTCCAAGAAGGCTAGGGAGAAAGAATCTCCTTTTCTGGAATACTCTAAGAACAGAAGGAATGCCCAGCAGTTCAGGAGACAGTAGCATTTTTAATATTCTAGACCCCTTAGGCAGCCTGGTGAAGCCTAGGGACCCTTCACAAAATGTTTTTAAAATATGCATGAATATAAAGAAAACCAGTTCGACTGAAATATGCTTATCAAAATATTTTAAAAAGTCAAGTTCATGAGGGCAGCTAGGTGGTGCAGCAAATAGAGCACTGGACCTGAAGTCAGGAGGACCTGAGTTCAAATTTGAACTCAGACACTTAACACAGAAAACTAGCCATGTGACCTTGGGCAAGTCACCTAGCCCCAATTGCCCACCCTACCTTCTCCCCTCCAAAAAAAAAAAAAGTCAAGTTCATAGACCCCAGGTGAAGAACCCCTTCTGCAAGCCAAGGGATGAGGATGATGATGATGAAGATTCCTCTCCTCCTCTTCTTTCTCCTCCTCCATCTTTTTATATAAATTGTATTAGAAGTGAATAAAAATCAATTATAATTATAGCAACTAATGTGGTCATCTCTTCCCAACCCACACAATCAATCTTCCTCAGGCTTAAGCTCAACCCCTACTTTTAGCAAGCAAGCTAAAAACAAACAAAGGATTCTTAATCGTTAGAAAACTCACTGAAGCAGAAGTAAAAAGCTCACCTGGTGGTCAGACACCCATTCTATCCTTCCTAGATGATTTCCCCAGCAACCCTCTGCCTCCTTCTAGAGGCAACGGAAAATAGAGGCAAGTGCTCTCAGTCTATAGCCACTTTAATCTGCAAAATGGGTTACCCTTTAAATCTCCCTGTCTCAGTGTATCACCCAGGTTAATGTTTACTTAGCAATTTCCCTTAAAAGTCTCAAATGAAGCGTGAGGGATGGACTTCCTCATTAGTCACCCAGGCCCAAATGAATAATTTAAAAGTGCTCAATTGGTAAACATGGAAATCTACGGCCTGGCTCTCTAGCTTCCAATAGCAACATACTGAACCCCTGTCCACGACCCTATAATGGAGTCTATGAGTCAGCCCACGGAACTAATTCACATCTACAGTTAATTAGACTAAAGGAGGTAAATGTGACTTAAAGAATTCCAGACAGACCTGCTATTGATGACTCAGGGACCAGGAAAGAGATGTTCTCTGGGCTGGAGGTTCTGGGAGCCCGGGCATGGGATCTAGAGTCTGTCACTACCATTGCCCTGAGCCCTTTCCAACTACTCCATCCGCCAGGACCCAGGCCAGGAGTCATTGTGTTCACACAGCTGTTCCTCATACACCCTCCACTGAACACATACACACGTCGCTCATTCTCCCACAGTCGGCTCAAGGATCTTCTGGGGGTAAAGAGTGAGCAAGACAGATGAGGGCCTCAAGGTCCCCTTGGCCCCATCTCAATCACCATCTAGGTCTAGAACAAGAGCACCAGGATTTAAATCCCACATGGGCAAGGCACTTAACCCTAGTTTTCTGATGTGGAAAATAAGGGGTTTGTTCAGACAGTAAGTGCTGACAGTGTTCCAGGATCTGTGAGTTTAAGTGCTGGGGATCTAATGCAAGTCTCTGCTCCCCGGGAGGGGAAACGATATGAAAATAATATGTACAAAAAAGATACGTACAGGACAAAACGTATATAACGAATAGAGAAGCCTTCCTGGGGAAAGTGAGATTTTAGCTCGGATTTGGAGGAAGCCAGAGATCCTGGAGGTGGCATTCCAGGCACGGGGGCAAGCAGAGAAAATGCCCAGAACCGGGAGATGGAACCAGAGGCCAGTGTCACTGGATCATAGAGTACATGGGAGTCAAAGAAGACTGGGAGGGCAGTGGGACAAGTTGTGAGGGGCTCCCAATGCCAGATGATTTTATGTTTGATCCTACGGGGCAATAAGGAGCCACTTAATGGGAGGACGGCAAATTTGGCATGGCCAGATCCACACTGGAAGCCTGACCTGAGAGCCAAGCCAAGGATGGACTAGAATGGGGAGACACTGGGGCAGAGAGACCAATAATGATAAGGGCCTAGACCAGGCTAGTGGCAGGGTAGGAGGAGAGACTGGGGTGAATACCAAAGATGTCATAAAGGCAGAATCACCAGACCTTGGCAAACAGATGAACTATGGGGCAGAGGAGAGAGAATGAGGAGCTGAGCGTGACCCCCAAATTGTGAGCTTAAATGAGTAAGAGGATGGTACGTGCTTCAACAGGCATAGGAATTTCGGAACCAGGAAGGGCATGGAAGGAATGATAATGAGTTTCAGACATGCTGAGTTTAAGATATCTACAGGCCATCCAGTTTGAAATGTCTAAAAAGCAACTGGGCATGAGAGTATGGAAGTCAGGAGAAAGGTCAGGGCTGGAGAAACAGATTTGAGAATCACCAGCAGAGAGATAACAACTGAAACCAGTGGAATGGATGAGATCACCCAAGTGAAATATCATGGAGGAAGAAGGAAAGAGGGCTTTGGACAGAGCCCTTGGCGACATCCATCTTGAGTCGGCATGACAAGACAAGAAATAGCAAAGGAGCCTGAGAATGAAAATCCAAGAGTTAGGAGGGGAACTGGGGCAGATTAGTGTCATGGAGACCTAGGGAGAAAAAGGTATCAAGAAGAGGGTGATCAAGAGGATCAAAGGTTGCCAAGAGGCAAGAAGGCTGATTACTGAGAAAAGATCATTAGAGTTGGCAATTCAGAGATCACCAATAACTTGGGAGAGAGAAATTTTGATCAAATAATGAGGTTGGGAGCCAGACTGCAGAATTTAAAAGAGAGTAAGAGGAAAGGCAACAGAGCCATTGATGACTACAAGGTCTTCAGCCAAAAACAGAGAAGACATGGAGGACAAGGGCTAGCGGGGATGGATGGAACACAGGAGGAGTTTTTGTGGATGGAGGAGACAAGGGCACTTTTAGAACCAGTAGGAAAGGAGCCAGCAGAAAGGGAAACATTAAGGCTGAGGTAAGAGGGCATGGATGATGAAGGGGGCAATCTCCTGGCAAATGTGGGAAGGAATGGGACCACTTAAGCACGTAAGAAAGATTTATTTTGTAAAAGAGAAGGGCCACCTCTTCACATGAGGCAGGAGTGAAGGAGGGAATAGTGGCAGAAGGCATTTAGGTGATTGAGAAGAGGACAAAGGGAGAAGAGAGAATTCAGTGAATAGTCTCAAGTTTTTTTCAGTCAAAGGTGAAGCAAAGTTCTCAGCTGGAAGGGTGGAGGAGGGAGAGCCATGAGAAGCTGGAGGAGAGAAGAAAAGGTCTGGAAGAGCAGCTATGGAGAATGAGAGAGAGTTAATTAGGATTGCCTTGCCTTAGTGAGAGCCCAGTTGAGGTGATATAACAAATCTCTGGTAGAACTGGTCAGTATGGTTTCATGATTTTCTCTACCATTGCTTAGGAGCACATCTATAGGAGGAGACAGCAAATGTTGGAAGCAAATGAAGATTGAGTTTTGGAAGGGCAAGCCTGGTTGTACGATGATGGGGCAAGTACTCAAGAGAAGAGGGCAGTGTGGAGTGGAGCTGATTTACCAATGGGTGAATGGGAAGGGAGAAGATTGTAGCTAGGGTAGGGATGATGGTCTAGGAAGTAACTGAGGGGTCAAGGGATCAGAGGTCACAGTGTGGCTGAAGAACTGTTTGGTGTTGCAATACAGGGGGAGAGATGGAATAACAACAGATTGTAATCAAAGAAGGGAATTTCAAAGTTCGTGAACACAGAAGTGGTACAGCAAGACCAAGGGCATGACCATCTCTGCGTGTGGCTGAGATGGGGGCAGAATAGATCGTGGGAAATGAGTTATCAGCCAATCAATAAGCATTTATTAAGCACCTATTGTATGCCTGGCTGGGGATAGGAAAAGTCAGTCCCTGCCCTCCAGGAGTCACAATCTAATGGGGGAGATGCAAGCAAACAAATATAGACAAGATTACTAGGAAATAATTAACAGAGGAAAGGCACTGGAATGAAGAGGGGTTGGGGAAGGCTTCCTATAGGAGGTAAAACTTTATCTGGAAGCCAGAAAAGCCAGGTGAGGAAGTGGAAGTTACGGTGTTTGAGAGAGTCTGCTACTACCAGGGGAAGAGCCGAGGAAGAGGAAAAAAACAAACAAAAAACCAGTTGTGAGCCAGGTACTGAACTCCCTGAGGAGAGAGGGGACTAATCTGGAGGCTGGTAGATAACCACTCCCAGAATCTTGACTGGGTGATTGCTATGGGTGGAGCCAACCTCAGAAGAGAGGTTATTGGGTGAGAGGGATAGATGGAGAACCTGCAAGAGGCTACAGGGAACAAAGAATAGTCCAGTTTTGCCACTTTGATCTGTTAAGGGGAAAGGAGTGAAAGTGTAACAGGTGCTAGAGAAGGTTAGGAGGCTGGGTCAGGAGGAGGGAGCCCAAGATGGAAAGCAGGAGAAAGAAAGAGACTGATGAGAAGAGCCGGTTTCACACCTATGGAAGAGGCATCCCAGAGCACACCACGAAAGAGTGGGATGTGGGCGAAGGCAGATAGAGGGAAATGGAAAAAAAGGCATCAGCAGCAGAGGCTGGATGAAATTGACTCTGAGCCCCCCATCCCTCCTCTAATTCTATGATCTCTCAGGAAAAAGAGGGAATTAACCATACAAACTTTGTTTTTTTAATTTGGGAAGATGAATTAAACCTGAACTGGGATAGGCTAAGAAATAGGCCCTTTTCCTTCCCTCTTTTGTAGCTGGAACTAAGGGTGGGTGAACAAGGTAGGCAAATCACCTAGGGCATAAAATTCAGGGTGATAGGGAATTCTTCCACTTTTAACATGATTTTAAAAAATAAATCCACTTTAACAAATAAATGTTATTCTATTTCATATACATTTATATTTTTAAAATAAATTTTATTGATATCTTTTTTGTTTTACACCAATGTGTAATCCTAAGCAAGTCCCTTTAAACCTTTTCCCTCTCAGGTTCCTCATCTATAAAGTGAGGCAGTTGGAGCACATGGCCTCTGAAGTCCCTTCAATCTCAGGACCTAAGGCTGGTGAAATACCTGGGACCAGAACCCTGGTCTTCGGAGTTTCAGCCCCATATTCTTTCCACTACATCACACCTAGAAGAACTACTTTACTGAATTCAGTCAGTCAACTAACATTTATAGAATGCCTACTGTGTGCCACGCAACATGCTCGGCTTCAAGGACTTTTAAGTTTTCTATAAAATCAAAGCTGACTTCATTTCAGCAGAAACTCTGAAATAAGTCCCTTTTAATTCAATCAATGCAACAAGCATTAGCAAGCTTGTCTTCTTCTTTAAAGGAATATAAGCTTCTCCGGGGCAGGGACTATCTCACTTTTATTTTTGAATCCTCCTCACCTGGTCTAGTGCCTCCTATGTAGTCAGCACTCAATAAATGCATGCTGGTATGGAGTTGGCACTCAATAAGTGCGTGCTGGTATGCAGTTGGCACTCAATAAGTGCATGCTGGTATGCAGTTGGCACTCAATAAATGCATGCTGGTATGGGGTTGGCACTCAATAAGTGCGTGCTGGTATGCAGCTGGCACTCAATAAATGCATGCTGGTATGCAGATGAAGCTTAATAAATGCATGCTGGTTAATTACTGTGGATATAAAGACAAACATCAATAGGCCCTGCCCTCCAGAATCTTACATTCTCCAAGAGGATACAGAGGAGAGTGGATACAAAGAAACATGAAGGGGAAGAGGGAGCTTATGTTTATGCCCTATTTTGTGTTCTAGTTACCTTACATAGTCCCCCTTCCACTGAGACAGTATAGTATATAGCAGATAGAGCATTGGGCTGGGAATCATCAGAAACCTAGGTTCAAATCCCACCCCTGACATTTATACTTCTGTGACCTTGGGTAGGTCATTTAATCAGCTGCCTCATCTGTAAAATGGGGATAATAATATTTGAAATACTTATTTTACAGATTGTGGTTGAGAAGAAAGCTCTCTACATACCTTCCATAGCGATGGGGAAATAAGAGAGGTGTGTGTTGGAAAACAGATCCCAGAGAAGGCCTGATTCAAAGAGGTCAATGAGGTTATCTAAGAAAATAGGATCAGAAGACAAAATGGGCCAAACCACAGAGCAAAAGCTAAAGATAATGAGTGATTCGCCTGTGGGCTCCACTGATCCCCACAAAATGCCAGGAGAGCCTGGAGTAGAAGGCACTCCCTGTCCAAGTGATGAGCAACAGAAACCCATAGCAGAGGAAGGCATGGATGGATTCCAAGGGCACTGCTGGACAGAACTCACCCCTCAGTGAGATTCCACAGAATGGAAGCTCCCTGAGGACAGGGGCCATTTCATTTTTGTCTCTCTTCCCAGGGTCTGACACACAGAAGGTGCTTAATAAATGCTGCTTGACTCTCTGAACATAGCTTGGGAGTATCACGGCTGACAAAGGCAGAATGGAATGGGATGGCCAGACTGTAAACTCCATGGAGTCAAGAGGTCCAGTGTACTTCACAACAGTACAGAGCTCTCAACATAATAGCTGCTGAACAACCATTTGCTGAATGGATCATTTGCAATGGAAGAGGGACTGGCATTAATTATGTTTGCAATTTATATTAAGCACCTACTATGGGGTGAGCCCTGAGGGTACAAAGAAAACACATTTCCTCTCATCCAGTCCCCTGTGGTCCCTCCTTCCCTGCCCCCCTCCCAGAATCCTACTGGCTTCCAAATAGGACAGGTCTGAGCTTCCTTGCTCTTTCTGTAATGAAGTAGGAAAAGACTAAAGAGGGAAAAGAGAGAAGGAAGGAGATGGCAGAGAGAGCCTGTCCAGCCCCTAGGTTCATCTCAAATTAAAAAAATTATCTCTCTGTTCATCTCTCACCCAGCCTAGCCAAGTCAATTCAGTCATTACAGGTGAGAGCTGAAAAAGATCAACTATAGAAGCCACCAAGATGAACACCTCTACCCCTGCCCCCTGCTGTGCTACAGAGAAAGAAACTGAGGCCCAAAGAGGTTAACTGATGTGCCCAGTATCACAAAGACTGGAAGTGTGTGAAGTATGACTTGAACTCAAGCCCTCTGAGGTCAAAGTCAGAAATCCTCCCACAGTTCCAGACACCTTGTCTTTTGTGTGGTTTTTTTCCCCAAGGTGTAATGGAAGGAGATATAACTGGACATGAAATCACAAGACCTGAGATCTAGTCATGGGTCTGACCCTCGATGGCTCTAGGACTATGCGTGAGACAATGCTCCTCCATGGGCCTTAACAGACAAGTGGACGAGATAAGCCTTCCCTGGCCTTTCTCACAGGGATGTAGGGAGGAAAGTGCTTTGTGTACCCTAAAAGCCTGGAGAAATGTGGGTAGTTAGTAGGTCTATGGGATCTAGAGCCAGAAAACCTTAAAGATCATCAACTCTAACCCTCTGGTTGTACAATAGAGGACCAGAGCATGAAATGACTTGTCCACAGTCACACAGCTCGCTAAGTACCAGAGTCAGGATTCGAACCCAGTTCCAGGTCTTGGGTCCAAACCCAACACTCTTTCCACTGCACTATTTATTATCCTATTTACACAGACCCCTGCCAACAAAATTAGCTCTACCAGACTAAAAGTCCCTTCCTTGGGGGCAGGTAGAAGAGAATAGGGCAATTTAGAGAAGACAAGACACAGGAGAAAGATGAAATAAAAATCTGCTTCAATTTTGGACACGTATGATCAGCCCTTCAGTCTCATGACCAGGAACCATCCTAGACTCCTCCTTGTTTCTGGGTCAAGCCACTGCCAAGGCCTGTCGCTTTCCCCTTTGTAACATATACACCCCGCCTGCTACAGACCCTCATCACCTCATGCCTGGCTTGTGGCAATAGCTACTGGGGGTCTGTCTGCCTCCAGTGCCTCCCCTCTCCATCCATCCTCCATTCAGGGGCCAAAAGGATTTTCCTAGAACACAGATCTGCCACATCACCCTCCTACTCCATAAACTCTACTGGCTCCCTATTGCCTCCAGGAGCAAATACAAAATGCTGTTTGGCCTTCAAAGCCCTTCACAAACTTTCCAGTTTTTTTATACCTATTCTTCCATCCAGTGACACCAACCTCCTGGCTGTTCAAAGAATGAGACTCTCCGTCTTAGCCCTGGGCATTCTCTTTGGCTGTCCTCCTCGCCTGAGATGCTCTCCCTCTTCTACTCCCACTACAGACCTCCCTGGTTTCCTTTAAGGCCCAACTAAAATCCCATCTACTACAGGAAGCCTTCCCCAACCCCTCTTCATTCCAGGGCCTTCCCTCTGTTAATTATTTCCTACTTATCCTGTCTATACCTTGCTTTGCATATATTTGTTGGCATGTGGTCTCTCCTATTGGACTGTAAGCTCCTCGAGGGCAGGGTCTCTCTTGCCTTTTTGTATGCCCAGTCATGGCACAGTGCTTGGCACACAATGGGCACTTAATAAGTATGGATCAATTGGGCTTGTTCTGCTTGTCCCCAATGGCAGCACTAGGAATAATCTGTACAAGTTGGGGTAAGGTTACATTTCATCTTGAGGAAAGTGGAATGGTTTACCTCCAGAGTCAGTGAGTTCCCCATTATTCAAAGTCTTCAAGCCAAGGGACCAGTTTTCTAGAATGTCACAGAGAGGATTCTTTGTGGGGCAGAGTCTAGAACAATGGCCTGAGAGTTCCCTCCTAGGGCCAAGAGTGTCTGATCAGAAATTACTTAATGTTCAGGGTATTGTATAAGCAAAACTGAACTCACCACTAATGTTTCTATGCTGCCGACTTTTGTTGGTCTTGCTAAGTCTAAAGGACCCAGAAATGCTAATGACCTTAGAAAGGACAAAAGAGGCCGAAGGCAGAAAGGCTTAGTGGCTAAGAGCCTGGGAGAGCTGGCCTCATGTCCCACCCCTGACCCACCCTGGCTGGCAGAGCCTGGGCAGCTCCCTTCACCTCTCGATTTTCTAGGCAACTCTCTAAGGCTTAGGTGCAGGGAAGGTTCCAACTTGAATTGGGCGAGGACATCTCCTGTCCTAGGAGTTCCCCTTGTCAATGAAACCACAGGTCTGGTCCTGGCCCCATGCCTATCCCTGCACAGGAGAAGTGCTTCCAGCCTAAGGCAGACCAACCACTTTCTCTAACATCCCCAGTGAATTGCAGAATGAGAAGAGGGCGTTGGAGAGTGCCCTACTTACCGGGCAAGACTAAAAATGGCCCTGGGATTGGGCTGGTAGAAACTCATTTAGAATGAGAAATGATGCAGCTGAGAGGAAGCCTGAGCGCAGGAGGATGAGGGTCAGATTAGGAGACAGAGGACCTGGGTTCCAATCCTCACTCCGTACTCCCCGTACATCCCTGGCCAAGTCATTTAACCTTTCTGGGCCTTGAGTGTCTCATCTACGAAATAAGAAAGTCGGATGAGGTCAGGGAAGACTAACCAATAGGTCAGTCAGTCAACAAGAATTTTTAAAGTATCTACTATGTGTTGGGCACTATGCTAAGCCCTGGGGAGACAAAGAACAAAAAAGTATTCCTGCCCTCAAGAAGCTTACATTCTATGGGAGACAGCATGTAAATAACTACGTATATATAATTTATGCACAGCATTAAGTGGAAAGAAGTGCCTACTAAGTTCCAGAGAAACATTAGGTGTGCAGATCTAGAGACATCTCCACTCCAAATGGATTATCTGTGCCTGACCTGTGGCAGAGCCTTCTAAGCTCCTATGGGTCTGATCAGCCACAGTCGAACCCACTGTACCTTGACCCCCAACATAGTGACGTCATTTTGGTCCTTTTTGAGCGTGAAGGACAGACAACCCAACCAACCAAGTGCCAGGCACTGTGCTAAGCTCTTTAAAACTATTCTATGATTTGATCCTCACAGCAACCCTGGGGAGGGAGTGCTATTTACAGTTGAGGAAACTGAGGCAAACAGAGGTTAAGTGGCTTGCCCAGGGTAACACAGCTGGTAAGAGTCTGAGGCTGGATTTGAACTCGGAACAGAAGGTAACAACCTCAAAGAGAAGGCACTAGGGTGGGGAAAGAGAAGAGAAGCACCTTTTGTTATGGCAGGCACCACTGGCTGCCTGATAGGTCTCCAACTTATTACCACGCCCCCTTCTTTAGCTTCTGCTTCCCAGGGATCACCAGGCAAAGAAAGTATGGTCAGTCAGCCCCTTGCCCACCTTGGCTAAATAGACAGCAGCTGTGGAAAGGAGTCAGAATGCTCTGGCACATGGGCATACTCCAATAGGACTAGTTTCACTGAGAAAGGAGCTGTAGGAAAATAACTCCAGCAGAGCTTCAGGGCCCTTATTTAATGAGCTTATAAAAATAATAATTGACATTTAAATGGTACTTTAAAGTTTGCAAAGCACCGTATGAATAGCATCTCCTTTGAGCCTCACAACTATTAGCCTTATTTCACAGATGAGGAAACTGAGGCTGGCAACGAAGTGTCTATGGTCACACAGGCAGTAAATGTCTCAAGCAGGGCTTGAAGCCTTCCCTTTCCCCCATATCCAGAGCTAGAGTTGGAGTAATAGGACCACAGTGCAAATCCTGGCTCTGTCACATATGATCTTAGGGACCAGCGGTAAGCCACTTCTCATTTTGGGGTCTTGGCTGCCTCATCTATAAAATGCTGAAGTCGGACCATGTTAGGGGTGGCTGGGTGGTGCAGTGGATAGAGCCCCAGGCCTGGAGGCACCAGCTTCAGACATTAACTAGCTGTGTGACCCTAGGCAAGTCACTTAAGCCTATTTGCCTCAGTTTCCTCATCTGTAAAATGAGCTGGAAAAGGAAATGGCAAACTGCTCCAGGATATCTGCCAAGAAAACTCCATATGGGGTCACAAACAGTCAGACACAACTGAACAACAAAAACATGAGGGTGAAGAGGCACAAGGAGTTCTTAATTGCCTGCTACTCTATACCCATCTCCTAGAAATACTCTTCCACCCCATCCCTACCACCACCCAGCCTCAACTCCACAGAGGGACTTGGGAAGCAACAGCAGCAGTGACAAGGTCAATGAAGAGTCGGACATGATCCAAAAGCGACTGAACACCACCAACAAAGCAAAGCAGTCTAATCTCTGCTGTGCTACTGGCTGGCTGTGACCCAGTGAAAACCATTTCTCCAAGGCATGGTTTCTTCCTCTATAAAGCAGGACTAGATCCACTGGTATTATGCCATATTTTATCTCATTAGATTCTAAGTCTAGAGCTGGGGACGATTTCAGAGGTCATCTGATCACACTCACCCATTTTACAGGTGAGGAAACTGAGGCACTGCGACATGATATTCTAAAAGTCATATGGGTAGTAACCACAAAAGCTGGGAGCACCTGCATCCCAAGGCTTCAGAGAAACGAAAGTTAGTTCCCTGTCAGAGAGAGGCTGGGGATCCTAGGGCAAACATGATCTCTAAGGTCTAATTAAGGCAATCAATGACTTTGATTCTAAGTGAATATCAACCCCTTCTCCCCAGCACCATCCCTCCCTAGTCCTAGGTAATACTGCCTAGGAAAGGCGGCTTTGAGTGTAAAGGTGACAAAAAGGGGTAGCCACAGGTGATTCTGAGCTCACAGAGTGAGGGGTGGCTTGCAGGACAGCTCGAGTTGGTTCTAACAGTCGGCCTGCGGTGATTATCATGGACTGACAATAACCCAGTGAGTCATCTGGGGACTGGAAGGAAGCCAGGGAAACATCAAACCATCTTTCTCCTTGAGTACAGCAACAAACGGCGAGGCCTGTTAATGGAAGCAAGCTGTTCCCCATCCAAACCTTCAACTTGACCACATAAACTCACAGCCGGCGTCACAAAGAAATCTAAGGGAATGAGTTTAGGGCCAGGTGAGACTGACAAAAATAGGGGCCCAGACCAATCAGATAAGTCACCCCTTAAACAATGCAGATGCAAGAGTCTCCGGTATAAAAATATAATAAAAACAGCTAACATCTTCACTGGGCTTTAAAGGTGTGTAAAGTATTTTGCACATATGCTTTTCTCCACTTCACAAACTGGATTCCAGCCCCCAACTGGTCTGCCTGCTGTTCCTCAAACTCAAAACTCTTGTCTCCTATCTCCCCGCCTTTAGACACATGATTTCCCATGCCTAGAATGAGTTCCTTCCTCGTCTCCACCTCTTAGAACGCTTAAGAATCATCTTCCTTCTTAGAATTCTTAAGACTACCTAAGAATGCCTAGAATGGTCTTCCGTCAAGACCAGGAGATGCAAAGCCTTGCATGGGCAGAAGATGGGCAGGGCGCCATCTTGTTCTGAGGTTAGAAAGAGAGCTTATCCACTGTAATCCAATGAATCATTTAATGCACCTACTATGTGCAGGGTCCTATGCCAGAAGTTAGGGATGCAGGGACATAATTATATAGGAGACAGTTTGAGGACTGAAAAGCACTGACAACTAATCCACAAGGCTTCTCGTAAGTAGAGGAGGTAACTTGCCCGGGGTCAAACAACAATTTGAACACAGGGCTTCCTGAGGTGGAATCCAAGCCCCCTCTACCCACTGCTTGCCATTTAATAAACTGGGAGAACCCGGATGGCAAGGACCCTTTCATTCTGTGGCAGCAGGCCCAGAGCCTGGTCCAGGAGTTTTGTCTTGAAGGCCATTGTAGGCATCCTTACAGCAATCTAAGAATTCTAAGAAGGAAGAAGATTCCTAGGCATTCTGGGAGGTGGAGATGAGGAAGAAGCTCATGCCAGCATTTTATACAACGCCTTAAGGTTTGCAAAGTGCTCTGCGGGAATGAGCACATGTGATCCTCCTTCACAACCCTGGGAGAAAGGGGCTATCAGTATCCCCATTTTACAGATGAGGAAACTGAGGCTCAAAGAGGTTAAGAGACTTGCCCAGGGTCACCTACTTAGGTGTCTGGGGCAGGACTTGAACTCAGGGCTTCCTGACTCCAAATCTTATGACCGTCCACTGCACCACCTAAGACTATTTCATTCTGGGTCTGTATCCCCTAATGCTTTGTGGTTTCTTCCATAAGACACTTAGTCTCCTCTCTTTGGGCATTTTCTCTGTCTCCCATGCCTGAAATCTCCAATTTTACCCATGAGGAAAATGCTCCTTAGAGAGATTAAGAGACAGGTGGGGCCCTGATCCAACAGCTGCTAAGTATCAGAGGCAGAATTTGAAACCAGTTCCTGCCATCCACTCCAGTCCAGTCTGGCTGCCTGGAGACCTGCACTGAACTGCTGGCCCCAGCAGGATTCTGGGAGTCACTGCTGTTCCTTGTTCCTGGTGTTTTAGTCCTGGGTTCTTCAGCACATAAAACAAATCCCATTTGAGCTGGGAGTTACTGACTAAGACCCGGGAAGCTGCCGGCCTCCCACCTACCAGCTGGTTCTGCCATAATAAGCACTCGGCCTGTTAGATGCACAACCCTGGAGAAGCTAATTGAAATATGCTGCAAGAAGGCAACCCAAAATAAGAGGGAAATAATAGGTGCATTACCCCAGAGCCTTGGAGGCAGCCCACTCCGGAGGCTGCGGCTGCTCCCCCATCCCCGGCTGCTGACCTTGGCTGCTGACCCTGGCTGCCCCGCCTGCACCCAGGACTGCACGTCTTTCCTAAAGGAAAACCCTCCTACGGGAGAGTTTCTAACAGAAGGAAGAAAAAAAGAAAAGCCCAAAACCACATGGCTGGGGTTTGCGTGGTGATTTTTAAAGACAAGGAAAAAAGTCGACTTGGTCTCATAAAGTACTCAGGAAAGCAGTTAGTGGCTTGTTAAAAGGAACAGAGAAAGGCTGGCCAGAGGCTTCCTCTCCCAGCCTCAATTACACACACACACACACA
>CM053580.1:561666501-561685910 GCA_028627135.1 Pseudochirops cupreus | reverse complement strand
CTCTGAAGTTCAGGGCGCTGACTTTTTCCCCTGAACTAGGTAAATGGTATTTGATTAATTAAAGTAAGATTGTTAACCCATTTTGAGTTGCTTTCCTTTAGAAAAGCAGATCTAAGAACCTGTGCTAGTAGCCGCCCTGGGTGTGCTGGGGTGCTTGCTGTTACAGCCAGTCAATTACTTGACTTTTTAGTTCTGTGGAACTCTGCTTCCACAGGGGAAAGCTCTGTCCCAAATTGCTGGGGTTTTCACAGCTGCTGCAGCTATTAGGACGCTGCTGCAGCCCCTACCAGGTTTGGCTCACTGAAAACGCACCCCAGGACCAGCACCCAAGACCACGATCTGATCCAGGCAGCTCAAGGCAAGAGCACTTTAGCCTCTGAATGATCGCTTGGCCCCCCTGCAATCCGCAGGCCAGGAGCTTCTGAAGCCACCACTTCTGCTGCTTCCTTGCCCTGGGGGCAGTTCGGCTGGATCCTCTCCCCTGAATTTAGCTGAGTTCCACTAACCTTTCACTTAGTCCTTATTTCTTATGGCTTGATAATTCTGGAAATCACCACAGCTGCCAGTGATCCACTCTCCTGAAGGTTCCAGCTGCGTCTTGTCCTGGCGGCCCTGGGGCCAGGCCGTGGTTTCAAGACAGGCTGGTTTTGGCTGCCAGCACACTGTGATGAGTCCTTCCTGTCCCACCTGCCAAGCTGCCTTCAGTGGGAGATTTGTTTTTCTGTAATTTTGTGAGTTCTGGAGCCCTAAAATTTGTTTAGAGTCATATTTTATGAGTATTTGAGGTGGTTATGTGGGAGCTGCATAGTTTTCCTGCTTCTACCTGTTGCATTATTTTTAAAGCATTATTTTACTGGGCATTTGTGTCAAGAAGCAGCCTGGGGTCATCTACAGTTTGGCCCCGTTCCCAATACCCTGCGAACTCTCCTCTTCCTAGTCAGTTCCAGGCCACTTATTGCCCTTCCGCAATGCCTATTCCCCATCTATGGACTAAGTCAGAGGGCCGCCCATTCAAGGGCACATCATAATTTGGGTGATATGGCTTCTTCTTCCATTTGGTTATTCCCTTTGTCAACCATGAAGCCAGTTTCTTTGAATGACGAGGCCCTGCAGCCATTCTGGAGCTTGATGCCATCAATATAATATCATTTGGAAACAGCAGCATCAGAAGAACATTGCCATTTGGAGGAAATTCTTCCACTTGGAACCTGAGCTAAGCTTCTTCCACATTAATGAGGAACACCACTGACAACAATGTCTCCCTCCCTGTTTTATGCCTATGAAATTGATAATCAGAAGTCTGATGAAGCTATTTCTGGGTTTGTATCTATCAAGGGATCTTGTAATCTTAAACTTAGGTTAGGATTGCATGGAGATTCCTTGTTGGAGGGGAATCTTGTTATTTTGCTCTACTGAGTCCAACACTTTTTGTAATGGTAAAACTCATAAATCACATTGGATTATGATTTCGATACACATCAACAGTATGATATGGCAATCAAAACCATTAATGCTATCACTATCACCACAAATGCTATTAATGCCTTAAAACAAGAAGAGTATCTAGAGCCAGAAGTTAAGGTTCTATTACTACTGTACTCTCCATTGGTGAGGTCCAGATCACACCTGTAATAATACTGTCATCAGTTATGGGCATCACATTTTAGGAAGGACATAGCTAGAATGGGGCACATCCAGAAAGGGGTAACCAGTATAGCCAAGGAACTTGAGATCATATCATATGAAGATTATCTGAAGAAGCTGTAATAGATGTTTATCCCAAGTTGATTTAGGGAAGATATAAAGAGAAATTTTCAAGTACTTTAAGGGCTATCATCTCTGCTAGGCCCCAGATCCAACAAGGAAGTCAGCCAATGTAAAATGGGCTGATTTGGGAGGCAGAGGGGTTTTCCATAATTGGAAGACTTCAAGCAAAGGCTCAATAATCAGTTGAAAGGAGAATGTGTTTGGACTAAATAACCTCTGGGGTCCCTTGCTACTCTAAGATTCTATAAAACATCAGATCACTTATACTCTCCTTGAAACTAACAACCTAGAGGCAGCTATGTGGCGCAGTGAATAGAGCACCAGCCCTGGAGTCAGGAGGACCTGAATTCAAATCTGGCCTCAGACACTTAACACTTACTAGCCGTGTGACCTTGGGCAAGTCACTTAACCCCAATTGCTCTGCCCTCCCCCCTCCAAAAAGAAAAAAATAGAAACTAACAACCTAGATCTTTATCCATATAAGGCCCTAAACAGATACCTTGGGGATCCCAAACTTTAGGGTGCCAGATGTACTCATGAGCCTGTGATTCTAGGGACCTATGAGATTTGGAGCTGACTATTTGAATAGGCTAAAGGATAAAACCAAGTGTGAGTTTAGCTTAACCTGGTCATTTTCTGACCCACTCAGAAAGAACTCCCTGCTCCCTCTCCTCACCACCTATGGCTTGGCCCCCTATGCTTTTTACTGACAAGCTATGAATGTGTTTTTGCCACTGGCCCCACGCCATTCCCCTCATAGGATCAAAGCTAGAAGACTGCCTAACATCAATTAGGCCACCTAATACAACTCCCTCATTTTATAAGGAAACTTGAAATCAAGTGACTTGCCCAATGTCACATACATGATAAGAAGCAAAGTGAGGCTTTGAACCCAGGTACTAATTCCAAATCCAGCATTCTTTCCACTGCACCACACCACCTGCCTTCTGAGTTATGTCATCACAGAACTCAAGAACTCCTATTAACTTCATATGGTTCTTCCCCAATTCTATGGCAGCCAAACTTCCAGTTCTTGTTCCCTTTAACTCTGTGCTGAAGTGAATGTTTTTGTTCTTTTCTCCCCAGAATCTCCTTCCTATCTCTCTCCTCAATCCCTCTTGCCTGTGCCTCCCAGGTCACTGTGCCTTCTGGAACCCACTCTCTAATGTTAACCATCTTCTCTTCAACCTCATTCTAGTCACCAGAAATTCTGCCTTCCTGCACTAAAGGAACACTGTTTCCACCAGAAGATATTGTATCACACTCTGCAGTACTTAGTACTTCTCTCATCTTCCGCAGCACATGGGGCCTGCAGAAGGACATTTACTCCACACATATGTATATTTACTTTCAATATATCCTGGTTGCAGTTATCTACTGGCCTCAATCTCATTTCCCCCTTCCTTTCTCAAGGAGTTCAATCAGGCCCTGGCTCCAATCTTCTCCACTCTAAAACCTACCTTCAGATTCAGGGGATCTCAATACAAACATCTATGTATCCTCAGAAATTCTGGCCGCCCAATTCATCAACTTCACCTCTCATGATTTTTTCATTCCACTCAAGCTTCCCATGTCCCTGTCCATACCTAGAATTGTGCCACCTCCCAGTACAAAACTTTGCAACTCATCTTTGTTCACAGTTGCCTATCTTTCCACTTCTCACTGTTCCCAAACATAAATTGTCCATTCTTAGCACAGCCTCCAACAAGCACCTCGACCTTTCCCTGTGCTTCCATTACATCACTTCTTCTCTGGTCTCACTTGGATTCCCTTAAGACATGAAGTATCTGTTTTCCTTGATCAAATTGGATGAGCTGGCCTCCGAGGCCTCTCTTCAGTATGGAACCTAGAATTGACCAATTCAACCACACACCATTCTCTACCCTTGAATCCCTTGCTGCCTCATCCTCTCGTCCAACTCCAGCAGATAGGGTTAACCATCCTATCAGCCTCCTTCATTTCTACCTTGCTGTTGAACACTAATGGAGAAAAGTTATATAATCACACCAATGAAGTTCACAACAAATCTGTTATCTAATTCCAAATGGTCACTCACTGCTGCACAGAAATCCTTTTATTTTTCCTTGATTGACCTCCTTGCACACTACAACAAAAGGTTATTCCAAACCCTCCCTTCTCTCTTCAAATTCCCTACCACCAACCTTCTCCCCTCTTCCCTCTCAACACAGGATCTCTACTTCTATTTGTTCTAGGAGCTACATTTCAAAGTGGACTTAGGAAAAATGAAGTGTCCACAAGAGGGCAACTAAGGTGATGAAGAAATTCAAGTTCATGCCATAAATGAACCAAGTGAAGGAGCTAGGAAGGTTTATTAGCTTTAGAGGACTGATAACCAGGGAAGAGCGGGGTCGGGGGTGGGGGAGGCCGCTCGGAGAGAGGGGGAGTGAATGATAGCTGTCTTCAAGTATCTAAAGGGCTCTCATGAGAAAGAAGAACTAGATTTGTTCTTTTTGGTCCCAGAAAGCCGAACTAGGAGCAATGATTAGAAGTTGCAAAGAAGCAAATTTAAGCCTAACAAAGGGTCAAAAGCAGAGTAGGCTGCCTTGGGAAGTGAGTGGGTAGCTCCTCACTGGAAGTCTTCCAGCAAAATCTGAATGACTACTTTTTGGGCAGGAAAAGAAATTAGTTTTCAGGTACAGGTTGGAGAGGCAGGCCACTGAGTTTCAACCCTTCCAACTCTAAACTTCTGTGTGACTTTACTGAGAAAACAGAAGCTATCTGCCATGAGCCCTCTCTTTTACCCCCAAATCCCTCTCTCTAGTCCCTAATTCTTTCCTCCTTTGCTGCAGTCTCTTGAGTAAAAGGATGCCTTTTTCCTTACTATATGTGCCCTTGTGATTCCATTCCATCATGTCTCCTCTTGGAGGATGCCCCCTCAATGATTCCCTCTCTCTCATTTTTAATCTTCTTTACCCACTGGCTAGTTCTCTGCTACCTCCAAACGTTCCCACATTCCTCCCATACTTAAAACCTTCTCTTGACTATTCTGTCATCCTCCCTCAAGCTATTATCTTGGTTTTCCCTTTCACAGCTGAACTCCTAGAAAAGGTTATCTGTATTTGTTGCCTCTATTTCCCCACCTCTCAGGAATTTAGCTTCTAACCCATTGCCCCCAAGAAACCAGTGACTTCTTAACCACTAAATCCATTGTTTTTTCTGTCTTCATTGTACTTGACCTTCTTCTTGGCTCACCTCTTAAATATCCAACCACTCCTTTTCAGTCCCCTATGCTGGGTCATCACCATAATCTAGGGGCAGCTGGGTAGTACAGTGGACTTGGAGGAAGACCTCAATTCGAATCTGGCCTCATACACTTGTGATCCTGGGCAAGTGACTCAATGTCTCTCTGCCTCAGTTTCCCTATTTAAGAAAGGGGAATAATAATAACACCTACCTCCCGGGGTTGTGGTGAAGATCAAAGGAGATGATATTTATAAAGTGCTTAGGCACACAGTTGTTGCTGTCAGGCGTTTCAGTTGTGTCCGACTCTTTGTGACCTCTTTTGGCCTTTTCTTGGCAAAGATACTGGAGTGGTTTGTCATTTCCTTCTCCAGTTCATTTTACAGATGAGAAAACTGAGGCAAACAGGGTTAAACGACTTATCCAGGGCCATATATCTAGTGTCTGAGGCTGCATTTAAATTCAGGTCTTCCTCATTCCTGGCCTGGGGCTCTATCCACTGAGCCATCTAGCTGTCCTGGCATGTAGTAGGTACTTAACAAATGCTTGTTTTTAAAAATGGCTTCTTAGGTGTCTCTTTCAGCTCTAGATCCCATGATTTCCCACCTACTAAGCAGGTGCACCCCTTAGTTGTCTCTCTATGCTTTCAGAGATCTCATCTATTTCCCATGAGTTTACAGGATCATCTGTTCTGATGACTATCCTGCCCTAATCTCTCTCCAGAACTTTAGTCCTATAATGTCCACAGCCTGCTAAATATCTCTGCAGAGATGTACCAATGACATCTCAAATACGTTCCAAATAGAACTCCTATTTTCCCCACCTCAAGAATTCCCCCGCACCTCCAGAGGGCACCGCCCTGCTTACACTGTTGAAGGTTTACAGCCCGGGAGCCATTCTCAATTCTTCACTCGCTCTCAGCTCCATAGCAAACTAGCTGACATTTAACAATCCCACAATATCTTGAGCATCCATCCTTCTCTCTCCATTCACACTACCCTAATTCAGCCCCTCACTGCCTCTGAAATGAAAACCCTCCTAATTCGTCTCCTCGCTTCTGGTCTTTTCCTCTTTCACACTAATGTGAAATTGACATCTTTAAGCAACAGATTTGATCACATCACCTTTCTGTTCAGAAATCTTCAATGCTTCTCTAGCTCTAGACAAAACAGAAACTTCTCAGCTTCACATTTAAAACCCTCGACAATCTGGGGCCAACCTACCTTGCCATGCTGATCTCATAGTCTGAGGTTTTTTCCTGGACTGGATCTGTGATTTCATTGGTGTCGAGTTCAGGAAATTTCCTCCACCAGTGTAGAGTGCAAGTGCTTGGCAATCTAGGGTCTCTGAAAGTTGCCTGAGGCTCAGAAGTAAGGCCATTTGCCCCGGTCACAACACCATGTCTGTTAGAACCCAAAGCTTCCCGACTCCAAGGCCAGCTCTCTAGCCACTACTCCATGCTCAATAAATGGTGGTTGAATTGACCACAAGATCAATCTAAGTCAGAAGAGTAACAATGGCAACCAGAAAACAAACTAAGGCTGTTGGAGGGTGCGTGGAGAGAGGCCTGGTGCCCAGGGCAGTCCTCTCCCGGGGGCAGAGCAGAGTCGGTGTGCTTTGCTCAATGATGGGTACCACATTTAGGCAGCATGCTGAGAAGCAAAGAATATCCAGAGAAGGGCAACCAGGATGGTGGGAGACCTTAATATGCCACGTGATGATTAGTTGAAGGAAGACTAGAGAAGATTAGATTTAGGGGGGAAATGATAGCTGTCTTCAAGTACTTGAAGGGCTGTCCTGTAGAAGAGAGATTAGACTTGTTTTACTTGTTTTTCTGAGCCTGAGAGGACACAACTAGGAACAAAAGGGGTAAGTTGCAAAGGGCAATTCAAGATCAAAATGAACTTCTTAATAACTGGCAAGGTCACAAAACAGAATGGGCTGCATGGGAAGGGCGTGAATTTCCCCTCAATGACAGGTCTTTGGGCAAAGGCTAAATGTTCACTTGCTGTGGAGGAATTACAGAGGAATTTTGGTTTGTGCACAGGCTGGACTAGATGCCTCTAATACCTCTTCACACTCTGAGATGTGGGGATTCTGAAGCATTCACAATCCAGCAGCATTGAAATGTACATATTTTACTGTATTTTATTACTCAAACCAAGTTTCTTGAGATTTTTATCTTTCCAAACTGGAAATTTGAGCCCCAAATGAGCTGAGCTTCAAAGATTCACTTCCCTGTGACTGCAGCTGCCTTCCCGACCTTGGATTCTCCACGTCCTATTTTCTCACACCACACAGCCAATCCGCTGCCAGCTTCTGTCCTTTCTATCTTCATTACCTCACTTACAAGCATCCCTTTCTCTCTGATCACACAACCGCCACCCTTAGTATTTATCCTCATCACCTTGCATCTGAATCAGTGCAAAAGTTCTAAAAAGTTCTCTACATCTGTTGTCTCACTTGATCCTCACAACAATCCTAGAAGATGAATGCTATAATTATCTCTATTTTCCAGAAGGAGAAACAGAGGCTGAGAGAAGCTAAGAGGCTTGTCTATAGGATCACACATCGACTAAGTGGTTCCCTATCACATCCAGGATCCAATACCTGGCCTTTGCCCATCTTTGCAGTCTTCCTATATTTGACAGTAACTATGAGACCGTGGCCTTCTCTCTACCTCCAGATCCTAGACCAAGTGTGAGGAACCTGTGGCCTTCTAGGTCCTTGGGTGCCGCCTTTTGACTGAGTCCAAGTTTTATAGAACAAATCCTTTTATTTGGGGGATTTGTTCTGTGAAGTTTGGATCCAATCAAAGGGCTGCACTTGGGGACCTAAAGTGCTACATGTGACCTTGTGGCTCCAGGTTCCCTACCCCTGCCCTAAACCTTTTCACTGGCTATCAACTGTAACTAGAATACGCTTCCCTTCCTCTTCTCCATCTCTTAGCTTCTGGGCTTCCTTCAAGACTCCTGTGGAATCCCACCTTTCCCAGTCCTTCTCCTCCCACCACCACCTGACACCTCCCATCAGCACTGGACGTATTTTGCACGTACATTATTTACATGCTAATCCCCCCACTGGAATGTGAGCTCCTAGAGGAGGGGGGCTGTGTTTTTGCTTTTCTTTGTATCCCCAGGAGCTCAATGTCATGTGTGGCACCCAGTACAAGTTTAATAAATGCCTGTGGACTGAATAATTTCAACTTAAATCCAAATCTTTTCCATTAGCAAATCAGAAACTACTCAAGGATAAAGATAGTGGTTTCAGTAGTTTAAAATAATTTTCATCAACAAATTATATTACAACCTAACAATATTTTAATTGTTGACTTTTAAAAATCTTGTCTTTATTTCTATTTTTATAGCACTTTCATTTCCACATCTACCCCTCCCCTTCCTTACCCAGCAAATCATCCCTTCTAACAAAGATTTTAAAAGATGGAAAAAGTAGTTCAGTTCAACCAACCAATAAAGCACATCTGACAATATCTGTAATATTCCACCTCCTAGCTCCCCATCTCTGTATACAAAGAGGGAAAGGAAGCCCACTTTCTCAACTCTTCTCCAGGGCTAAACTTGATCTTTATGAGTCTAAAGCTATTTTAAAGAACTTACCGATCTGAACTACTACTATCATCTTTGCTACGTAGGTGGCTAAATCCTTGGGAGAAATTCTCTTTTGGGGATCGCTTTGGACTGTATGCCATCGTCACTGGCGTTAGCATTATATCTCTTTTAGCTGTAGAGAAGAAAAAAGAAGAGCTTTTTCTGTAGAATGTAGATCATCTCATATTATCAAAATATATTTGCAACACTAACCAAAACTAGTTTTTTTCAGAAATTTAGAAGTAAACTGGAAATAAATTGGAAACATCACTGGAATACTGAACATGTCTACCACACAATAATCCACACAGCTTCCTCGTTATCACCTAAAAAGGAAATCTCAGGTACAGAACTTTGCTACTCAACAAGGGAGAAGGTGATTGCTATTCAGTGCCCTTGATGCCAATGAACAGATGCCTCCATTTTCATCATGGCTTAAATTCTTACACTGAATATTCAATTAAAGCAATCACCTAACTTATCTTCTTATCTTTTTACATGGGAGAAGGAACAAGAAATTCTCTTGACTCGAGAAAATTCCATGAGAATAACTCTCCACTTAGCTCTTTGGTCCCGCTCAGGGTAAGTGCAAGCATCCAGGAGCTCCCTCACTCAGCAAGCCTTTATTGAAGGCCTGCTGTGATCAGAGAACTGTACTGGATATAGGCATAAATATTCAATTCTTAATAGGTACAAATCACCTTTCATTTTTTTAGGACGCAAGAAAGGTATCGCTTTAATCCTTACTTGAAGCACTTGATTTTCGGTTTGAAGGTGGGAGGGATGACGACCTCTGTGAAGATGAGGAATTATATTTCTTGGATCTTTGATGAAAACCCTTCTCTGGGGACCGATTTCTACTGAAAGTGGTCTCAGGAACAAACCCTACAGTTTGACGGCGACTTAATGTTTCTGTTAAAGACAAATATAAAGAAATATGGTTTCTGTATTTTCTGTCTTCACTAATAAATGGTTACGAAAGTCTTTCTTTCCAGTTGGCTCTTGTACTGCTGCCCTGAATGCTATTTTTACCCATAACTGGGTTACAGTGATTAATCATTAACTCGTAGAATAGAACAATTATATTCGCTTAAGAGAAGAAAATCTTGCATGTGAAATTTACAATAAATACATTCCTGTTCTCACTTTACATACAGCAAACATACAGTCTTCAAAATAATTTTATTTATTTATTTGTTTCCTTCTTCAGCAAACTGAAGCACTGACGTAATCTAGGAGGTACTCATCGAGTAAGAAAGAGACAGGACCAAGTTAGGCACACTGAAGAATAACAAGACATGAAGGCAATTAAAATATTTAATATTTCACTCCTGTCAAAAGATGTCTACTGATAGAGATGTGGAAATAAACAATATTTACTGCTATCCATACTTTATTACTGTCACTATTACTAGATTATTATGACTAAAATTTCTTTTATACCATTCTACCGTTTAGAGAAATAAAATATAATATGAAACTGAAACTATTCAAATAACCATAAAAATGACATACAAACCTTAGTAACCAATAAGTGAAAAACATGGTAGGCCTTTTGATGAAAAGGCAAGATACTTCTATAATTTTTAAAATATGTCCATGAATCAAGTCAACAAAACATATTCAGAAAAAAGTAAAATTTTCCTTTCCCTTACATTATCACTCCCATTAACAGCTCTTGCTTATGCCTTTGAAAAAAAAATCAGAATCATTTGCAATCTACACTACTGCCCTTCATGAATCTTCCCTGGTAATAAAGAAAAATATGAGCTAAATGAAGTGACTGTTTCTGACAACAGGCATCATTCCACCCCCACAGTACCTCCCCACAATTCTCTACCAAGAAAGGGGATGTATGTTTTCTTTTCTTTTCTCTGAGACCAACCAACATAGAACACTGTAATTAATCTCAGTTTTATAGCATTTTACTGTTGCTTTATACTTTTTCTTTTTAAACCACTGTCAGATGTGATGGAAAAGTTGTTTCAGTTACTCATCTATAAAATGGGCTTTAAACCATAACATAATTACTGTAATTTTACTCCATTACTTGAGCAATTTAATACTAAAAAAGGAATGTCATCTATACAAATAAAGTTAATATACAGCAAGAAAAGGAACAAATATTTACTGTTTGATGTGTCCTCGTTCTCTGTCTGTGTGCCCCAATGTTTAAATATTTTTCCTTCTTCGTGATTTTTATAAACGTTGAGGACTGATGTATCTGAAGACTCCCTTTGTTTTAAACTTGTTGTTGAGTCTTTGAGTGGACAGTCCTTTTCGGGAGGTGTATGGTACCTTAAAAAGTTTTTGTTAAGCACATAAGTAACTAAGACCAATTTGCTATATAAATAGCATGACAGAGGTGATTGATGATTATACTCAAAACTGAATGAAATGCTTTGCAAATTAAAGCCTGTTCCCAAATCCAAGACAAAAAAGAACCAGAATAACGTACCCCCATTCAGATCTAGACAAAGCAAACAAACGACAAGCAAGAATAGAGTTAAAAAAAACCCCAGAATGATGACCCTTCAAGATGTTCCATGCAACAAAAGACAAATGAACCTCTTAAAATATGTCTGTGAAAATCTCTGTAGCTCACCAAAATGTTTTGCAAATAAATGAAAACACAAGAGCATTTCCTACATATGTTGTATTCTGAAGTTATCCTACCTAAGAGTGTAGGATTCCCCAAGCTGGTTATCGACCAAACTATCTTGACTGTCTAAAGGCTGGCCAGTAAAGATGGAATATTCTGCTCCTGGTATCAACCACTTCCGCCTACTAACGTCAGAAGCTGTTACCGTGCTACTGGAGTGGAAAACATCAGGATGGTTAAGAAAGAGACAAAGTAAGGCATTCTTTTTTTTTAGTGACTTGTGGCTTGCTCATTTTAATGAAAAAATTAACATTCTGATCAATGAAATTTAAAAAGACAATACAGTAACATGATAAAAACAAACTAATAAATACTTAGAAGGAAATGCTTAAGACAAACTTTATTTGCTAAAAAGACTGAACTCATCATTTATACTATTTTTAAAGTTACTGCCAGTAAACAAGTCTGTATTCTATATGGGTGCTAAAGTTCAGTTTACTTTAGACCAAATTTTTTAAAAAGTTAATTACTATACATTACAAATGCATATTATTGTCTATAGACAATACTGCAGAACTATATTTACCATAGTCTAATTAATACAACAATAGTTATTCCAAAACTTTTTATAAAAAATGTCAAATTTAAATAAAAATTGTGGTAATGTTAAAACTGGTTGTGAATTTTACCGACCCCCAAGTACATAATGAAGAATCGGAGACCAATGCCAGGGTTAGACAAGCCCTCTATTAAAATTTAACGCCCATCTTTTATTTGCCCCTAAGAAAAAAACACTGAAGTTCTAAAAATGGACATAACCCTTATCTTATAATACAGATGAGATGGAATAGCTTACCTAGTAAGGGATGGTGATATTTGATTTTTTGTAATAATACGGAGTTTTGACAAATTTTCATGTTCTACTTGCTTGATCTGGGCTTCCAGTTTTGAAATTGTTCTAATTCAAAAGTAATAAAATATATTCAAATACTTTAAGATATAAACCCTCTTTATTTCAACTATTTTATTTCTAGAAACAGATATTCATAGGGAAAAAAAAAACAGGGAGGAGGTACCCCTGATTTAGAGATCTTGTTCTTTGATTATAAGTTTACTATGAAAATCATGCCAAAGATAAAAACTGAGGGGAAGAAGGGGAGAAAAAAGAAAAAACAATCATAGTTATTCAATTCCATAAAGGAATTTCAAAGGCTACAATGGGAGAAGAAAATATTATTAATGCTTTAAACTTTATATAGAATAGCTTATTAATCTAAGAATATGTGTGAAAAATTACACCATATGCATTTTAAAGTCTAAATACAATCCATGATAAAAACACAGTGCACAATTAGGCAAAAAGATCTAATAAAACTAAATGCAATATTCAAATAAGTATTGTTTTAAAATGCCGATTTCATGTTATCTAGAGTTACTTTAGTTAATATAAAAGTCTCAAAAGTAAGAATTTTATAAGTATCAATTAGAAACTTTTCTGTTTTCACTAAAGAGAAAGCCACTCACAAATAAGAGGGATTCAGGTGAGATATTAATAAAACTTGCCTAACTTTTTTTTTAAAGAAATGTGATCCAACAGACTTAACTAAAGGGGGCTTTATTTACTGTACCCCTGTTCCCAATGTCACTTTCCAAAAACAGCAATATTCTCTTTTGCTGATATTTTAACACGTGCTCTTAAAAGAATAATAAAAACAGCTGACATTTATATAACACCTACTATGTGCCAGGCACTGTACTGAGCATAAAACTGAGGCAGACAGACATTAAGTGACTTGCCCAAGGTCACACAGTAAGTGTCTAAGGTCTCATTTGAATTCAGGTTTTCCTGACTCCAGGAGTGGCACATTGCTATCCACTGACACTCTATTTCCTTCTAAACCAAAATTCACCACCTTCCCTGAAGCATAGGTTGTCTATTTAGGCTGGTGTTTAAATTAGCTAAACAAACTGCTTCTAGAATGAAACAGAACCAGGGAAGAGTTGAATTCCTATTTAGAATAAGGACCTGAATTCAAATTCGACCTCAGACATGCACCATGTGACCGTAGGCAAGTCACTTAACCTCAATTGCTTCTCCCTACTCCCCCTCAAAAATTTCTTTTTAGTCCTGTCTACATAGTGATTAAGGCTGTATCTATGTCAAAAAAAAAGTACAACAGAGAAAAATGTACACTATGATGGCAACAGCTATATAACCATTCTATAAAGCTGACGATAACAGCAATTTTTATGCTTCAATGAAAATCTCATTCTTCCTATACAATTTAAATAGTCATGTATCCTGAGCGTGCAATTAAGAAGTATTTGTTACAATCACATAAAAGGTAGCACCACATTTTACCTTCTCAAATCAGAAATCTGAGTATTTGCATCAAACAATTTGTTCTCAGTTGTATTTAGTGTATCCTAAAAAAATAAAGGAACATTTAGAAAACAATGTAGATAAATACGTCTTTGTACTACTTACTTACATCTAGAATTTGTAATCCTGTTACTCTAATGTTTTACCAAAGAGTTAAAAAATGCAAATTCATGTAATTCTATAGACGTGAAATCCTTCATGTTTACTTCAGACAATTCTGACCAAAAATAAACATAGCCTTTGCCCAAATTAGGTAAACAAGTCAGTGAGTTATCTCAAATCAATCAGGTGTGACATGTTCTGACTGAGTAGGAACCAACTAACTGGAAAATGAATAAACCATGAAAGCTTAAATTTTCTTGTTCTTTAGTAGAATAATCTTTCCAAAATGTAGTCCTCAAATTTAGTTCAAACCAAAAATTCAAACACAATCAGCCAACAGTTCTGTAGGACACAGGTGAAACAACGTCCCCGTAAGAAACTCTTAGAAAATAAAGCCTTTATTAGCATCTTCCAATATTATTTAACAACATGTGGTACTTGACCACTTTTCAAAGCAGTTCTCATCTTGTCTGATCTTTATAACCTTGTGAAAGAGATATGATATGATATGATATGATATGATTCTGCCGATGAACAAACAAAAAGAACTAAGTGATTGGATCTGCTCAGAGTCATAGAGTGACTTAGGCCTAGAGCCAAATCCATATGACTCAGTTCAGTGCTCTTTCCACTATTCAAAATATAAATGTTCAGTCTCTACCTTTACTCTTTCATGTTGTTTTCCAAGGGATTGATATTCTCCTAGAAGCTACAAGAAAAAGAATAAACTTTACTATAACATTACCCATTACAAAATATCATAGAACTACAATTTGTAATCAGCCAGTAAAAGGATTGAAATTCATTTGTTAAAAATAAGATTTTAACCAAACTTAGTTACAATGGTAGACTTAAAATCAATCTCAAGTAAAACAAAACAAAAAAAAGGGAAAAAAGGCAAGACTTCTCAAAGCTACTCGAAGTCTGGTTCCTAACATTTTTACCTTACCAGACACACAGATGGTAAGTCAGACATCTCAACAGCTAAGCTGAAGACAGAAAGTAACCGGGTAGGTAGGGGTGATATCAAAGTCTTTTAAAGCTCTGTCTCCCTGTTGTTGCAAGATGGTAAGACCCAGCTGTCTGGACTGGCATAGTATAAAGGCAGTTAGAGCAAAGTTATATTAAATTCAAATGTACTTTGAAAAAAAGTAATAATGAAATCAAATTAGTTTATAAAAATACTGTAACAAAAGAAAGCATTACTAAAACCTTAGCTAGAAGTATGATAAAGAGCTACCATGTTTTGTCACTTACAGCTTGAAACATTTTGTTTTCTTGTTTTATTCTAGCATCTTTATCATCTGAGAGTTTGCAAGCCTTATCAAACGCTTCTTCTAGATCCGTTAGTCGGGATTTGAGTCGATTGATGGTGTTATCTTTTTCTTTGTTACTTGCTCGCATTTCCTCAATACGTTCCTGCAAAATTTTGGAAGCATTACTGGCTGCATTGAGGTGTTCTCTCAAATCACTCTACAAAATAAAAACAAAGATAACTCTAAGTTATTCTTAATGGATGAACACACACATTTCTACCTCAAATACCAAATATAGCATAAGTGTTAAGAGGATAGAATGCAAAGTTCATCACTGTGGACAGAAAATGGAAAATAGCATCAAATTGAAACATCCCATGGGAAAGTGATAGAACCAGTGGAGAAGAGCTGAGAAACCAAGTCCTCCAAAAAGACGATGCTTTCCTTCACTCTCTGTAGTTAAAGTGAGTCATTCTGGCAGCAGAAAGATTCTAAAGGCATGGTGCAGTTTGATGCTTATCACTTACATACATATTACACACAAATGAATCCATGGATTTAGGAGTGGTTTCTCCCCTTCTATCTTCTACAAAAATGTAAAATGAAGTAAAAAACATCCAGCTAGTACCTATACCAATCAAATGTAAAAGAAAAAGATGCAGGACAAAACCAAATATTTTCACTCTAACACCTAAATGCAATGTTTAGAGGGATAAACCTTGGGCAATACATGAAAGATAGGATTTATTTCAAAGCAATGGAAAATTAGAGCATTAACATACCACACAGGGATTCCTTTAATGTAAAGGCGGGAACTAAATGGCTGAGATCCCTTTCAACTCTTAAATTTTGTGATTCATTACACTGAGATTGTGATATTCAATCACAAAAAAGAAATCAACCTTCACAAGAAGATAGCCTAAAAGATCTGATGCTAAAAATAGCAACGATTAAATTAAATTGCATTTTAAAGTTTGCAAGTCACTGTCCTTATAAAACCTCCTTCCTTCATATCTCTATCCGATGTAATACAGAAAGCATAAAGCTAGCTGAACACAACATGAATTACTTACCACTTCCATTTCCAGCAAATCATTTTTGTTCTCCAGAATTTTCATATGAGCACTGGCCTCATTCAGAGCACCACCTAATTGGTCACATCTAAAACCATAAATCAACAATCAGAAGAAAATCACCACAAAATTTAAAAATTAAGAGAATGAAACCTCTTTCCTGAGGAATTACACAGAGAGCTAGTTAATTTTCAGCATATAAGTTAAAACTGATTATTCAGTGTTAGCTAAAATCTAAGACGTTACTTTAATAAAAGATATTTCTAAAGATAATTGATGATATTCTAATGGTTTGAGGAATAAATGTATTTCAAAAACTACCAAAATTTCAACATGTTACTTAATTGATATGAGTGTATGTATGTACATCCTGCTCAAAATTTAAGACAGAGCGAACCACAAACTACTTAAACATAATAATAAAAAATCAATCTACCCTGAGGCCATCGATTGTATAGGATCATGGAGTCAGTGCAGAAGTGACACATATGATAAATTCTGTACTGTCAAAGAACTGGCTTTAGTTGGGTGGAACCCTTTTCTAAGTCAACCAATCACTAGACTCTTATCTTGACAAAAGTATCCCATCTGCTGCCTCATATATTCAAACTCAAAAACCTACTAAAAATCTGAAGAGAATGAAACAAGAACTGACCCTAATACTGTGACTAAACAGAAAAAAACGCTTCATGAGAAACCAACAGTATGATTCCATATAAAGCAGATTTTCTAACTACATGGTCAATTTAGAAAAATAATATATAAGGGGGAGAAATGAAGCAGAACAATTCATTATCTGCCATGTGTCTGACCAAACATGTTGGAAGAGTCTCTGTGAAAGATTTTATCCTCAAATAATTTTATCCTCACCTAAAAGTGATTAAAGTGTAATGTTAGTAGTCATCTGCTATAACAACTATATAACACATCAGTACTACATTTAAGATGCCAGTAATACTAATTTCTATCATTCTAACATAATGAAATTTGAGTTTTCAATTCTTATTTTTATATGGCAAAGTTAAATATCATAAATGTCACCAAGCTTAACAGTCTAACCCTACTGAATGAAAATTTACAGATATATCCTAGAATTTTCTGAAAAAGAGAATAAGACACAAGGGTGGGGAACCTACGGCCTTGAGGCATGACACATACATTTGGGGAAGAATATTAGATTTCAAGTTAGAGAAACTTTCATTTTACAGGAAAGTCATAATAATACACTCTACCTCTCTGCAAGACTCTGGTTAGTTTTCTTCATATCTCCATATACAGATGCTTCACTCCTCTCTAATTGTTGTTTCAGGTTATGTATCTCTGAGTCATAATATGCCCGGAGATCGGCTATATGTCGGGCATGCTTCTCCCTCAGGTTCTGTCTCATTCTGGTTGCAGGGAGCAAAAGAGAATTAAGTTTGAGTCAAGGCTTAAGAACACATAATAGGTTGTTTCTTTGCCTATCCATAACAGGCCTATACAATGGATATTAAAATAAATTAATTTAACTTATAATAAATTCATTTATAAGATCATAAGTGCTGTTAATATTTTTAAATGTCTCCTAAAAATTCAGAGATTTTTTCATGTACAGAGATCATCTCGTTCAATACCTTCATTCTACAGACAAGTGGCAGACAGAGACCTACAGAAGTAAACATGACATATAGTACTTACTATGGACAAGGTACTACTTTTTTAAATTAATGATTTGATTTTTTTTGAAGATGTAAGGTATAAAATATAAATACTAAAATCTTTTTTATTATCTTCTACATCAGCAAAAAAACACTTTATTTTTTGCTCCAGATTTGTTATTTCAATGATGTAGGACACTTTGCCCATACAAACAGGAAATTCATCTGTAACAAAATTATGGGAGACTGCCCAAGTACACGTAGTGAGAGGTTAAATAACTGATTTGCCGAGACCACTAATACAGCTAGTACACGCCAGAAGCAGAACTTGAACTCACATTTTACCTGACTCCGATGCTGGCCTGCATCCACTATCTACTCTCCAATATATGAGAGAAAAAAACAAACAAAATTGGTAAATAATTTGATTGCATTTAAATAATCATACATACTTGGACAATGCAACCGGGTCTTCCAGGCAGGTCATTGAAACACTGCCTTCTGGCAAACTGTTGTCTACACTTGCAACTCGGGAATGAGTGACAGTGGTTGAATTGTTTTCTTCATCTTCAGTGTTGAATGAAATTTCATTACTAGCAACAGAATGTGCTAAAGGAAAAACAGAGCTGGCCCTACTTTCATTTTGGAGTGCGTGACTTGGCCAAGAGTCTATAGGTAAAGTTTTAATAGCTGAAGGATAGTTGGGGGATCTATCTAATTGAGAGGAGGTAACATTACTTATTTGTGAAAATGAGTCTGTGTCAGAGTGACTAGAAATACTAGGATCCAATATGGACTCTGGTGAGAAAGACAATCTTTCAAGATTACATCGAAAGTTATTTGACTGAATCCCTGAAATCTGTTGATTTGGCTTCCTGTGTAGGGCTGGATCTAGAGTTAATACCTAAAAGTAAAAGAAACAAGAATAAGCAATGATATTTAATGTTCTTTTTAAAATGAAAAACTTTATTGATGTCATATATAGCTTATCAAAAGTCAAAGAGCTTATCATAAAAGTTAGAGTCACAAAGCACCTCACATTTTGAGTCTGTAGTATTCAAACAGCATTCCATACAGGAAAAAAACCAAGTAGATGAAGAAAACGCACTGTCCAGATTCAGACATGTAGCAGGCAGGGGCTGCTCACTAAGGCAGGACATATATCTTACATGGGCTCTGCAAAGAGACAATTAGCTGGGCCCAGAACTGAGTAAAGAAGGAAGAAATCTGGCTTGATCACATTCCAGAAACTAAACAGGCACTTTCAACAATCCCGAACTTTTTAACATCAAGATTCTAGAAATAATGTACCAGAATCATGGGATATACTATCTCAGGAGAATCGGAACTAGAGGTGACCCAAAGGACAACAGGAAAACATTTGATGCCATTACCTCTGGTGGATGACTGGGATTAGAAGAAGATGGAAGAGTCCATTCAGATAATTGCTTATTTTTCCTTTGATTCGTATGATAAATATCCTTCAGTGATGGCAGTTTCATTTCATTAGCGGAATTAGGCTTTTAAAATATAAAACAACATATTTTAATATGTGTAAATGTTTTTGTTGTATTGTTGCTATTGGACACCACACCAAAAATACTGGCCTGTGATTTAGAGATTTTTAAACTAGATTGTTAAGATTAGCAAGGTACTGAAAAAGGTTATAGATCACCATCCACTGCAAATGAAAGCCTCTGATTAAAGGGAAAAATAATCTTTCCTGAAAGATTTCTTCCATTTGGTCCCAGGGAACAGAACTAGAAACTATAAGAAAAAG
>CM053580.1:561644859-561666001 GCA_028627135.1 Pseudochirops cupreus | reverse complement strand
TCTCTCTCTCTCTCTAGTTCTTTAAGTTCAGTTTTTCCTCAACAGCAGTGATGCCGTGTCATAAACTTGCATTTATCTACCTGTAGTTTTTTTGTTTATCCTCCTTTAGAATAAAAACACACTGGCTGGTGACGACTATGCATTTTGTGGCCATGGAATACATATGACTAAGTGGCCCATGCAGACCAATGTTTGACCTAAAATAAAAATACATTTTGCCATTGCCTGATAATGTCTTTAAGATTATTATATTAACCAATGGAAAGGGTCTGTGTATTACATTTCACTTTAAACAAATCATGATGTGCTTCAAGTGAAATGTAAATGTGTGCATATATGTAAAGTATATATGTATATATACAAATATATAATATATACATATGTACACATATAAAACTGAGCTTTACAAAACAAAAATTGGGCATTAACTTCATATTTTTCAAAAGAGTGTTTGCTTTCCAAAATAAGATTTACCATAAAATTCCCTTATTAAATAATTAACTCCCTGGAGAAATGGAAATGTAGTACAATTTACAAAAATTTTAGTTACATACATATTATTAAGACATCAAATATAGAAAGGAGGGTACATTTCATAAACATTTCTCTACTTCAAACATATGCATAACAAAATTCTACTGCTGAAAAAATGTGCATATAGTTTTTAATGATGTCAAATAATTGGAAAATACAACAGGGACTTTCTAATTATTCCTATTTTGAGAGTACAGCTTGTAACAATCTAGCATAAACTTGAAGAAATTCAGATTTTAGAAGGTGCACTTTAAAAAAACTATTCAATCAGTCAACAAGCATTTATTAAACATTTACCACGTGCCAGTCACTATACTATGTTAGGTCTATCTGGATGCCAGAGATACTTCAGGGTAATTTGACTGACTACTATTAAAGAATTAATAAAAAAATTAAAGAATTATTAAAGAATTTTAAAAATTATTAAATTTTATTTAAAGAATTAAATTATTAAAGAATTCTACTCTGATGTCTAACAGTGACACAGAAGTGAGCCTGGGTTCTCACAGGCTATGCCAACAAGGCACAAAGAGCCAGATCAGGCAAGTCCTATCCATCAAGTTGCAAAGGCTTCAGGTAGAGGGCAGTGTGTATGTATATGTCATCTAGGAACATAGGGTGTATGAGAGATTACCACCTGCATCTTGGGAGGGAGCAACCACAGCCATGAAATCACAAATCTCTGAAGCATTAAAGTAATATCTAGTTTGAAAGGCTCCATCTAATAAACACTGCAGATATCTGGTCAGCACTCCTGACAATATCCCAACTGAAAGTATTTATAAATTATGCTCAACTTAATAAATGAACTTGTTTTCAAAGCATGAAAACTAATCACTCACCTGTTTGGTTTTCCACAATGTGCTTCAGAAATCTTATTTTCACTGGCAAAATCATGTTCATATTCACCAGGAAAAATAGAGACGTCCTCTTTGAGTGCTGAGGCATACTCTTCTGTGGTCTGGATACACAGGCTCTTGTTCTTGGTATCGCTTACAAACGACTCCTTCTGGGGCATAGGGGTTAGATGTTTGCCTTTGGAAATGTCTTTGTGCTCCCTGAATTCTTTCGAGTCTTTAGATTTGTAAGGATTTCGTTCTGAGATAAAAAAATTACTATACCCACCATCGTTCATTGAAAAACTATCCATAATGCTGTCTTGATGTGAAGAAAATGTTTTTGGTCGAATTTCAGTTTCTTTAAGTTTAGGATAATTGACAACGTATTCATTTCTTTCACAGCTTTCAGAACACAACCCCATTTGACTTTCTAATGTAGAAAAATCGCTTGTTCGTTTGTCAGGGGAATGTCTGTTACTGGAAGACCAAGAAGCATTACTCTTCTGTAATTTAATTAAATTTCTTATCTCTTCTTCAACATGCTGAAAATAAAGTACAGGAAAATGTGTAAGAAAGACAAGAAAGCACATGGAATAATGTCATCTGAACTTATTACAATATTCATATATTTTTACAAATTTTACAAATTAGCTAAAATACCGATTCTAGAACACTCATTCATTTGTACAAGACATATAGGTCAATGACGTCATGTATCATATAAGTCACTTTGCTGTAGGGATGGCAAAGTAAAAATGCGCAAGGGCAAAGGTGAGCTGAACATGCAAGCAAGTTCTCACTTTGATTTGGTTACTGAATTGTTCTTGCTGGGCAACGATCTGCTGCTGCCGCTGTGCCTCCACCAAACTGAATAGCTGTAACCACTTAGCCTAGGAAATGTAAAAAAAAAGAATGATTCAAAAGAGAAAACTGGTTGTCTGACAGCACAATAATATGAGGCTATAGTAATGGCAATGTTTCTTAACAAAATGTATCATAACTGAATAAGCTACAATAAAGAATTTCTAAAAATAAAGATGACTGAATACAGGAAACCTTCAAAACTATTATAATACTTCAGAGTTTGGAGGAAATGATTGAGAACAATATGATCAAAATGACCTTCGTTGTCATTTGGAGAAAATATGGAATTCAAAATCTTACGGAATTGAATGTTGAAAACGAAAAATAAATTAATATAAAAAAAAAAAGAAAAGAAATGTACCGTTCCTTGTGACTCTTCACTTATTGGAGGCAGTTAATACTTGAAGTTTTCCTCCACCTTCATTCTCTTTACCCCACCCATATCGGTTAATGATTTCTGAATACTTAAAATGTTCCTGGGAAAGAAAGTCTATACCATAAATTCAAAGAATTGTTCTATACTGTGAATAATTACTCCAAAATGTATTCTTTGATATAGCTGATATAATCATACACAGAGTTTAAGTAAAACAAGTTATAAAAGAAGTAAATAGGTTATTCCATAGATCAGGGAATCCTAACTATAGATCTCCTTTGGGAGGCTGGTGAAGCCCACGGACCTCTTCTCAGAATATCTCAAATATTCTTAAATGCATAAAATAAAATACATAGGATTATAAGGAAAACCAGAGTTTAGTCATAATAAGGATGGATTTTTTTTTTCCCATCTGGGTTCATGGACCCTCTAAAATTTAATCCTTGCCATACATGGTCTTGGGGCACAATGACAGGTAACTCCCCTGCAACTTCCTTTAAAATATTCTTCTATTGAACTCAACAAGCCCTTATTAAACACCTACTATGTTCAAGGTATGAAAGCCACAAAGAAAAATATTTTTAAATGGTTTCTGCCTCAAGGAGTTTTACGTTTTCCTGGAATTCCATCACCCCTTGTTCTAAACGGGACAAGCCACTTAAATGATTATGTCCACAGCAAAACAAAGTGTTGAAAATAATGAAAAACTAAGTTGTCTGGAAGGTCTGTGGTCAAAAGCAACTCATCTTTCCAACATTAAGATTGCCATTGTTTCCACATGTCTAAATATACTACCACATATTTTAGTTCTATGCAATAAACTGAGGAATGATATAAATCAAATTTAAAGAAAATATCAGGGAGAGATAGGGAGAAAATCTGGAACTCAAAATCTTGTGGAAATGAATGTTGAAAACTAAAAATAAATAAATTTTGAAAAAATATATATCAAATATAACCGAATACCACACTGTAGGTGTGATCTGATCTTATCTTGAGGCAAGAATAATTTAATTTACTAAACAAATGAACAATAATGACATAATAAGAAAATCAAGGGCAAATTTATATCAGAAGTTCCACCCTTTTTGGTGTTTTGTATTAGTGAACCAATTTTTCAGGCTAACTTTGGTCATATTAGTGTTACAAAGCTTCTTTCTCAATTCTCCTCCTACTCCCCAATTTGAGAAAAATATTTTTTCTAATTTATAATAAGTTAAAAATTGACAAAAAAAACACGAGAAGGGAAAATATCACACAGGAAGATAAAATGCTATTATTTAAGTGATATTAAGTATTTCTCCTAAACAAAGTAACTTTTGATGGGATAAATTAAATCTTATCTAGGATATCTAGCTAGGATAAATTAAATTTTATCTTCTTGAGCTAGACTAAAATCTAAGCATGCAATATGAACTTAAATAAAGACTATATGGCTGGCTTAATAAAAAAAAGGAGGATAATAATAATGCAATAAGATGTTCAGTTTCTACAAATAAAAAACCAAAATGTATTAAGATTTATTGAAATACAGTGAATTAAACTAAATCAAAAGAGCAATACTTTACGCAGGTCTGGGGGAACAAGTGAGAAAAACAGCAAGTACAGAAGACATTCTGATCTCAGAATAAGGAAGATCTAGCTTCAAACTCTTTCTCTAACACAGTAGTTCTCAACCTTCCTAATGCCGTGACCCCTTAATACTCATGTGGGCTTATCTGCATGTGGGCGGACCCGCCTGGAGACAGATAGAGGAGCAGTGTCTCAGTTCCTAAGACCATCAGAAATATGTGTTTTCCGATGGTCTTAGGCTACTACCCCTGTGACAGGGTCGTTCGACCCCCAAAGAGACTGCTCTAACATCTTCTATCCACTGGGTAAATCTTCTATGTAGATGTAATCTACTCCACCAAAATGGGAGTTCCTTAAGAGAAAGAACAGTAGTTCTGCCTTTCTTTGTATACTCAGCACTTGGCCTAGTGTCTGGCAAATAGAAGGCATTTAATAAATGCTTGGTGACTACTGCCTATGAGTAAATCATTTCATCTCTGTATGCTAGTTTCCTCATCTGTAAAATGGGGATAGTAACTGTAGTACATTAGTTTAATTGAGATAACGCACCTTTATAAAGCTCTCTGTAAATTGGAAAGCACTATATAAATGCCAGGCATTATTATAATTATCATTGTACATGCAAACCAAAATGATCTGTCTACAGCTGCTATGGTACTATCCCGTTACTATACTTTTATTATTTTGGGATACAGACTATTGAAAAGATCATTATTCTTCCATATCAGATGTTATTTGGTACGAAATATCTCAAGAGACATGAAGTATATTCTCTATTACTAGGATCCTCTATTAAATATTTTACACAAAACTTGCTATTAAAAGAGGTGGATATAATTAAATTATAAAATAAAAATATAATATTGGCTATTTTTAAAATGTTCTTAAATGGTCTATCATTTATTTGTGGTAAATCTTAACAATATTTTCACCTTACAGACATTTACATGATATGCATAACTATTTGGTACTCTCAAATTATACTTAATTCTCAGCTAGTTAACTTTGAGCTTGATTTCTGCCTTATTTACAATTTTTTGTGTCATATCATACTGCCCAAATGAAAACAGGTTTTTTTATACTTACTTGCACAAAAGGAATCAATTATTTGCACAAAAAGAATAGAAACACTGGCTGTACTCTCAAAATCTCACTCAAAGAATACAAAAGGATCATAAATTTAAGGTTGATAAAGATCTTAAAAATCCCTCATTTTACAACCAAGGAAGCTGCAGCACAGAAAGGATAAGAAACTTGCTCAAAGTCCTGAAGGTAACAAGTGGTAAGGCTCAGATCTGAATCAGGGGTAGATGTGAACAAAGGTCGATTTCCTCCAAATTCATGTTAAAAAGTATACAATATTTTGAGCAATTCTTTACTGAATTGGTGAATTAAGCACAGAACCAAGCAGTTCTCCCAAATTCAAGAGAAAATGATTTAGTGCTTATTACATATGCCAACAACATGCTTTTGTTTTGTTTTTAACAACATGTGTTTTTGTTTTGTTGTTAACTAAACTGAGAAACTGGAAGAAAAATGTGGATGCCAATATGGTGGATGAATTTGGATGCTTCCTTGGGACTTAAAATTGAGTTATCCACAAGGAAAAAAAATTAAAAGCAGCAGTTGCTAGTTAAACAAACGGGAGTTTGTCAAAATTAATAAATCTTCCTCTTCTCTAAATCATATCAATAGATACCTTATTATTCCAAACAAATGAAAAGATGTTTTGTTTCATTTTAAATGATAAATTAAAAGCCTTTACCTTAGCACAGGCCTGCACAACTTACAGCCCTTTTAGCTCTGGTTGCTTGGGGCATGCCAAAGGAATTCCTCTACATACAAAGGATGTTTTCCTCTATGTTTTTGGCTAGCTGCAAGTTGTGCAGGCTTGTCTTAGCAAATATCAATGAGGAATAATAATAATAGACAAAAACTTTAAATAATAATAATAACAATAGTTATATGTTAATAATAACATTACATAGAGCTTACTATGTGTGCCAGGCTCTGTGCTAGGCACTTTACATTTGATCCTCACACCAACACTGGGAAGGTAGGTGCTGTTATGATTATGATTCCCTATTTTGCAGATCAAACAGAGGTTAAGACTTTGCATATAGAAAGTGTCTGAGGTTAAAATTGCACTCAAGGAAAAACATAAACAAAAAATTCTTATTGTCCATATACAAAATTTTTGAAAACTATTGATTTTTAAACTTATATATGTTTCATTGACAAAACTTCAACAGTTACTTAAATAATTCCTAGTGATGGCTTTCATGGATCTTTCAATTTAACCCACATTTTATCTACTCTTTCATTATAATAAGAATTTGCTACTTGAGGTCTTCCTTATGAAACATTAATTTGCTTTTCTTCAATATGATAATAAATACAACAAAAGATAAATTTACAATCCTCATTAGTGTTTTAAAGCAAACCCACTGTTTTGGCCAAAATGAAGAATCCAATTCTAACAACTGCTATAGTGAAAATTTTATTATAATTTAAATGTCATCAATTCCAGCCAAAAATGAAGAGTATTTTGAGAAAAAAATTCACTATACAAATAAACTAAGACCACTATTGTTATTTATGAAGAGTTCATATGTAACCTGCATTCTCATGAAAAATATATTCAGTGACATGAGAAACAGAGAAGGACCATAAGTAAATAAGATATGATACGAAATCGAAACTTTGTTTTATAATTATTTTTGAAACTTTTACTTCAAAGCAGGCTTTGGGTCATTTTTTTTCAACTAAACAAATTATAAGGTGTATACATCCTTGATTTTTTAAAAATTAGATTACCAGATTTTCAGGCCTTTTATGCTGCTCTGCAGAAACATAATGTACAAGTACAAATTCAGTACAAGAACAAATTTGTATTGCAAAATACATCTACTTATTGTGATGTAGGAAAAGACAAGCATTTTGGTTATCTATCATTCTTCAAACATGCAACAAATTACAGAGGGAGAGAGACGAAGGAAGGAAGGAAGGAAGGAAGGAAAGATGGATCGATTAACAAAGCTATGGAGTCAAATTTTTCTCTTCTCTATGAAGAATTCTATGTAACCCTCCAGAGCTACCTCACACTTCCTCCAAATTTCAGAATCCGCCTTGCCACAGTTTTGTAGATCTTGCATAAAAGAAGTTAGGACTTCAACCGTACTTTGTATTAGAGAGATGCTGGTCTTCCCTGAGAAAGAGGACAACCCATTTGCACTAAGGAGACTGTTTCTGCTTCTGTGGAAACATAAATAATGCAAAAGTTTTCTTCATTCTAGTGAACTGTTGAATAATTCACTAGTTCAGATTAAGCTAAGCAGCACAAAACCACAGTATTTAATTCTACTTAATGGGATCTCATTTGCTGAAAATCTGATCAGAGGATTATACATAAGAATAAAAGAGAAATACTGATAACTTTATTTTTAAAAACAAAAACCAAATATTTCCTCAAAGGTGTCAGCTTTCCTGAAAATAAAGAATAAAACAAAACAAAAAAATTAATATAACCATACGTTAAAACTTCCAGCTTCTCAAAAGTATTATGAGAATCTTTTCACCAGTGATTATTAAACTTATACCACAAAACATCCTTTAGAATTACAGGAAAACCTCATCAACTGGAATTCACTAATCTAGTTGAGTAAATATACTGTAATGAAATTTTTCATTGCCTATCTATGAATGAGTAGCTAAGCAAACGAACAGTGGAAATAAAAATACTTAGCCCACTTAATGTTAGTTTCAAAAGCTATCATAAGAACTTTGTACACAACCACAGACACATCGTATCTGTGACGACTAACTTCCATAGACTGGGCTCCTCTCAGCAATGCGAGGTTATGCGACAGCTCCCAAAGACTCATGATGGAGAGGGACGTCCTCATCCAGAGAAAGAGCTGCCAAGTCTGAGTGCAGACTGAAGCAAACCGCTTGCTCTCTCTCTTTTGTGTTGTGTTTCATTCCTTCTTTCTTCTTGTTCACCCCATTGGTTACGACTCTTCTTTCCAACTTGACTAACGTTTAGTGTGAAGATATTTGTAGAACCTATATCAGACTGCGCGCCGCCACAGGGGGAGGGGGGAGGAGAAAATTTGGAAATCTAGGGATTGTGGAACTGAATGCCATAAACTAAAAGTAAATAAAATTTTTTTACAAGGAAAAAAAGCTATTATAGCACAAAAACTCGTTTCAAATCTAGTGCTGCGGTCCGAAACACAAGATAACCTGCTGTAGATTGTTAACTGCGTCAGTCAAGCTGCAGAACGCTAGAAAGCCCTCTCTTATTGAAGGTTACAGTGATTCAAAAGAAATCTGTCTTAACATCCACACTGCGAAAACAAAGTGGATGAAAAACGCGTATTGCTCAAACCAAGACGGTCAAAAGCTATTCATGAGGAACCAGTTAAGTGCAGTTCATCAATGTGTACGTATACCACGGACAGACAGGACAGATGGAAAAGGAGGTGGACCCAGAATTCCAGTATGAGATTAGAATGAATTGACTTTGAGAAATCACACAGTACATTCAATGAAGCCAATCTCTTCAAGCTCTCCAAAAGGTCATCTCTTTAAGACCAATATTCTCCACATGACATGGCTGTGTATCACAGACTACCATGACCTCAAAAGAACCAAATTTACAAATCCAAAAGGAAAATGGAAAGCTACAAGGTAAGAATAAATTGGCAACAACAAAAAGAGCCATTTTTCAAATATATACATGACCAGAAACAGAAATGGTCAGTTATGAGCAAGGAACAATAGACCAACAAGTATCCCTCACAAAATACATTTTTAAGCTTTCCCCCCATATATGCATATTTACACACGTGTGTAGTGTGCATATATACATACACAGTGGGCATATATTTACATACATATGTATACACATATATACACACATACACTGTGAAAAATTAAAGGTCTTAAACTCATAGATTAAAATCTCTGCAAATGATTTATGAAAATATGGGACCAAAAATTACACAAGACAACATGGGAGAGGTGCCATCTAAGCCTCTACGGTGAGAGAGCATCCACATCAACGATACCAACAGCTCACCACAGCGAACGTCAGATTGGCTTGAAACTGTTATACAAAAATGGGTGGCATACAATAGCATGGTTTTAAATATGGTTTTTAAAAGCTAAATGATCAACATATCTATGTTTTAAGATGTACAAGTTGTTATATGTTACGTACATTTTTCAACATTTAGTGTGTTCGGCTATCCTAAGCACTTGGGAAATGAACCATTATGGATAATCAAGTTTTCCAGAAAGTTCAGGGTACATCTCTTTTAAGCATCAAAACACTCATTTTAGCCATATGGAGCAGAAATCTCTCCAAAAAGTTTTACAATTCCCACCTTTCCAAACTAACAGAATTTCAACTTTTCTTAATGTCTCAGAGTCAAAAATCATTATGAACAACTGTCATACAGTTAGTGTATACTGTAGTCCTTTTTATGAATTCTAAAACATTTTATGTAAATTGCCTCATTTGTCCTATGACATAATAAACAGATTAATATTCTCAGGGCCCCGAGGTATAAAAACTGCTTGATGCTTCATTAAAGACCTACTGTCCTTTTGGGGATGTGTATGTTTTCCCAGTTTTATACCCCTTCCCTTGATGTCAGGATATCAACTATCGTTCCTCATACTATCAATGCAGCTGCCAGAGGACTCTCTCCTTCTCTCTCAACTTCTAATTTGCTATAGATTTTACTAAGTTGATCAGAGTTTCAAATAAAATAAATAGACTCTAAATGAGGAGCTACTGACTCTCTTCTATGTCAAGCATGTGGACTATGGGACATCTATTTTAGATGTTCAAAGCTTTTTTTCACTTCTTCGAATTTCAGCCACACTGTAGATAAATGATACTGCTGAAATGTGTAGTTCCAAATAGAAAAAGTATTATTATAATATAAACCACCAATTTTGTAACTTTAAAATCAAAATTTTGAAATAATCTTTGAGACCTGAGACATAAGACTTGAAAGAAATGTGATTAAAAAAAAAAAACAAAAACCTCATGTATAAAACCACAGACAGAAAAGCAAGTTACTATTTATCTGTTCCCCAGATAAAAATAAGATCTTAAAATATCTCTTGAAAAAATGGGCAACATAGTGGGAGGAGAATAAACCAGACTGACATAATGTATAAACTAATTAGTTATACTTACCTAAATAGTTACTGGTTATATAAATAAGAAATTATAGAACTATAGAAACTATAAAACTAACAAAGTACAGAATTCAAATGCCAAAAAGGTTATGATCTAGGGTGAATTGGGGTACTAGCCAAATATACATAATAAATAAACAACATCAATTGTTCGAGATGTTTAATAAACTGCCGAACTGAACTGTTTAGCTGAATTAACACATATTACGACATATAATTGCTCTCAAAAAAAATTCACACTTTTCCATTGTTACCTGTTCGTGGTTAAGCTATATCCAACAGAATTGTGAGTATTTCTGACATCAAATTCTACAGAAGATGGAAAGGTTTCTTGTTTAGTTTTCACTAAGTCCAAATCTTCCATAGTTTGTGTCTAATAGGAATGTGGTTACATTCTCTTATTTGAAAAAGTAGCTTGACTTCATTGTCTGAAGAAACTGAATCCGATTCATCGTCAGGTACTTCATCATCTAGGGACATTTTCAGTTCCTAACATTCAGAAGCATAAAGTCTTAAGCTTCCAACAGATTCTGAAAAAATGAATGGAAAAGACTTAAAAGCTACTAATATATCTTCTGTTCTTCCACAACTGGAAACATTTTAATTTTTGCACATAAATCCATATTTCAAATGATGGAATTAGAAAACGACATCACCTTTCCAGTGATGTTACTGAATTTTCTAAAATATATATATATGTATATCAGTTCCCTAGATCCCATTCTGTTACATAACCAAATAACCACAACAGTTATTTAGCCAGGGAACATGGAAAAGTAACTCCTTTTGCTATCTGTGGTTTTGCACATAGATACTTGTTTGCAAAAACACCAACATATCTTTTGTTTAACTACAAATTTGGCTTCTTTAAATTCTACAAATTAGAATTACTCTATCAAAGCCTTCTTGTGCTACAGAGATGGAGCAAATACTCAATTTGAAATGCCAATTCAAACAATATGACTCCTTCAGTAACCCTAGGTCTTTAAAAAGCACACACAAAACCAAAATTAAAAACCTAAAATTGCACAATGCAAATTCTTACAATTTATCCAACAATTTTATCCACAGTTTTTTTTTAACCACTTTCCACCCGGAAACCTATTCATTAAGAGGGTATAATTAGGAACACCAGCACACAAAAGGGAGATTTCCTGAAGGCACAAATGTAAGGATAAAAGGGGAATAGAACCCAGCTCAGCAGATTTCTCCTGAATGGCTCGGGCAGTCACACCAGCTGACCAACACTGTATTTGCAAAAGAAAAAAAAAAAAAAGCCAGACAGCATCTGCACTAGCGACAAGAAAAAAATAATCTCGATTCAAATCAGCTTGCCTCTTGTGTGTTGGATTTCTAAAAAAATAATCTCGATTCAAATCAGCTTGCCTCTTGTGTGTTGGATTTCTATCTGGAAAACAAGCCTTCTGAGAAGATGGATCTGCATGTCAGGCTACTCCTTTCCCAGTGAGGTAATCCTGATGCAGTGGATGGAGACGTTAATCCAGCTGAAATTCAAAGGTGCCTTTCTAGTCAGGAGGCAAAGAGGAAAAGAGAAAGAAAACAGAATAACCAGGTGCTCGATGTGTCTAAATTTACCTGACTGGAAATTCTGATCCTGCAAACCTACACCCGGGAATTGGTTGGGCTTGGTTTGGGTTTTCCCCCTTCCTCGGCCACAGAACACGGGTTTAGCAGCTTTTGCCTCAGCCTGCGAAAAGGAATGGGGGCGAGGGAGGGGGAGAAAGGACGGCTGGAATTGAGGCCATCAACCAGCACCCCACGAGCTGACCTCGCGCACGAGATGGGAACGAGCAGGAAGGAGGAGGGGAACGGCCTCGTCTGTCACCCACAGCCGGGGTCATCCATCACTCTCGGTCCCGAGACCAAGGGGAAGGGGGACGGGGATGGCGAACCAATAAATTAAAAGAGAGAGTCCAGTGAGCCGCGCCGAGCAAGGGCAAGACGAAGAAGAGAGTCGGGCTACTACTGACAGCTCCTGCCCGCTACCTGGGAAGAACTCACCTGCCAGCCCAGACGCGGAAATCCCTGCAGGAGGCTCCTCCGCAAGCCCCGCCCTCAGCAGTCGCCTTGTAATTGGACTGTGGAAACGTCACTCACAGCCAAGGGGGGAGGGGACTTAGAGAATGGGCCTCAGGCCCCGCCTCCCCACCGTGAGGTAGCCGCGGGGAGCTCGGGCTGCGACGGCCAACGCTCCGCCCTACCCCCCGCCCCCTCACTCCCCCATCCGGTCTCTCCCATAGCTGCCAGGGGTCCGACGACCTCTAGCCACCCCCAGGAGCCCTAAGGGGTACAGCCCCCGATCTCCGACTTCCTAGAGTTCAGGGCCCCCTCACCTGGTGAGCGCCCCAGCCGATGGTAAGGGCCAAGCGAGCCGCCCAACGCGACAGTTAAGACTCGAGTGCGTGCGCCCGGCGCCCCACCTGTGATTGGCCACTCGGGCGTTGGGAAGGGCGGGGAGGACCCGGCGGAGGGGAGGCGCGCGCCCGCGCAGTTGGCACTCCCACTCCAGGCGGATTGATTGTGGGGCGTGTGGCACCTGCCCGCAGAGGAGGGGCGGAGCTCCCCTCCGCCACACCCTTTGATTGGCCTGCTCCGATTCTTTCCCGCATCTACGTAGGAGGGAACAACAACGGTTCCCATGCGCAGTGGACCAAAAGAAAGGCGTCGAGTGGAGGGGCGGGGAAAGTGTGAGCGCATGCGTAGGCGCATGTTCCGACGGGACTAATTTTTTCCTAGCGGTGGTTGTACGGTTTATCCCCTATAGCGTGTCCCTGGCTGCTCCTTCTCGGGCCCAGGTAAGAGACCCTCCCCCCCGCGGCGATCTCGGCCACCCACTCGTCTCAGCGTCGCCCCTGACGACGTCCACCGTCGTGCTCCCCGCATGTATCCGTGCGAGGGAGGCGGGACGCGGGACCTCGGCGGGCCTCCGTTTTCCCGTCTGCAGGTGGAGGTCCGTCGGGTCTGGAGGAGGACCCAGCTCCTCCCCGTGGCGCGGCGCTGGACGCCCCAAAGTGTCCGCTCTTCACAGGAGATTCTGTTTGTTAGGTACCTCGCACGCAGGAGGCGCTTAATAAATGCTTTTTCCCTTCCTTCTCTTCTCCTTCCCTCTTTTCTTTTTTTCTCCCTTCCTTCTTTCCCGCCTCTCTTCCTGCTTCTCTCCCTCTCTTCCTCCACCTCCTGGGGGGGCTAGACCCCCACCCCAATTTCTACAAAGCCTACCCCCTCAACCTTCATGAAGTGCCTCCTGGGTGCCAAAACTAGTCTCTAGACACACATTTCCTGTCAGCCCTCATTCAGCTCATTTCCACAAAACCGTTGTTAAAGCGTCTGCTGTGGGCTAGCTGTCAGTTTAGTAGAAACAATAATCAGGAGCCTGAAATATACGTGTGACCCTAAATGTCTAACCAAAATTATTCTGCCTGCTGTTTGGAAACCCCTTTCTTCTGGTCCAGTCTTGGAGAATTGAATGAATATTAAATACTTACAGTGTGCAGTGCACTGTATTAAGTACTGGGGATTTAAATGCAAAAAATTAGGATCCCTGCTCTTAAGGAACCCACATTCTGATGGGAGGGAATACATATTATTTATATATGTATATGTATGTGTATATATATTTACATACAAATATATCTGCATGTGTGTGTGTGTGTGTGTGTATGTGTGTATATGGAAGAGACTGGCCTAATGTGTATAGTATGTTTGTCATTTTGGGACACAGTCATGATGCCTCTGGCCAGCACACCTGATTTTGGGCACTTCTTGCCTTTGCTATGATTTGCAGAACAGTTATTGATCTTCTGGTGGAGGGAGAGAGAGGGAATTTCCTCACCTGGAATGGAATCACAGATCTGGGCCAAAAAAAAAAAAACCCTTCTTGGTCAAGGGGCAGTTTATCACCCTGATGGATCTCTGAATCTTGAGGGGTTGAAGAACTTGCCTGACTTTTACACATTCTGGACCATGTAGGAAGACACTTTTACAAAGTCATCTGGAGAGCCTGAAGCAGGGCTGATAGAAGAGCTGAGACTTTTTATCTTATAGGTACTATATAAATGTGAAGACAAGCTTGTTTGATGGCCACAATATAATACCAAAAAACCAGGCTTTGCTGCTGACAAATCTCTACATGATGAAGATGGCTTGTGAGCTAGGTGGAGTCTTTATTCTGCATTTTTGTCAGCAGTTATAACCAGTTTGTTTTGGTGCTATATTTTTGGCAAGTGAAAAAACCAGTCTCCCTCCAATAGAAATTTTTGGGTTTAGGGACTAAAAATAGGAGTATTTTTTAAAACATCCCTCACAGTATTGTTTTCCTGAAGGCTTTCCAGGCAAGCTATAGTCATACAATTTCCCCTTTTTTGTGTTTGAGCAGTATATACCTGCACAGAAGTGGTGGCAGTCTTGTTATCCATCAAGTCAAATGTTTGATTGTCTGTCCCATATTAGACACTGTCTACATCTGTAGATGAGCAATAAATGGTTTTTCCATAGAAATATGTTCATTGAAACAAATAAACTGTCCTATCTGCACTTATGTCTGTGTGTACCAGTCAGCTAAAACTAACTGACTCTCTAAGGTGGTTTACTTTTATATTATATGTCATATAATATAATACATAAGCTTCAATAAGTCATGCAAGAGTAAGACAAAACCACTGACTCCTAAAAGACTTGGTAGACTGCTTTGATAGAAAAGCCAAAGATACACGATTGTGACAAAACCCTGCGCTGCCTATAAAGTTTATAATGTGTGTTAACTGCAGCAAGTGCCAGTGATAGTTGTTTGTTGATACAGTAACTGATCAGTTTCTACTAGAAAAATTATTATTTTTTATAATGAAATTTTGGAAGATTCCTTACCCAATAAAATATCCTACTGAACATCTTAATGAGCCAACTTATTCAGGAAATAATGGTCATTTTAACTGAATTTTTCATTTAACACATTTACTCATGAGTCCCAAGTTAAAGGTACTCTGCCTCTGTAGCTGTATCATCTATAGCTGCAACATAATTGAAAAGAAAACTTGTAAAAAGTTATTTCTAGCTGTGGCTTAATCTAAACCAGTGGTTCTCAACCTTCCTAATGTCGTGACCCTTTAATACAGCTCCTCATGTTGTGGTGACCCCCAGCCATAAAATGATTTTCGTTGCTACTTCATAACTGTAATTTTGCTACTGTTATGAATTGTAATGCAAACATCTGATATGCAGGATGTATTTAAATTGAAGGTAAACCACAGGTTGAGAACCGCTGATCTAAACAGAATAAGCCTAGAAGGCTTAAAGATGTTTGTACCTTCATGGGTTAAGCACTACTTTGTGACTTTACATATTGACGATTAGCATATAGTAATAGAATTTTGTTATTGCAGAATCAAGTTTTTCGAAGTGAAAGACTTTTTCTTGGTGAAGGCTTCACATAGGCCACTTTGGGGAAAAGATCTTTGATCATCTTAAATCAATATCCGGGAGATTGGCAACGTACACATTATTTTGAAATATCTCAGTTGCCAGTAACTCACTTAGAAAGTCACTTTTAAGGTCTTCAAAGTGCTTTTCTCACAGTCCTGTGAGGATGAGCAAATGTTAAGCTGGAGAGTGAGGAATAGGATTATTATACCCATTCTACAGATGAGGAAACACTGTGAAGTTGTGATGTGCCCGTGATGAAATAGGTCTCTTGGACCAGGTCCAGTGTTCTGTCTACCACCATATACTGTAGCGTGTAGTAGAATATAAGATTGAAGGTAAGGACTTGTGTATTTGTATCCACAAAGCCATGCACATAGTAGGTGTTTAGTAAATGCTTATTAACTTGAAGATTTCATTAACTTTCATATTCAAATTGTGCCATTTGGTGGCTCATCTCTCCAAAATAAAAATAAAACGTTATAAATTGACATCTACAATTTAAACATGAAAGGAAATGACATTTTCAGGGTAAGTGTGAATCGCATGATTTCCTATGTCATAATTTTTCTTATAATTAGTGTTTAAATATGCACTAATCCTCTGTGATCCTGTGAGAAAGCTTGATCCTTTGTAAGTGATATCATAATTACCTCCTTGGCAACTGAATCATTTAATTGTTATCTCACCAAATGATAAATAGGGGTATGAAGATGATCCTTTGCTAAGAAAATACCTCCAGTGTGTCCATTATGATCTTTTAAATACCCAGGGAATAATCTTCATCCAGGAGAGCAGCTAGTTAAATATAGCTTTCCCCTTGTTAGAGGGGGGAGAGAACTAGAGGTACAGTTGTTACTGGTGTTTCTTTTCAGTTTTTCTTTGTTCGAGAGAGAGTTCCAGGTGAGGAGATCGTATCAGAAAATCTTTATTTAGTTATTAAATTACTTTAAAAATAAAAGCTGTCAGTAACACTTTTTTAAGGTAAAGTCATCCTAAGTATTTTTTTGAGCACTCAGTGATTTCTTTGATGTCAGTACTTCTTCCTTTGGTGCAGTTTGTAAGCCCTTAAATTCTTCTTCATCCCCGATGATTCTTAGCCATGTCTGTAAATCTTCTCGAGGGCATGCACTCAGTGTTCTCAGGGGGGCCTTCTGGTTCTTTTAATGTGTTGTAGACCCTCACAGTGCAACAGTCCATGCATCTGTTTGCTAGCCCTCACACTAGCTGCCATAACTGTTCTGCTTCCATTTCTGGACGCATAAGTGTGCCCTGTATAGTATTTTATTTTCAAAGATAAAATGAAAGATGTGAACTCACACTGAATGTGGTGACAGAGCTTTACTCAGTACAGCTATAGACATGGTAACTGATCAACACAGAAAGCGACGGAGCTGCCCAGTGATTTTGCAGATGGGGTTTGTTCTATAAAACCACCACTTAGCAGTCATACTGTAGTCGCTCTGCCTGGGTTTGTGGACCAGCTTCCTACTGTTCACATAAGGGGTTGTCAGGGATAGAAGATGCTACTGGGTAAAGAGGAAACGAGTGACAGAGAAGTGGAGGGAGATAGAAGACAAAGAGATTAAGGAAAACAAGTTGATGGTTGTTTATGAAAGAAGAAGGAAAAGAATCATCTAATGAACAAACATTTATTGTGTCCCGGGCCCTGTGTTAAGTGCTAGGGGTACAGAGAAAGGCAAAAACAGCGACTGCTTTCAAGGTTCTAGTGGAGAACACAGCAGCACACAGCTGTGTACAGACAAGATTTATGCAGGATAAACTGGAGAGAATCTCAAAGTGAAGGCAGGAGGATCGTGGAGGAGCCTGGCAAAAGCCTCGTGTAGGAAATGGGGTTTTAGTGGAGATTTGAAGGAGACCAGAACGTGAAGAGGAGGGAGATCATTCCGGGCACGGCAAGCAGCACATGAGAATGCAGAGTTGGGGGGTAAACTGTTTTGTGCGAGGAGCAAGGAGGCAGTGTCACAGGGTGATAAGGTGTACGAAGCCAAACAGAGGCTGTTATATTTGATCCCAGAACTAATAGGGCACCACTGGTGTTTATTGAATGGAGGGGAGGGAGTGAAGAACATCACATGGTCACATAGGCAATTAAAGAAAATAAATTTGGGAGCAGAGTTGAGGATAGACAGGAGTGGGGAGAGTTTGGGAAACCAACCAGCAGGCTGCTCCAGTGTCAAAAGTGTGACGTGATGAAGGGCCTACCTCAGGGAGGTAACAGTGCCAGGATAGTGTCAGACATGGAAAAGTTATGATGGTAGAATCAATCAACGGGACTTGGCCACGAGTGGCTGCGTGGGAGTTGGGAAGTAGTCAAGGATGGCACTAGGCTTCCAGCCCAAGTGACAGAACTGGTGGTGCCCTCAGTAGTAATAGGAAAATTTGAAAGATAGGAAGGTTTAGAAGAAAAGTTAATGAGTTCAGTTTCAGAAATGGTGAGTTTAAGATGTCCAGTAGTCAGTTAGACATGCCAAGCTCTGGAAGTTAGGAGAGAGGTTCTAGCTGGATAAATAGATCTGAGATTCCTCTACTTAGAGATGATCCTTGAGCGCATGGGATCAAATGAGATCATCACACAAAATAATACAGAGAGAGAACAGAAAAGAGCCCAGAATAGAGCCTTGAATGGGGCCTGGAAAGGAAACTGAGAAGGATCAATCAGTCAAACAGGTAGGAGGAGAAGCAGGAGAAGCTTAGAGAGAAAAGAGTAGCAAGAAAAAGGTGATAATCAAGAGTGTCAGGGGCTGCAGACAGAAAGAGAATTGAGAAAAGAACATTAGATTTGGCCATTAAGAGATCATTTAATTGCTTTGGATTTATGCTAGAAAGTAAACACTAAGGGTAGGTCCTTCAGGAAGGATGAATTTAGGTGCAAAAAAAAAAATGTAACATCCAAAGTCATTCTAAGAGATGTAACTCCCTTAGCTAGATCACATAGTAGCTGTCTCTCAGTTTCCTTATTTTAATGAGGAAATGAGATGATAGGTATAAAAAGTGCTTTGAGATCTTCAGAAGAAAGATGGTGTGAGAAATATAAAGTATTTTTCTCTTCTTTTTCTTTTTGCTTTTTTCTTTTGAAGGGAGGAGGGCAGGGCAATTGGGGTTAAGTGACTTGCCCAAGGTCATACAGCTAGTTAGTGTTGTGTCCTAGGCTGGATTTGAACTCAGGTCCTCCTGACTCCAGGGCCCATGCTGTATTCACTGCATCTCCTAGCCACCCCAAATGTAAAGTATTTTTAGTATTTATAAGACTTTCAAAATAGTATTGTATGTTAAGATGAGCTTTTGTTGGTTCTTATTACTTGAGGCAATATGTCACAAGGCTACTGTTAGATGCTTTAAGTAGGACAGGATCACTATAGCACTTTCAAATAGGACAGTTGCATCATCTTTGGAAGTCAAAAAGATCCAAGCTTTCTGTCTAGATCTTAAAAGCAGAAATGTTTTCTGGAAGGGAAAAGAAGGATAAATTTTGTAAAAATTGTTCTTTTTCCTTCTGTCTTACAAGACTGAAGCTCTAGCCTGTGAATTTCAGGCCAGAGCCACAGTAGTCCTATTTCCTCTTATCCATTTAAATTAAAAATAACTGTTCTGTATTTCCTGGTTAGGTCTTTTGTGCTTTTCCTGTTTGGAACAAAAATTCTCTGCAAACACTTTGAGTTGGGGAGAAAATTCTATTTTCCCAGCCTCGAAATCAGAATCCTACGCATGGTTGTGCAGTGACAGTGATGGGCCTCGGCTATAAGCAAGCTGCAGAGGCGATCTCTGCCGTCTGACTGTTCTTTTATAGGGCTGCCTTGATCTGGAAGAGCCAACATGGTTATTTTAAATACAGCTTTGTAGGAAGTGATGAAGAGGATCTCTTAATCTGACGTGCTGAATATTTCTATGAAAACCAGCCCCCTCCCATGAGTTGGCTTTTGATGCCATCAGTTGGTCATTTTTGTTTCATCTTAATACTACAACATTGCCCTGCCTGCTGGTTCCACTTAATTCATTTATTAGGCTTATTTGTTGTTTTTTTAAAGCTTATTGGAGCATAAGAGGCAGTGTAGCCCAGTGAGCAGAGAGCCAGCCTCAGTGCCAGCAGACGCTGAGTTCCAGTTCCACTTTTGTCAGATTTGGAGCAAGTCCCTTCATGCCGTAGTATTCCACCCCAGAGGTGTCAAACACATAGCAACCCACAGGCAGGTAGCCCACAGCACTCCTGAGCCTAGAACCAATTTCAAATGAAGTTGGGAAATATTTAGCAAAACAAATAAAAATATAATAAAACATAGATCATATTCATGTGGTTATTGAAATCAGTGTGTGCCCTCAGGGATCCTTAGGTGGTTTGTTTTCTATTTTAAACTAATCTGGTTCCACTGGAGTTTGACGCCTCTGCTCTGCACAACTCTGAGAACTAGAAGTGGCAGAGGCCGTGCTGACCCTCTGTTGGCTCACTAGTCCCCATCCCTTCAGTAACGATGTCATGGAAGACATTATAGATCTTTTAAAAGCAAATCTTCCTGCCACAGCAGATGGCAATACTCTCTGATGTCACTTGAAGAAATATGCTGTAATTGATGGAGAAAAAAGCTTCTCATTGCATCGATGCTGTTTTTATTAAATACAAGGAAATAACTCATATACCCAACCCAGCTATTGAAGTTCTCCTGTCAAAACCATTCAGTCTAGCACTATAATGCAGTGGTGGCCTTCTTCATTTGGCATCTGACTAAATTTTAAATTTTACATGAACTTCAAATAAACGTGACTTTTTTCCATCAATCTTTCATTCCCTCTCTATTCCCTACACTTACTTGATTTGATCCCATTACAATCTCTTGAAGCTTTCCTTGGTCCCCAGCAGTACTTTTGATTTATTGTGGACATGACACAAGGCACTGTGGAAGGACTGTTAGACTTGGGGTTAGAAGACCCTGGTTCAAGCCCCAGCTCCCACACGTAGTCACTTTGAGACTATGGGAAAGCCGCCTCGCCTCTCAGCACCTTCAGTTTCTTTATCTGGAATGAGGATTACAATGCTTACACTGCTCACCTTCAAAGGTTATTACAGAGGAGGGGGGCGGAGCCAAGATGGCGGCGTAGCAGCAGCAACACATCGCAGCTCTCACGTAGCCACCCCAAAATACCCATAAAATAGGACTCTAAACCAATCCTAGAACTCCAAAACGCACACAAAGATACTTCCCACTAAAGTCAGCTCAGCTACGAGGAACCATATCAGCACTGGGAACCGAAACCAGCCTGGCCTGAAGCCGCGGCTGTGCCCCGGGGC
>CM053580.1:561611712-561644359 GCA_028627135.1 Pseudochirops cupreus | reverse complement strand
CTTTGTAAATCTGATGTACCTCGTAGTTGTCATCATTTTGGTCCTAAGGACTTGTGCAAATTTCTGCAGAATCCCAGTAAATCCTAGAGCCTGCCATAAAGAAAACAGCCTGCCACTTGTAGGAAGCTATTAAATCTGGGTTCCTGTTTTGAGTAAAACTTTTTTTTCTCAGCATTTTGTTTGCAGTTGAAGTCAGTAGATTTATTAAGTGCCCACTATGTGCAGATGAAGCCCTGGTTTCAAGCCTAATGTAGCCCAGTTCGTGGCACAGTAGGTACCTGATGAATGTCCATTGCTTGACCTCTGACACATATTCAGTGGGTGCCTCTTCTCAGAGCAGCTGGCGGCTCTCAGATCCTGAGAGGATACTGACCTTCCTTCACCCTGCACTTCTGTGTGTCAGTGCAACTGCAGGTCCAGTCCCTGTCCCCAACACTGTGTGTTTCTGTAACACACTCGATTTCAATAAAGATGCCCGTCCCTTCTGCTTTGGAGGAGTTCCTTTCTACAAAGGTGTGGGATGTTTTTAGGAAAAGTTGAAGTTAAAAGAAAAGATAATGTTTTACCTTTGGAAGTGATGAAATGTGTACAAAAGGGAGGCTAACTCAGCAAACATCTGTTAAGCACCTCCCTGTGTGTTAGGCACACAGTGTTGGTTCTTGGAGACACAAAAAGCAGACAGTCTTTACCCTGGTATCGTGCATATAAATAAAGATAGGCCAGAAATAAGGACGGGGCATGTAATTTGATTGGTCTAGTCAGTGGTGTCAAACGCCAAGGGAAACATTGACTTAGAAAACCATGAACTAACATTCTCTGTGTTGGTTGTATTTTTGTACTTTTATCTCTTTTGTTATTTATTGTATTTTATTTATTTTGGGAAATTAAACATTTCCCAGTTACAGTCTGGTTCTGGCTGTGGACCCTAGGTAACTCTCTTTCACTACCAGTGTTGGTGGGTGGGCACCTTCTCTGCCTGGAAGCAGGTGAGAGCGGCCACACAACCGCGATGTGGCAGAGCAGAGTCAGCTCCCTATCCCCTAGGCAGCACTGACTCTCATGTGCAAAAGAAAAGCTAGGTAATTTGGGGCAGGATGGCCCTAGTAACTGGGTAGATCAGGAAGAGCCTCAGGGTAGAGGATAGAGCTTGAACTAAGCTTTGAAGGCAACTAGCAGTCTGAATGACAGATGAGGAGTGCATTTCAAGGGGAGGCAGGTGGTGTTATAGCCTGTGCAAAACCCAGGACCCAGGAGATGGAGTGGCCTGCTTGAGGAAGAACCAGTGCCAGTTCAGCTGGACAATAAGACTTCATGAATGATGGCAGCGTATAATGAGACTGGCGAGATAGGCTGGAGCAAGCTTATAAAGAGCTTTAAATACCCAACAGAGTAGTTAGGTTTTGCCTCTGGAGGTGACAAGGAGCAGGGAGACTAGAATCTTCCAGGCCTGTGTAGCTTTCTCCCTTTCAAGAACAGGGAAGCGGAATGGAAGGCCCTGCTTTCCTGTGTCTCTAGCCCAAAGTTACAAACACCAATTCAAGTGTGTGGTCCATCCAGACCATCTTACCCATGTGCCACAGTTCTAAGCCACTGACATCATAAATATAATCCTTGGTTGTAGTTCAAGATAAACTTCTTTCCCAACAGAGAACAGTTCTGTCATGAATAATGTCATACTGAGATCCTGCTTTTGTTTTTTCCAAGCAGCCTTGCAGATAAGTATACCAAACAAATCAGTTTCAATCTGCAAATATGAAAAATAAAACTAACATTCTTTATCATAGACCCGGAATTGTTAAAAGCCTAGGCAAGGTAAAAAGGGGCAGATTCTGTAAGGCTTTCTGAAAAAGGATGACCAAATGTGAGAAGCTTAAACTAGACTAAAGTCAGCTGTTTTCTGCAGAAGTGTTCGTGGATTGGGGGGCTGGGTAGATGGAAAGGGTGTTCATTAAGAGAAAATGCAGGTAGAGAACCAGCTCTCTACTCAAATCTACCACACAGAAGGTTAGGAAATGGGTCAGAGCTGCCACGGGTGTTGGTTTCCTCTTACTGGAGCTTTTTTATTTTCTCTTTTTTTCCTTTTAAATGTCACTAGAAACAAAAATTTGAGCTGCTTTTATTGTTCCCTAAAGATTCTGGGCTCCCTCTGTGAGTGTCACAGAAACCAAGATCCAATCAGGATTCTTCTTTTAGGCTTGGGGAAGTGGAGCCATCGGCGTGTTGGTCATTTTTAGCAGCCTTTGGAGTCAGGCCACGGCTCCAGAAGATGCTGGGAGTGCCTATAAGAGTCTGATTGGCTACTAGAATTAGCTGCCAAACAGAGCAGCCAGTCAGTGAACACTGGGGACCTTCCTGAACTCCACTTGGGTGGGAGTCTTTCCAGGGCATCTGAAAGCACTAAACCGGGACAAAAAGGTAGAGGCTGGAAGAAGAAACACAGTGGCTTAGTCTGGTGAGCAGCTGATAAAAGCGCTCTCGGCTCCCTCCTTTGTCTGCTAGGTTCACAGCCTTGTCTCAGAGGTGTTTTCCCTCTTTGTTAGTGCCCTAGGCTCTCCACTGTCCTGCCTGCTCAGATTTGCTAAGGGGGCGGAAGAGAAGCTGCAGAAAGATCAATAGTCCTGTGTTCCACATCCAGCCTCAATCAGAGACAAGCAGTTTTCACAAAGAATCCTTGTTCCACAAGGAATATTTGGAGAAGACAGAACAAAATAGGCTGGGGGGAGGAGTGCGGGGGGGCGAGAGGGGGGCCACCCTACCGGGAAGGTAGGAACAGGAAAGGTTCCCAGCATTCTTCTAACTTGAGAGAACCCAGTCTTATCTACATCTTGATGTGTTTATAGTGGACACTGTTCTTTCTTGTGGAAGTTACTAGAAAATGGCAATGCTGATACTACCCTCAATACCCCACTGGCTACTTGATCCAGGGCATCATGATGTCAGGTTTTCATTTAGCTTACCAGCTGATGAAAAGCCTCAGTCAATTCAGTGAGTCATCTTCATTTTCAGTTGGCTGTAGCTGGACTGTACTTTGCCTTAAAGGTCTTCTCAGAGGCATGGAATCACTTCCTCGAATGTCCTAATTAGCATCCCATGGGGCTAGCCCAACTGAAAAGAAACAGGTTCAGACCATTATAATAGCCATACAAAATGATAATAGCATTGGTATACCTCTGTGCTTTGGATTTGTTATCTAATCAATGCAGGGACTCCCTCCCCAGTGTAGACAGCCACCTAGCCTCACCCCCTTGTCCTTTGTGATTATTATCCAAGACCTTCCATGGGGCCTCCACTGAGAATCAACCCAACTTGCTGAAGGTCTTGGTCTTTGAATATTTTCCAGAACCCAGCACAGTGCTTGGGCTATTGAGCTCTTTTCAGCTGGCCCACCACCTTTCCCATTCAGCTGCAGCATTGGCACTTAAAATATTCAAAACCTCCTTAGTTTTATCATTACAGGAATGAATTCCATCAATGAAGGCACAACCTAGTTGATAGTTTTTGTTGCCCAAAAATCACCCACTACTTTGCAGCCAATCTGCTAAGTCTGAAGTTTGGGAAACTGGCTGGTCCTTAGATGATAGACAGCACCTGTTACCAGGCCTGTACTTGGCACCTTTTCAGTTTGGTAGAACCTGCCAAAGCCTGTGCCCTGCTGGCATGACATCATCATAACTGACATTTTCCATGGCACTTTAGAGTTTGCAAAATGCTTTAGAGGCCTCTCATTTTAGCCTCACAACAGCCCTGTGAGGTTATGGGTACTATGTATATCCTCCCCATTTTACAGATGAGGAAATGATTCAGGTGAAGTGACTTGTCACAGCCACATAGCTAAGTGTCTTTGAGAGGCAGGATTTGAACCTAGGGCTTCCAGACTCCCCAGTCTGACATTCTGCCCAATATGTCATACTGCTTCTTTGAGAAGCCAGGATCACCTATATGTCACAAGCTATGGGAAGACTTAGATGTTGACTTGCTGCTCAAAAAATTCTTTGTAACATTTTCAGTCATGTTTATTAAGCAAACTGCACTTTACTCATGCAGAAGATGACATTAGAATACCATGAATGAGCAAAGGTCAAGAAAACTTTAAAATCTGTGTATTTACCAAAGAAGCAGCGAGAGCATCCCTTCATGTTTCTTCTTTTTTCTTCCTTCCCAGCACTGGATACAAAGGAGAAATGGTCTCCAGTCATTGAGTGCTGCCATTCAGAACTAGAACTAGAATTCAAGAGGGTGGAAAAGCTCAAGAATCCCAAAGCAGTCCATCCATCTTGGTGGTGCCATTTTGGTTGCTGTATGAGTTGGTTGAAGTTGTCCTCAGTCTGACTTCAGTACCAGTCACCATGAACCAGAACAGAATGGAGACTTCAGATTGGAAAGGAAGCCATTTATAAAGTGTGGATGTAATAGTTCAGCTGAGAACCCCAAGGCATTAGTGCAGATGGCATTTAACAAGCGATTGGCTACATTTGGAGTTTTCCAGACCCAGGCACTTACTGATGTCTGTAGAGCAATTAGTCTCACATATAGCAGTAAGTGTAATCACATATATCTCTGTTTTCTTACTGAGGAATGAGTTAATCAAATATATTTCAAAACTTGAATGGATCTGTCTGCTTTTATTGGGATAGGTACTCCCACCATTTATTGGGATAGGTACTCCCACCATTGGTTCTGCTACAAATGGATCCACCCTTTATGAGGGGGGGAGTTAATTAAATTTATTCAAATTTATGGGTGTTTCTCACTTTTTCTTTTTCTTCATTGGCCCTTATATTTGAAGAGGATGTTAGAAATGCAGTTGTGCTTCACATAGACTAGGTTGGACCATGCTGTTTTTCTGCTCAAGACGTTTTAGGCTAAAACATAAAGGCCTCTTTTCGAGACTTTCAAAGCCCTTTATAGTTGTCCTCTGGCCTATTTTTACAGACCAATAGATATCACACGACTTCCTGTCACATATGCTTTACTTTGGCCAGCCTGCTCTGTTTACTGTTCCCCATACATAACATTCTGTCTTCTTGTCTCCGTCCATGCCTTTGCCTTCTAGTGTGTCTGGCATGGTCTCTGTCTTAACCTTTCTGTCTTAGAACCCCTGCTTCCTTGCTTTTTTCCCCCCTTTTTAAAATTTAATATTTTTCCCAATGAGATGTAAAACCTTTTTAATATTCAATTTTAAAATATTTTTGAGTTGGCATGTTTTCTTATCTAGTTGCAATTCTTACACGTCCTGCTATAAATGCCAGCCCTTACCACAGTGCCTGGCACATAGTAAACAATTCATGAGTGTTGGTTGGTTGATTGATCCTTCACAGAGAATCTCCTCAGCACACCAGAGGCCTCCCTTTTAATACCGTAAGTGCCTGTCCATCTTTTATCCCTCACTCGTGACTTACGCGTGGCCAGGCATGTTGTTGATGTTTTGTATCAAACTGCAAATCCTTGTTGACCCAGTCACCAGGAAGCACAATCAGATACGTTTGTCATTAATTACCTTATGTGTTTTCATACTGAAGGATGAGTTAAATATGAAACAAATGTGAATGTCAGATACATTTCAGAAAATGCTTTAAGCGGATCCGTGTGCTTTTCGTGTCAGTCCCCAGACACTCGCTACAGGCAGGGCGCTGTGCAGAACACGAGGCGTGCCAGGAAAGAGCAAAGCCCGGCCCCTGCTCCTCTCATGAGGGATGGGACACGCAGAAAAGAGAGACGTGGCGGGAATGGGAAAGGCGGGAGGAGGCGGAGGTCGGGACAGAGGGCCTTGCAGGCCTGGGAAAAGCCACAGCATCAGTACCTACATGGAGTGTCTGGTGCAAGGACCAGGCTGGTTAATGGCTAAATGCCATTGGATCACAAGGCTGGGCAGGGGTATAAAGAACCAAAAGGGCAAGAAAGGCCAAGATGTGAAGACCTTTGAAAGCTAAATTGGTTTTATATTTGATCCTGGAGGTAGTAGGGAGTCACTGAATTTTATAGGTGGGAGGACATGGTCAGACTTGCATTTTGGCAACAGAATGGAGGATAGACTGGAGTGGGGAGAGAATTATGGAAGGAGACCCGCGAACAGCTTCTGCAAATCCTGCAGGGGTGAAGGGATGAGTGTATGCTAGGCATTCTGCCGGCTGTCTGGGGATACAAAGACCTATGAAACAGTTCCTGCCCTCGGGAAGCTTATATTTCATTAGGTGAGCAAAGACGCAAGTTTATATAAATATAGACAGAGTGCAAGACAATTTGGAGAGAGGGCACTAGCAGTTGGGGGGATCAGGGAAGGCTGGCACTTAAGGAGCTTGGAAGGAAACCAGAGATTCAGATTGTTGGTAACATGCTGCTGCCTGCTTACACCTACCATGCATTTTTGGTATCTCTGAGTCACCTGCAAAAGTAATGCTTCTGAGATAGAAATCATCACGGAGATGGGCTTTTGCCCTCTGTGCTCCCCCTCTTTGTACCGGGCCCAGCTCACTGTCCACCACAGCACCTGCCTCAGGAATGCAAATGGTCTGATGTGTTTTCATCAGCAAAGAGAACTCTTAGTACAGAACTTCCTCTCTAGATCAGCAGCTCTTCTGTGATGTCCAGACCAAGGAGGCTGCTTGGGCCCAGGAAAGGTGAAGTGCCTTGCCTTCATTCATGTGTGTATATGGCAGAGCTGGAGATTGAGCCTAGGTTTTCCTGACCCCGTGGCACATTCATAATCAGCCTTATATGTGGTTGTTAGACTTTTTTTTTTTAGTGTGGGTAGTTGGACCCTATGAACCAAATGTTATCTGCTTTTAATCTTTAATCCAAGCAGGGGAGCTTAGGTGTACTTAAGAGTATCCGGGTGACGTCTCACAAGTCTGCTTTTATAATCAGCACCCTTCTCAATTTCACTAGAAATGTTCAGATTATCTTTGTAATTGGTGCCTATCTGCATTTGACCAATTTTCTGGGAAGGCTGTGTTCTCAAGAAAGAATAAATGATATCAGCCATCATAAGCTACTCTGTTATGTGCAAAGAAATCATAGATTTAGAGCTGGAAGGGCCTTATGGATCATCAAGTCCAACTCTCTTATTTTACAGAGGAGAAAACAGGCCCAGAGAGGTAAAGCAATTCAGGATCACAGACAGTAAGTGAAAGAGTCAGGATTTTCACCCAGATTTTCTGACTCCAAATCTAGTACCCTTTCCTTAGGGCTGCCTCTCAGTCCTATCAATATAATTCTATATGAGTCACCACCATATCTAACCCCCACCCCATTCTAAAGAGCTATTATTTAGAAGCTTGAAGTCACATTTAAAACACATTTGCAGAAATGGTGGAACCCAATATATGACTAAGAAGAAACATTGAGGGAGATCTTTTACCACTTGTATTTGAAAATTTGGACAGTGAGCTGGGCATAGTACAAAGAGGCCCCCTACTACCTACACTTATCCCATTATATTTCACAAAGAAGGCCCTTGGGAACAATCTGTTTTCTTCATATACCAAATGTCTAACTAGTAATGCCAGGGGGATTATAGATCTTAAGAACAAGTCCGTTCTGGGGGTGCCAGATGAGCAGATCCAAGATACTCCACACTCTGTACCTTCTCCACCATTTTGCTACTTCATCAGCATGGGTACCCCTCCCTGTAGTGCATATCCTTATCCTGGGCCATGCTCATTCATGGCTTCCTATGAATCCTCCACAGGCCCAGCCGACCAGCATACTGGGCACTGTCTTCTGGACCTCTAGAGAATGTGGTTACCAGCAGAGCTGGCGCTGTCCCTCTCACTACGTGACCAGCCCACATCCTTTTACAGCGGCACGTCTCTCTGATGATGTGTTCAGGCCCCTTTCTTCTCCGTTCTTTGTTGATAATCTTTCAGGCTACACACATAAAGGGCCTCTGCATTGTCTCTTGTGGGGTCCACAGTTTGTTCTTTAGGAAGGGGAAAAGCATTTCACATAGCACCTGCTATGCACCAGGAACTGCACTAAGTGCTTTACAGATGTGTCATTTGATTCTCAGCCACCCCCTGAGACAGGTGCTATGTCACTCCTTTGATAGTTGAGGAAACTGAGGCAAGCAGAGGCTAAGCGACTTTCCTAGAGTCACCTGGCTAGTAAGCATCCAAGGCTGAACTGGAACTCGGGTCTTCCTGACTGCAGACCCAACACTGTTCACTGAGTGTGGCTTTGTGTCTGCCTCCCAGGGTTATGATGAAATAATGTTCATAAGGGGCTTTGCCAGTTTTAGAGCACCACATAAACATCAGTTCTTAATGTTATTCCATGTTGCAGAGCCGTGTAAGATTCTGGAAAAATTCTGAGGGAAAAGCTTATTGTTTAGTCACTTTAGCAGCATCTGACTCTTTGCAACCCCATTTTGGGTTTTCTTGGCAAAGAAACTGGAGCGTTTTGCCATCTTCGTCTTGATGAGGAAACTGACGCAAATAGGGCTAAATGATTTGCCTAGGGTCACACAGCTACTAAGTGTCTTGAGGACAGATCTGAACTCAGGTCTTTCTGACTCCAGTCCGGCTACTCTAGCCACTGCACCACCTAGCGGTCCCATAGCAGCATTGCCGTCATTCGAAGCACAATCTCCCCAAGAAAATTCAGCTTATTACATGTAATTCTGGACCTTGCTCAGTGGGTCCTCACCATTAGGAGTATCTACCCAACACACACACACATGCACACGGATTGTCACTTCTAACTCTATATCCTAGTTTGAGCAATAGGCACTCTATCCACTTGGATTTTTGTATGGATAATTAGAAAAAAACTTGAGTGATTCAGGATCTACTTTAGGAGACACTACAGTGTTCTGAAGTTCGATAACATCAGCCCAACATCATCCTCAAGACGAGCATTTAGAGAAGGACATCGCCTTCTCTGAGGGGATCTTCACATTTGGACTCTGTGCTGGACATCATTCATGAGAGGCAAACATCTCCCTGCTGTACAGTTATTTGATATTGATGATCACAGGGTCCTGTTACCTCTTCTATAATTTTAACACAGGAATAAGAGACGTATTGTGGGGGCAAGCCTTCAAAGTGATGTTTTATTCTGTTTTTTATAGACAACAAGTACAATAGAATCTTGTGTTCTCTACCTTTGAGTCATTTGTGTGATTCTGAAGATGTAATTTGCTTTAGAACATCATTTGTGAAAGCCCGCCTGTTCCCTTCTTATACCTTCGTCCAGAACGCCCTCATGGGAACATGTATATTATTCTAGTAAGGGTTTTGTGTAGAGATGGCAGAGTATCATATAGATTGGTAATTATGGCCATCCTCCCTCTTGGGGACTAATTGTAGAGTCTGTAATTATTTTTTCCAAGTATTTTGTGTCTTTCAGAATTCTTGAGAATTGATCCTTCAGAATCTTCAAAACTGTGTCATCTCCAGCACAGACTTGCTCTCTGCAGACTTATTTCAGTTCAAGTTCTATTTGTTTTCTTTAGTACTCTTTCTACTTTTGCCTGCTTCAGTAAGGATGCTTTATAGTCCAAAAGATGGGTGGATTCACTGTCATTGGTGAAGAGAACTTACTGTAGAAATCTACAGATGGTTCTCATTTTTTCTGTTGTTCTCCTTCCACTTTCATCCATAAATGGCTGCAGGATGTCTGAATTAACTGACTTACTTTACTTTACCGTGTTATTCCCTGTACTCTACTCGATGTTTCATGAAATAATACCTTTCATAAGCTTCCCTAGGATTTTACAAACTAGTTTATATTCTGAAGTGGAGTTGATGTTGGCTGGAGACCATCTTTGCCAGATGAGGTGGTATCTAGGCTCTTGTAGTCTCCTCAGCACAATAACTCATTTGTATCAGCTAAACTTCCCTGGGAAAGGGTAGGAAAATTAATTTAATGTCTGTTCTTTTATCCACTTCCCAGATTTTGGCATCAACATTTTGTTTCATGGTTAAAGTCAGAGTTGCCTTAACTGCTGCCCTACTTCCATGCTTCTGTTCTTAATAAATACAGATTTTGATCATAGCTAAATTCAGTGATCTGATTGGACAAAGCCTAATGATTCCCATTTCAGCTGCTAATTGTTTCTTGTTAAAATAATTCATTCCATTTTTGTGATGTTACTTGGTCCTGCACCTCCCAGCTCTGAAAAACATTCATGAATACAGGTGCAAGGCTTCAAAGTCCACAAGCCTCTGGCCTCTTTTGTTTCTTGCTCCTCACTCATGCTTCCCTACATCCTGGAGCACTCATCTATAAAAGGAGAGGGTTGGACCAGGTGGCCTCAGAGATATCTTCCAGCTCTGATTCTATGAGCCTAAGTCCAGATGATCCTTATCATAGCTTGCTCTAAGCCCACCTTTCAAAGTCACTAAATCTTTTTTAAAATGTATTTATTTTAAACTTCAATACAAAAACTTAAGTGTGCAGTAAGAAAAAATAAAGAATTGCCATGTGTACAGCAGAACTTAAGAAAGGATTCGGAATATACAGCAATAAATTTCCATTTCAAGAAAGCCTAAAAAGTGCCTGAATCCAAGAGTTTTCTTGATTTAATTTGGATGTTCTTCTTAGAACTATGTGACATCCTCACCCACTGGCATGCACACTACAAGTTTCCTCATGGACTTTTGGGAAATGCTGACCTAACTTCCATACCAGTATATCAAGATCAAACACGAAACGCTCAGTTTAAGGTCCAAAGCCCTTCATGAGCTTCCCAGTCTTCTTACGCCTTCCTCCCCAGCACGTGATCTTCAGGCCAATGACTCCAGCCTCTCAGCTTCTCCTTAAACAAGATCCTCGGTCCCTCTGAGACAGTGCCCAGTTATTCATGCCCACGTCTTCCCTTAGAGACTGACCCTGAACGCAGAAACAATCTTTTTGCCTTTGTATCGCCAGCGTTTTGCACGATGCTTAGCACCTTGTTGTAGTTGTTTAGTCATTCTCTGTCATGGCTGACTCTTTGTGATCCCATTTGAAGCTTTCTTGGCAGAGACACTGGAGAGACTTACCGTTTCCTTCTCCATTCCATTTTACAGACGAGCAAACTGAGGCAAACAATGTTAAGCGACTTACCCAAGTCACATAGCTAGGAAGTGTCGGAGATAAGATTTGAACTCGTGTCTTCCTCACTCCTAACCACTCTTCCACTGTGCCACCTAGTGCACCTTTAATAAAATGTTGGTCAGCTGGCTGGCTGCAGTATGAGATGATCAAATGTGCCATGAAATGATGTTGCTTGTTGCCTATGGAGGCACAGAAACACTCCTTCGTGTGTTTCTCCCGAAGAGAAGCTGTGAGCCATTCTTCTGTTAAGCTGCAACTTTGTTTTGGCCTCTGACATTCATAGCAAGAGTGTCAAGATCGTCACCCCTCAATCCTTGCAGTAGTCCACAGGTTGCTTACTTAGGACCAGGTGAGCTCTGTCCCCTCAAACAGGACAACAGCCCAGTCACTGTTTGTGATCCTTCTAGAACTTCCTCTTAGTGTCTCCAGCCGCTGTCACAGCGACATAGGAATAGGGAGACATTGTGTATTTCCTTGGCTTCCTGGGTAGCCATGGCCACAGAAGGCAATGTCCAGGGGGCTAATATTATTGATTTAGCCTGTGAGCTCTGGTTGGTTCTCAGGAATCTGCCCAGTGGCTAGAACCACACTGGGAGCTTTTCTAGAACAAAGGAGCTGTAAGAGAGTCTTCAAGGACCCAGAGTCCTCTCTACACCAGGAGGAGGAAGTAGGAAGGGACTTTGTGGAGGGCCACCATTCTGATACACAGAAACCATAAGGAAAGCCTTGAATGGGGAGAGAAAACAAAACCCTAACCCAGGGGTGAGGAACTGATGGATTTGAGGCCACATGGTCTTATACGTCCTTGGGTGTGGCCTTTTGACTGTGTCCAAATTTTACAGAATAAATCCTCTTATTAAGGGCCTAACCGTTTTACTATTTTCTGTCTCTGGTGAGCTTGGGAGAGGCCTCTGGGGTGATTGTATATCTAGGAACCTCATACTGCTAGCTCCACCTTCACCCTTGAATTACTGCCCAAAAAATAACCCAGCAGCTCTTCTGTTGGCTTTAACTGCCATTTAAATAATTTATTTTAAATGAGAAGTTAAAAAAAAACCAAGAACCCTGAATTCTGCGATTATAATGGCCAAGTCTGGCTCTAGATAAGAAACGAGAAACTGCACTGATCTCCCTTCTCTGGAAAGGTGAAGATGATCAATCAGTAAACATTTGTTAAACACCTACTGGGTGCCAAGCAGTGTGCCAAGCACTGGGGATACAAAAACACAGGCAGCCCTTGCCCTCCAGGAGCTTACAGTCTAAGGGGGGAGGGGTGGACAGTGCAGAATATGGCAGATACTGTGGGTTGGTTTGCGGAATTGGTTTTTCCCCTCTTAAATGTTTCATTACAAAGGACGACTGAGTGGGGTGGGATGTATTTGGAATAAAGGTGATGTAAATAGAAAAGATGAATGAAAGAATTATAAGTCGTGCTGGGGATAGAAGGAGAAAAGCAAGACAGCTGCTCCTCTCTAGACTACATTCTGATGAAGGAGAGGCAGGTACTGAGGGCAGAGCAAATGGTAATAGTGCATCCTGAAGGCCATTTATAAGCAGGCCACTTATCTGGGGGGCACTGCTGTTCCCAGGGCTCTCGGGTCTAGCTACCAATTACTGACTGTTGGTTTTAACAGTTGGTGTTAATGGGACCAAGGAAAGTAGGCCCCCTTGTGTATAGCAATTGTGCCCCTCAGTGACGGCTGCAAGCAGGAAAATAGGGAACACGGGCCATCCAAGAGTTCCCTTCCCCAGATAGAAGTAAAGCTTAGTATTTTAAAAATAATTGATTGTATTGTGTTTGTATATAAATGTGTGTAAATAGAAATCTAATTATGTTATGTGTGTGTGTCGACTGTGAGCTCTGTGAAGGCTTGCACAGGGGGTGCTTTTTCTGAGAAGGGGGAGCTCTTTGCGTGTGTGCCTGGTGTCCGGCTCAGGGCTCTACACATATGGCTGTTTAGTAAATACTTGTCGTTTTGAGTTAATACTGGCACTGACAGTAAGTGCCAGCCCATCCTAAAAGGGTTTTAGAGGGAAAAGATAGATCCCAGTGAGCCTTGTAATACCAGTGAGATTAAACAGTAACAGTCAGGTGACTGACTGTCAGCCAGTGACAAAGGTGTTACAGAGTGAACCCGAGTGGCCACATCTGGTACAGGGCCTGTTCTGGCTTTGGCAGCCCCCCAAGGTTCCAGGCCCATGCTTAAGGACTGCTGAAGGAGTAGTGTATGATATTTGGGTGCTGGCTGTACAAAGCTGCTTTCTTATTTTAAAAATTCCAGTGCTTCATTTCCTTGATATTCCTGAGTTGACCCCAGTTCCAGTTGACCCCAGACCCTTAGAGTTCCTTTTCTGGAGGCACTATGCCCTGCCCCTGCCGCGCCCCGGCCCCCGCCCCACAAGTGCACAATCCCAGCCCCTCCCTGCAGGAGGGCTTTTGGTTCGGGGCTAAGGCCGTCCTCATCCCGGTTTGTCATTTTCTGCAGCACACAGGTTCACAGCTTAAGAGCAGGCTGGGAGAGTTCTGAGAAGGTGGGCAGTCTTAACCCCCCCCCCCCGGACAACTCTGATCAAGGCCGTCCATTACTTATCTGATCACCCTCAAAAGGAACGGGTGATTCTTTTTGAAAACCAAGAAGGGAGGCCAGATGGTCTAATACAAAGACTTGAAGTCAGGAAGGCCAGGTGGTCTGGGAGGAAGTCTGCCAGGCCCCAGGCCTTATTGTCAGACTCAGCTGATTATTGCCTTTGTCGAGCTGCTCCCCTCCCCCCTTTTCCCTCTTTTCTGTTCTTTGTTACAAGCAGTGACCTATGGGGAGAGGAAAGAAATATTTAAAAATGAAGGTGAAGTAAAAACAACAGTTTTTTTTAAGTTTAAAAATAATTGTAAATATCTTTATTAAGCAAATATACTTGTTCATGCTGATGGCGTATGCTTGGTAGTAAAGTGGCCATCTCACTGGGCTTAAAGTCAGGAGAAACCGAGTTCAGATCGTGCCTCCTTACTTCCTACCTCAGCCTCAGTTTCCTTGTCCGTAGAATGGAGATCCTAGCCCCCTGTCACACATTGTTGTGAAGATGCAATGAGATAGCCTATGCAGTGGTTTGTACACTTTTAAAGTCCTACAGAAATGCCAGTGGCTATTATTATTAAATGTCTAATAAAGCATTTAATTTTTTAATTTAAGAAATGTCATCTGTTTATAAGTTCAGGATCCTCTTTACTGTGAACCTGAGGTTTTGGTAGTTGAGTGTTTGTTTTTTGCTAGCCTGAATGCAGAGAGCATCTTGTCAAAATATGTTCCCGTTCCTCTCTTTTCTCTTGCAGATTCCTTTATGAACACTTCGGGCTTCACTTACCTTCCAGTCTCACTGAGCAGATTCAGTGCAGGGCTATGGAGGTTCTGGCTGTGGAAGAAACCTTCATTTTTATTCCCCAGGACAGGAGCTTCTGGGCCCCCAGTAGCAGGCAAGACAGATTCCCACATCCTCCTTCCTCTGGATGAAACCGACTTAGAAGAGCAGTTTGTGAAAGGACACGGGCCTGGAGGCCAGGCCACCAACAAAACGAACAATTGTGTGGTGCTGAAGCACATCCCGTCAGGCATCGTGGTCAAGGTAAGGGAAGGGGGAGAACTATCTTGAGAGGGGGTTACTCCCTCCCCTCTCTATCCCCCCCCCCCCCACAGCACCAGGAGCTTTGGCTGCCAAAGCTATCTATGCCTTGAAAGGTGGCAAGGTTGTGGCTGTCCACCAGATCATGTGGGGGATGTAGAGAAGCCATCTCAATGTTTGTGCCTTAAAGCCTGCTTTTGATGAATTGGACTGGTCCTAAAGGGATGCAGTGCAGCTCAGTTTAATCCATTCCTTGGCCTAGGCTGTGCTCCAGGCAGGGCGGTCCATGCCTCCTGCCACAAGAGGGTGCTGCAGCACATCCCAACTTAGCCCTGATCCACAGAGGCCCCCACCATCAACTCAGCCCACATCCCTCCTGCTTGGCCCCTGTCCAGGAAGCCGGGACTGGCCAGAGCCCACTCACGGAGGATGGGGAGGCCCTTTGTTTGGCTAGGCCTTCCACACCTGCATTTGTGTGCTCTGCCAGGCAGATCGCAGCCACTACACTGACTCAGCCAGTTAAGAAGTCACCAGATCCTGTGACAGGCTGGCAAGAGCTCGGGGCTCTGGTAGACCACCGGGCAAGCCAGGGCCCTCTCTGTGCCTCTGTATCTGTAAGCTGAGCTCAGGCTCGATGATGTCCGAGGCCCTCTCACTGTCCTGCACAACTGCTTAACAAAATGCCCTTATGTTTTCCCAGTGTCATCAGACAAGATCAGTTGATCAGAATCGAAAGCTGGCAAGAGAGATTCTGCAAGGAAAAGTGGATCTCTTCTACAGAGGAGAAGACAGTCACATCCACAAAGTCAAAAAGGAGGCAGAACAAAAGAAGAGAGAAAGGAAAAAAAAGGCAAAGGAGACCCTGGAAAAGAAGAGACTGTTAAAGGAGTTAATGTTAAAGGAACTGAGGCCTGAGGCCCCACTGCCTCGAGAGGAGTGATGCCACAGGAACTGCCCGTCAGTGGCACAAAGGCATGGCCACAAGGCGTGGCACCTCCACAGCCATTGTGCCCTCTCAGCTGCTCCCAATAAACATCTGTGCATAAACTCCTGAGCCCCCTGTTGTTCTGAGCGGGGCACTGGGGCCACACATTGATGGCAGTCAGTGGTCCCTCATTGTGAGCTGGAAGATGTCTCTGGGATGTGGAGGAGTCGCCAGTTACCTCCAAACCAAGTTAAGAGAATGAGAAGGAGGAAAGATAAGGAGAGAGTTTGAAATGTGTCACTCGCCCGTTTACTTACTCTCTTAGCTAATGAAGGACAAGCAGGATAGAAAGTCCTAACACCTTGCCAAAGTACCGTCTCAGATCCCAAGGTGTGTGGCTGCCCAGGATACACTAGCAAGGTTTTGGCCCCAGGACCTCTGTGCTCACGGCCCCACTCTACATTTGTTTCTTCTCACCCCACATGGATTATCCAGTAAGAGAGAGTCACCTTATAATTCGGTTTTAGGCAAGGTTAGTGGCTTGGCTGGTTAGTGCACACTTATGATTAATGCAGAGGGAGGTGGACAGGGAGAGAATGACATCTGAGGGCCCCCCTGCTGAGATGAATCCTATACTGGATGTTAAGTTTAGGTCTATAACCAAAATCAGTTCAACTCAACAATTTATTAGAGTCATGGTTTCACTCAACAATTTGGCCTTTCTGTACTACCTTGTATATGGAAATGTCCTCTCTTTTTTCTGGCATCAGGGTCAGAATAATATTTTAAATAATCACTCATTATAACTTTCAGAGGTCGGACCATAATTGTTTTCTTCTGTAACAGCTAAATTTTAATGTTTTTTTTTAAGACTCACCACTTCATCATCTCACACCTAAATCATCAAAGATGGTAAAAGAAGGAAAAACTCACTGTTGGCAAGGTTGTGGGGAAACAAGGCACAACAGTTCACAGCAGGTGGGGCTGTGATTTGGTCCAACCATTTTGAAAAATAATTTGGAATTAAGCAAGAAATTGTTACAAAATTGTTCCTGCCACCCTTTAACCCAGCAATCCCACTACTGAATGTCTACCCGCAAGGAAGCTACAGCCAGCCTTTTATCCAGATAAAAACCATGTGTACAAAAATACTCATAGCAGCACTACTTGTAATAGCAAAAAGTTAGAATCAAAATGTGCCTCACAGTCGGGTAACGACCAGACAAATCATGGTATCTGAATATAACAGAATACTATCGTGCCATGAGGAACAACAGATATGAAGAATGTGGAACTTGTGGAAAGGGAGGCAGGGGAAAGAAACCAGTGACAGAAATGGAAATTCAGAACAGCACAAGACTTGGGGACAAGCTGAAATAAACATTCCTGCCCAGTCCCCTCCCAAACATGAAAATCTAGGATGTGTCATAAACAGGCATAATGGGTACTAATTTATGACCAGGCTAATGTTAAACTTAAGATCAAGGCTGCATGTACCACTGGCTGGCGGAGTCCCGCTTAGGGTGTTTTAACTTCTCAAAATTAGCTTGAGTTTGGTGTCAAAACAAATCAGTGAAATTTTCAACACTTACCACCTGTCAGTGAAGGTTGTTGGAGGTGCTTCTCCATTCTGCCCCTGCCCATGCTTTTCAGTGTACGTGACACACACACCCCCACCCCAGTAAAAAGGAGCTGAGAAAGCCCCACTCCCCAGATCCAGTCCTACTTAGTTAGAGAATCAACTTAATAGTTGAAAGAAACTGCCTCTTACCCTACTCTCCTTTCATATCAAACTGACCCCACCTCTTATTTTGTAACTGATGCAAATCAACATTTAGGTCATTTGCTAAAGCCTGTTGTCTGTTTCCACCTCTGCCCAAAAGGCTTTGGAAGCTGGATCGTGCAACGTCAGCACATTCCTCAGTGTCCCTGGTTCAAGTGAGCTCTGATTCCTTGACCCCGGCCCTGCTACCCAGCAATCTGTCATTTTATCCAGCACCTCCAAAATGAAAGCAAACCTCCATACATTTTGATACAAATTGTTAATGAAAATAAGCTTTATTACATCAAGTAATAAATACATACAAAGATGCATGTAACAGTTTTAGTCATTTATCCAGATTTTTTCATTCTATGGCAAACTCAAGACCTGAAATCTACAGTCTTCGTCTGAAAAGTAACTATCTGGGTTCTTAATTTTTTAGTAGGCTGATCAGTCCTCTGTATTTATAACTCATGCATTTTAAATTGACTTCAAAGCACGAACAATCATGCAAATGCTCACACACCGATAACAAAACAAAAAGACAACCCCATGTTGTTTTTACAGCAGGGTCTCTCTATCATGTGGGCCTAACTGGGCAATACCCAACTGCCAGTGGGCACTGACTCATGAAAAAATCCTTAAGAGTTATTGGAGAATCTGGAAAAGGTGCAAAAGAATGACAATTTGGGTGGTTTTAAGTGTACTCAAGGGAAGAAAAAGACTGGGGCAGGTTAGCAGGGCAGTAAACTAGAGTTGGCAGCAACAGAAGCAGAATTTTCTACATGCAATTTCTGGACTCGATGCTTTAAAAAAACAAAAAGTGACCTAGGTTGTTCCTAACTACTTATAATGCAAATCTTAGCTGCAAAATGGCCTTTTCTTCTATTCTTACAGACTGTGGTGGGGATGGGAGGAAGAAAAGGGGAAAGAACCCAAACTTTTAGACCATTCAAAATAAGGGATTCATATGAATGTTTTGAAAGTCACCAGAGGAATAAGTGTTATTCTTTCTTTCTTCACAAAGAAATGGAAAACTTTGGAAGTGAAGTGGGAGGCTAGGATCTTGCATTTCGTTCAGTCTCTGCCAGGCATTCCCGGACTAATCCTCGAGCATGAATGATGCCTGGAAAAGGAAGCAAGAGGATGGAAATAATTGAATTCATGTGACGGCTGTGCAAGCCAAATCAGTACCAGGAGAGGAAGTGAAGGCCCTGCCTTGAACCCCAGCCCTGGCAAGAAACCAAAGGAATGAGCTGGTCTGTCCAAAAGTCTGTGCCTCAACGCCCCCCAAACAGGTGGTCGTCAATCCTATTTTGCTTAGCCTGCCCTGGGAAGGAGTTGGAGCCTGGAGGTTCTCCCTTGGTTTGGGGGTATCTTCCGCCCGTTCCTCACCACAGGGAAGCATGTCTACTGGATTTGGGAGTAGAGGCTCTCCGAGTTCAAATCCTGACACTGCCGCCTACTAGCTGAAGCGTCCTAACCTCCTGGGCCTCCCCATCCCTTCCACCACATCTCCTGTTCTATTCCAATTTCACATTCTTTAAGCTATGGAGAACCCAAGAGGGCATAGCTCCCTGGCCATGATGTCACTGCTCTGGCCCTGTTACTTCCACAGACTGAAACCCCTCTTGTAGGTTTCATGAATTGCTCTTAGTTGTTTTTTTTTTTAAAAACAATGATTAACAGTGACCTTGGACAAGTCACTTAAAACGCCCTGGGCCTCGGTTTCCTCATCTGTACTAATAACCAACCCATCTCTTGAAAGGTGGTGGATTCAAGATCCAGAACAAAACATAACATTTGTGGACGTGGTCAGTGCAGGAATTTCTTTTATTTGATTATGCAGATTTGTTATGAGGGTTTTATCTTTCTTTTTTTTAATGGGGAAGGGGGAGAAAATAAATATTTGTTAATTATTTTTAAAAGGTTCAAAAGAAGAAAAAAAGAACTCGCATTTACCTAGCATTCTAAAGGTTTGCAAATCACTTGACAAGTATTATTTCATTAGATCTGCACAGCACTATAAGTTAAAAGTGCCATTATTTTAGTGCCCATTTTACAGATAGGGAAACTGAGGCAGAGATTAAATCATTTGCCCAGGGTCACACAGCTAAGAAGTGTTAGAGGCAGGATTCAAATTCAGGACTCTAAGTGCACACGGTATCCACGATGCCATTTAGCTACCTCCTAAAAGATGAGGGGCTGGGCTAGCTGCCTTTAAGGCCCTCCCAGCTCGATGTGACCAGATGGATTTTCTGCTACTGAATTCCTCTGAAGCTCCTTAAGCCGCCCGCCCTTCAGAATAGGCACGGTCATCCCTGATCCACATCATCTAGGTGTGCCCCCCCCTATGGAGAACCTGGCAGAGGATCCACACTGCCAGCCCCGGCTGCCCCTAGCTCCCCATTGAGCCCCACCGCCCTCCCCCCGCCCCGTACAGAGGGCTTTGGCAGGAGCAATGCCAGTCCCAGGAGAGAAGCCACTTTTATGACTCTCGGCAGGCTCTCCCAGAGTGGGCACAGACAGGCCCCTCAGCATCTGAATGAGCTACTGCATTGTTAGGGAAGGAGCATGCAGAGTAAAAAGAACACTGGCTCTAAAAGCAGAAGGCCCAGGTTCAAATCCCGCTTCTGGTGATGACAACCCAGGTGTCCTTGAGCAAGTCTTAGGGTCTCAGCCCAAATGCCTCTAAGGTCCCTTCCAGTGCTAAATTGATGGCTGACCTTTGCTGGCCAGTCATCTGGCTTCTCTGGGAAGGTCCCTACCCATTCTGGATCCATAAACCTGGGATCCTAATACACTTCTTTCCTCCACTCCCATGGATAGTCACTTTTTGCACATAATAATAGCACCTTAAGGTTTGTAAAGCCCTTTATGAATACCTCATTTGAGCCTCACAATCACCCTGGGAGGTAGGGGCCATTATCCCCAATTTACAGATGGGGAAACTGAGGCAAGGAGAAGTGAAGTGACTTGCCAGGGTCACACAGCTAGGAAGCACAAGACTGGAACTTGGGTCTTCCCGACTCTAGGTCCAGTGCTCTACCCACTGGGCCACCATTTCAAGGCTCCAGGACCTGTCAGTGGGCCTGTTCCCTATATGAATGCAGGTGGCTCTGCTACATCCAAAAGAATTCCTCCCAGGACCAGGGTTCTGATGAGGAGCCCCTTCCAGGCTGGGCATCACCCCATTCCACTGACGCGGCCTTCCCAGGCGAGGTCTCCTGCACACACCACAGCGGCTTCCAAGGGGAGGAAGAAGAAGAGGCCACCATGGAGGGGTGCTCTTCTTCTGTCACACTAGGGATGACTCCTCGTTCATCTTTTGTGTCCACTCCCCTCCCCCAACCCTGCTCTCCATGACTCAGTGGACAGAATCTGGGGGCCTAGACTCAGGAAAACCGTGAGTTCAAAACCCACCTGACTCACCGGCTTTGTGACTCTGGGCAAGTCACTTAACCTGTCTGCCTCAGTTTCCTCATCGGTGAAATGGGCATGCTAACAGCAGGCCCCTATCTGCCAAGGTTGTTGTGAGGATCAAATGAAACAATATTTGTAGAACTGCTTAGCACACAGTAAATGCTATGTAAGCGTCAAGTATTATCATTGCAGTATTATTATTCCCCCAAGATCTGTTACCAGGTAGGTGATCTAGCTGTAAAAGACTGAGCAGCAAGCTAAGCAGTGTCTTCATCCAGACCAATAACAAAGACGGGTAAAGCATGCCAGGACTGCCCTTCTCCCCAGGGGAGTCCTGGAGCCGGCTCATACTGGCTCCCAATAGTCAATCTGAATTTTCAGTATGAGCATCTACCCTTCAAAAATCTGCCAATGCTACAAATCCAAGCTTGATTAATGTCTTCTGAAGTGTCTAGACTTAAGAAAGGGACAGAGGAAGCATCAATCACACTGGTTAAACTTAAAAACTGTGTCATGGGGCCCCCCCATCCAGTGAAGTGGAAGTCACTAAGCAGTGCATCTTGGGTACAGCCTGACACACCTTCCTTACAGAACACAGGCTGCCATGTCTTCTCATTTCATTAAGCCTCTGGAGTACCTGAGAATCTCAAGCATTGGAAGGGCCTCAGTTTGCCCATCTGTAAAATGTAGGGCGGGCAGGGGGGAGACAACCAGATGCCCTCCTACTTGCTCTAAATCTTAAGCTCAGATATCCTCTTTGGTCTTAAGACTCAGGGGAGGGGCTGCAGGTTCCCCAACCCTGATCTAGGTCCTTTAGTGAGGGTCTACACCCCTAATCCTACTCCTGCCCCCAAGCCCCAGACTTTTGCTCCTCTCAACTGCCACCTTTTAAATTAGAAAGGTTTTTTTCCCCTTCTTTTTGGGTACCTAAGGTAGCAACCTACTTAGATGACATCACCTCTGCAATCACCCAGTCATATGTTCCCTTCAGTCATGCCTTCCTTTCATCTAACCCTCTTGGAGGAGAAACAATGCTAAAGGTTCCCTGGCCCCATATCCACACTCGGGCTCCTCCTGCCCTGTACTAAAGGAAGGCCAGCAGGAAATGCCTACTCTAGAACCCCTCCGTCCCATCCCCTCCTGAACGCCCACCCAGTGACGGGGTCTCCTGAGAGAGAAAGCTATGCCCATTTCAGGTGAATGGCCTCTTTGCAGGAAGCCAGCCTGCCCATGAGGAAGAGGTCATTCACTTCGCCAAGATGAAGGCTTTGTTTCCAAGGGGAGGTCTGTTTTACTTGGCACTGTCTGCTCCAGGGCTGGGACCAATGTCAACTAAATGAACCGCAGGCAAGCTGGGGCTTAGCTTCCGTGGCAAGAACCAGATGGACTCCAGAGGCCTAAAAATTCCCCTTACGTAGGGCATTCTGCTGGGGAGAAAGGCCTTGAGCTTGGCACTGCTTGGCCCCAAGTGCCTAAATCAGCAGTGAGCCCAGGAAGGAGCTGCCACTGTGCTCAGGGACCTCCAAGCTGGAGTCAACGGTGGGTCCAAATCCCAGTTCTGCCACCCACCTAACCTCAGGCAAATCACTGGATCTTTCTCTGCCTCGCCAGTCAAATCATTTCCAGACCAAGTGCCAGTCTGCAGGGGCAGAAGGGGCCTCCACACTTGGAACTGGAGCCAGACTGATAACACCTCCCATGCCAATGATTTTTTAAGGTCTGTGAAGCCTTTTACAAACATGATCTCATCTGATCCTACAGCATCCCGAGAGGTGGTGGTGTTACTAGTCAGCTGCTCTTCAGTCGTGTGAGTTTTCTTGGCAGAGATACTGGAATGGTTTGCCATTTCCCTCTCCAGCTCATTTTACAGATGAGAAAATTGAGGTGAAGTGACTTGCCTAGGGTCACACAGCTAGAAAGTGTCCTGAGGCTGGATCTGAACTCAAATCTTTCTGATGAGGCCTGGCTATTGCGCCACCCAGCCAATCCAACCAAAAGCCCTTTACAAACAGGACCTCATCTGATCCTCACAACCACCCTGAGAGACAGCTGCCATCATTTTACAGATGAGGAAACTGAGGCTCAGCCATGTGAGGTGACTTGTCCAAGGTCATATTGGCTAATACACGTTTCAGGCAGGATTCAGGCCTGGGTCTTCTCAGATCCAAGGTTAGTACTCCATCCATCAGGTCAGATTACCACTCTTTCTAAGACTATGATACAGTAGGGTCTCTCCCTGGTTAATGGGGGAATGGGTCCTCCTTTCCCTGGCTGTTTCATGCAACTCAGGGCCAGTGAGATGAACTCTTTGTTTCAGAAAACAACAAAGGCTTGTGTTTTAATCCCAGCCCTGTCAGGCTACGTGACCCTAGGCAATACTTCATCTTGCTGTGCCTCAGTTACCTCATCCGTAAAGAAAGGGCGTTGGTCTAAGACCACCCCCAGCTCTGGAGCTTGGATCCTAGGGTCCTTGTGGTCGGATCCCCTCAAATGAGCCCCATCATCTGGGGCTGTGCCGGAGCTCAGCCCACCCAACACATACCTCGCTTTAGCCTCTCCATGGCGCTTTTGCTCCCTGCATACGTGGGTCTGATCTCTTTACCTAGCTCCTCGATGATGGCTAGGAGTTCTGCGTATTTGCTTTGGGGTACCTGGCTGCTCCCTGTACCCTAGAGTCAGAGAGAAGTTTATTAGGATGACTGTGGAGGAATCCAGGGCCCGAGACCTCACCTGCAGCCAGCCCGGGCCACCCACTGCATTGGGTCATGCCCCAGCAGCTGCCTAAGACAGGACAATATCCAAGAGCAAGAGACAGGGCCCCTCCCATCACACTCTCATGCGCCCCTCCCCACCCCCCAGTCCAGGCAGCAGCATGACGGTGACCAGAGCATTACGAATGGCCTCTAGAGCTTTGGGTGGGCAGGGCATGTGAGGAAGGGCATGATGACAAACCAGGCTGGCCCTGAATAAGGGAAACCTGAGAAGTGGGAGTCTGGAAGGCAGCCTGCAACAGAACCAGGCTTCCAGTCCTGCTTCTGACACCCATGTGACCTCGGGCAAGTCACTTCCCCCACCTGTAAAATGAGGGACTTGACTACCTGCCAGGTCCTTACCAGGTCTACCCCAGTCTACACTTTGGGATCTTTGAGACAAGACAGGAGAAGGATTCCCAGCTCTGCTATGTGGCCCTGAGCAAAGATCCAAACCTCTCTGTGCCTACATCCCCCTAACGTAAATTAATATTATCGCTCTGCCAGGGACATGGTTCTGCCATCCTAGAGGGAGCAACCTCTTGGGTCCCAGAGCTGGGGAAAAGGCCTCCCCATGTTAGAGTTTGTGACCAGAGCTGAGAGCTCTAAAACCGGGCAGACATCCTTTTAAAAAAATGACAGATGAACAATGGGAGGCATTTTTATTCATCCCATCTCTGCGCCGCCACGATGCTCTTCCAAAAAATCAACCCTTTTTTTTCCTGACAATGACAAAGAATACCGCAAGGCAAGCACCCAGATCGATGAAGCCGAGGTTCCCAGAAACACAGACACTTGTTCTTTCTCTCTCCTTTCCCTTTCTTCCCTTTCCTCCTCTTCCTCTTCCTCCTCCTCCTCCTCCTCCATGTCCCAGAGCTGCATCAGGGCAGCCACATGTTCGTACACCACTTTCTCCCTCTCTTTCTTCTCCCTCCTCCGCCTCTTCTTGGCTTCACGGTCTTTCTTCCGCTCCTCCTCCCTCTCCTCCACGTTCTCCCTGCGCCTCCTCTTGGCCTCTCTATCCTTCCTGCGTTCCTTCTCTCTTTCCTTCTCATCTTCTCGACGGCGCTTCATGGCCTCTGCATTCCTCTGCTGCTCCAGGCTCTTTTTCAGGCTGTCTTCCCGTTTGCGACGCTTTTTGAGCCGGTCCCGCTCCCTGGCCCTGGCTTGCTTCTCCTCCTGGGACAAGAAGGCTCGGCGGGGCATGAGGAGGTGAGCTCTGACTCCACTGGGCTATGGGCTTCTGTGTTCTAAGGAACAATCGCCCCATCTCTGAATGGCTAGGTTCTTGGGCTGGATATGTAACAATGTCCCTGCCTCTAGAATCATATTCTGTCCCTCTAGAGCTTGGGACTCAATGGTAGGGATGCCCACACCTGGCTCCCAATCTTGGAAGAGGGTAGTAGAATTAGGGACCCAAAGGCCACCTTTTCTGTTTGGTTAGACCAATCTTCCTTCCCCTCTGTATATCCAAAGGGGCCAAAAGCCGTTAATGGCATTCCAGGCCTTCTTTCTCCTAGGGAGCACCACTGACTCACAAGAGACTCCTCAGCCACCTCAGTAGGAATAGTGCCACCCAGAAGCATCTGTCTTGGTCCTTGCCACTGTCCCCAAGTCTCTGACTTCCAGCATGAACTGGAAAAATCTGTTATGGAGTCACTTTTCAAGCCTATAACTACTTTTGCCAGCTGGGGAGGGAAGGCCTCTGGCCTTCTGTTAATAAACGTCTACTGAAGAAGCCAGACTCAAAGCCCAACATTATCTATTTGCTCTGCTGCCATCCTGGCCAACATGGAGACAAGCCCATTACCAGCCATCCCAAACTGTGGATCCTGGGGCAGATAAACAATTCCATCCCAGGCCTTCCTTTGTCCACTGGGAACTAAGGAGGAGCTCCGGGGCCTCAAGAAGTAAGCTTCTGAAAAAACCACGAGGCCAGGGATGCCTTCCCCTTTTCAGGCCCTGTTCTGAACTCTCTTACCTCCAAGCTTTCCCCATTTAATGCCACCCAGCTCTGGTCACTCCTCAGCTCCAAACTGGGTCCCTCATTTGCTTGCTTGGTCTGGGTAAGGGCTTGTGTGCTTTCTGCTGTACAGGTTTATGGCCCACCTCTCTGCCCACATCATAAGGTCCCTTGGGGGCTTGCAGGGATGCCCATCTTTATGGTATTCCCCTAGAACAGTGGTTCTCAACCTTCCTAATGCCATGACCCTTTAATGCTCATATGTGGGCATATCTGCATGTGGGTGGACCCGCCTGGAGACGGATAGAGGAGCGGTGTCTCGGTTCCTAAGACCATCGGAAATACGTGTTTTCCAATGGTCTTAGGCGACTCCTGTAAAAGGGTCGTTCGAGGCCCAAAGGGGTCACGACCCACAGGTTGAGAACCGCTGCCCCAGAGCAAGACAAGGCCATTTGAAGGATATGACAGTCTCTCTCTCCAAGCAGAACAGGACCCCCTGGAGCACAGTGGCTCTCCCCGGCCTTGCATCCCTTGCATCCCTCTACCACCCCTCTCTCAGGCCTGAAATAACCCCCGAGGAAAGTAAAGGAGAGCCCCTGCCTTACCTGGGTGTAGCCTAGAGACGGGGGTCCATAGTCATTGATCAACTGTCGGTACTGGGTGGAAGCTGCCATGCTGGCAGAAGGAGAGTGGACACTCCCAGCTTTCAAAGGAAGGGAAATGAGAGCAAGAATTAGCCCGAGAGCTCTGGAATCCTGGGCTACCTTCAGCCCTCCCCTCCCAACTCCACCCTCTTTTTCTGGCCTAATCTGTTTATTTCCTGTGTCATATTCTCTGAGACAGCAAGGCACAGAGAGCGGGCCTCAGTCCAGAGCAGCCCCGCTCCGACCACATCCTGGCTATGTGACCCTGGGCAAGTCACTTAACGCCAACTGCCTCCAAAAACAGAAAAGTAAAAACCACCAGGCAGATAATTAGGAGCTCTTACCCTAGGGTCTAGAAACTTGATTTTTTATATTCTGATGGCCAAATTTCAGTGTAATTGGTTTCCTTTGTAAACCTATGTATTTTACATGAGACATTTAAGAATATGCTTCTGAGAAGGGTCCACAGGTTTGACCAGACCATTGCCCAAGGGGTCCAACGCCCAGACCAGGTTAAGAATGAATACATGAGCTCATCTGAGGTTCCCAGCATCCCTGTAACATGGGTACCATTGTACAGGTGAGGAAGGTGAGACAGGTGAAATTACTTACTCATAGTTACATGAGTAATTAACTTGGACCCAGGGCTCCCTGACTCTGAGTTTAATCCTCAAAGCATTATGCCACAGAATGTGAAAGGACCTCGGGGTAATCAGGGGAGACAAAGAATCTGAGTTGAAAGGCCTGCTCTACTCTACTTTCTGTGGGACTCTGGAGAAGTCTTTTAACATCTCAAAAAGGGCCTCAGTTTCTCCTTCATGTAAAATGAAGAAGTTGGACTAGTGGTCTCTGAGATTCTGTCCAGCTCTGGGTCTAAGAGACGATGAGACTGTGATCCCTCCTGATACATGAATTCCTTCTTCATTTTTGGCATTTTAGGCAAGCCTCTGCCTGAGACGTGGGTATCAGGTAACTCATTCCACCATGAGACACAAAGTATAGGGCTGGAAGGGACCTCTACGGCCGTCCACCCCTAATTTTGTTGTTGTTTGTCCTTCATCCTCGAAGAGGACCATGGCATTAGGAAGGTGATGCCATGACATGCAAGTGAATTAAGTGAGGAGGGCTGTGCAAAGTCACCAGCCTCACTTTCTCCTCTGGCGCCATCTGGATCCAGTGGCCAGATATAAATCAGGACGACTGGAGATGGCCCAGGATGCAGTGGGGGACCTTGGCCTTTTCAAGCTAAGGTCTTTAACAGGTCTCAGTTTGACTGGGGCAACACCCATTCAGTGCTCAAGGTTTAATAAGAATTGATGCAGAGAATGGCCTCTTTACCTAGTCAAAAAAAAATTTTTTTTAATCGATCTGGCAGGGGAAAACCCTCAGGGTTTCTGGTCAAAAATGACAAAACAGGGCTTGGCCTGGGACCTATTGTTGACCAATCAATGAGAGTCAGAGTGATCTGGGGTTAAGGCTGGTCTTTAAGAAAAATTTTTTCTTACAGATAAAGAAACTGAGGCATGGGGAGGTTAAGTAACTTATAGATCATGGATGTAGAGTGGGAAGGAACCTTTGAGGACATCTAGTCCAACTTCCTCATTTTACAGATAAGAATACTGAGACCCATGGAGATCAAGTGACTTGTCCAAGGTCAAAGAGGGATTAAGTGACAAAATTGGGATTTGAATCCAGGTCCCTTGACCCCAAATCCAGTATTCTTTCCCCTATACCATTACTGCCTCTTGTTATGAAAGATAACTCTGATGAATCAGATGTTTTTCCAATTTCTGAACCAAAATAATCACAACGATCTCCAAAAGCCATGTAACTTTCTGGCAGAATATGGTTAAAAAGCAACTAAGGAATGATTTATTTAAAAATCCAATGAGCTTCTGCCATCACACATCAGCTAGAAACTCAAGGGCAATAAGAAAAGTGGCCTCTCCAACACCGTCAGTGCCAACATCTCCCCACTTTGAAGACTGGACACGTGTAGCCTGCATGGCTCAGTGCCCAAAGAGAGCATGAGCTCAAAGTTCCCCTAAGAAAGGCCCAGGGTGGTGAGCTTGGAAGCTTCTGGAGAACAGTAGCCAGCAGTGACCAATGCAGTGCTCACATCCTGGGGGCTCTGAGTTACTTCACACTCTGTACTGAGAAGGTCCTGAATATTGAATATGCAGCATTATGAACCTCAACAATCCAGGGGGCCTAACTTTGAGAGGTGGAGGTCAGTATAAGAGCCTAGGGGGACTCAGGGTGAGCCCAAAGAGGGCCAAGCATCCCACCCACGAATACAGCACTGAGTGAACCATGACCCTGGCAATTAGCACCAAATCAGGAACTAAAGCTGAAGACATAAATCAAAGAAAACACCAACCAAGATTTAAAATCAACATACACATCTCCCAAAAAGGAAGGAATACAACTTCAAGCAGACACTAAAAGAAAAAAAGGATTTTCCACAAGGACTACATGACTACCTAGAAGAAATGAAGTAAGAGAGATACAAAACTTTTTAAAAGCTCTAGACGAAAGAATTAAGAGAATAAACAACTTAGAAAACAAAGTGGTCAATTTTATCCGAGAAATGGAATCTCTGAAAACTAGACTAAATCAAACAGAAATTAATGACTACAGGAAACAGCAAGAAACATTAGAATAAACCCAGAAGGTTGGAAAACAGATCAAAGAGAAAGAATTTAGGAATCGTTGTACTCTTTGAAAAATACGTTTATGTCTCTTTTTAAAAAGCCTTTATTCAACATTTCAAGAAATCACGAATGACAACCGCTCAGAACTATTAGGGCAAAGTGAGAAGAGAAGGAATTCACCAATCGCCTTGTGAAGGGAACTCCCCAAAGGAGATGCTCCAAGAATGTCACAGTCAAAATTCAGAACGCCTCAATCACAGAAGAAATTCTGCAATTAATCCAGGAATGAGCAATTCGAGTACCAAGCAGGCAGTCAGGGTCACACAAGAGCTGGCAGCTTCCATGAGGAATAAAAGAAGAGCTTGGAATAGAATATTGCAAAAGACAGAGGTTTACAACTAACAATAACTACAAGAATGACTATCATCATTCAAGGTTAAAAAAAAAAAGGCCTTTAATGGCACAGAGGCCTTTCAAACATTTCTGGGCTGCTGGGTTTTTCTGCTTTTTGTCGGGGGGGAGGCAATTGGGGTTAAGTGACTTGCCCAAGGTCACACAGCTTCTTAAGTGTTAAGTGTCTGAGGCCACATTTGAACTCAGGTCCTCCGGACTCCAGGAGCAGCGCTCTATTCACTGAGCCACCCAGCCGCCCCTTTTCAAGCATTTCTGATAAAGAGACCAGAACCGAGCAGGAATTTTGAAATAAAAACACAATAAAGCTAAGTGTATTTGAGCAACTGGAAGAAACTGTATGATAACGCGGCACTAAACTGACAGAGAAGAAACAAGTGTGTCACTCGAGGGACACTCCAAAGGGCATTTGGGGGAGTGAAACAAGAAAGAATACCAGTCCTAGGGGTTGACCGGATCTAGTCTGAGGGTCTGAAGAAGAAAAAAGTTGGAAGGCTAAGATGAATACACAAGTATAGGGAAAAAGGGAAGGGTGGGACAGAACTTGCCTCATTACTACTGCGCCTGAGAAAAAGAGTATCTAAGGCAGCGGTTCTCAACCTTCCTAACGCAGGGACCCCTTAACACTCGTGCGGGCGGACCTGCCTGGAGACAGATAGAGGAGCGGCGTCTCGGTTCCTAAGACCATCAGATATGTGTGTTTTCCGATGGTCTTAGGTGACCCCTGTAACTCCCAAAGGGGTCGTGACCCACAGGTTGAGAACCACTGATCTAAAGCATGGAAGAAGGGCTGAAAAGAACAAGCGTCAGAGGAACCTCACTTCTAAAACGGACAAGGGACGATTAAATGTGTACACACAGTCACACACACGGACACGGTGTGGCGTAGAAATACATCAAACCCAGCAGGGAAACAAGGCAGGAAAGAAAGGAGGTGGTTAAAGAGAGAGAGTAAAACTGGGGAGAGAAGAGTCACAAGGAAAAAACTTTCCAGTCCTCAAAGGGCTAACTACAAGAAATGGGGGGCAGCGAAGAGAGCACCAGCCCTGCGGTTAGGAGGACCCGAGTTCAAATCCAGTCTCAGACACTTCACACATACTAGCTGTGTGACCTTGGGCAAGTCACTTAGCCCCAACTGCTCTGCCTTCCCCTTTCCGAAAAGACAAAAAACTAAAAGAAGTGGGGCAGGGGGTAAGGAAAATGATTCAAATCTGAAAGAAGGGGTGCCACCGCCTTCCAGATAAAGGACAAACTTGCCTAGGAATGTAAAGCAAAAACACATGCAAGAAATCAGAACGAGATGATTTCTGGGAATCCCAGGTGTTATGAACAGACACAAGGAGCAAAGGGGGCAGAACCAAGAGAACAACGTATTCAAGGAACAGAACATTAAAGAAAACCGACTTTGGAAGACTGAACCTTGAAGCGCGTAATTCTCAATTATTACACGTGAGACTGACGACGGGGCACGTTACCCCGTCCCAGAGGAGGGGCTGGGGCCAGGCACAAGCCACAGAACAAGACCAACATTCTGGGCTGTGGCCCCTGTGTCAACGCCTTTGGCTTCATTAAGCTCAAAAGGACTCTGTTTTTTTCTTCTCAGTTTTATGAGGAAAGTGTAGAGGAGGTGTGACAGGGATTAAAAAAGAGGGCCATTGTAACATCTTTTTAACTGCACAGATGCAAACAGAAATTAAGAAGAAAGCAGGGCAAAAGTAGGGCAGTTTGGAAAGCAATGCTTTTAATTTATTATATACCTTTCTTTTAAAAGCAAGGGGAATGAAATGGAGATTCACAATTTCCTACAGAATCCTCTAGATTCTGCTTTGTGTATGGAAATGACTTTTTTTGTAATATTACTTTTCCTCCCCAAAGTCCACCAAGACACATTTGTTTCTAGGAAGTAAAATCAAGTCCTAAGATAAAGCTTCAACAAGCAGCAGAAACTGAGCCTGGCCGGCAAGTGAGAAGCACTTGACCCCCCAGTAAGGGTTCTTGCTATCACCTACTTAATTAGGCCAACTGAATTAAATTCAACAAACATGTAATGCCTAAAATGCCTATCCAGTGCCAAACACTGTGCTAGGCACTGCTGGATGGCTCAGTGGATAAAGTGCTGGGCCTGGAGTCAGGGGGACCTGAGCGAGTTCAGAGCTGGCCTAAGACCCTGACTAGCCGTGTGACCCCTGGCAAGGCACGCCACCTGTCTGTCTCAGTTTCCTCACCTGGAGAATGAGATGATGGCAGCATCTACCTCCCAGGGGTACTGGAAGGATCATACTAGATAAAAATTGTGTCTGTCGCAGAGTAGGCACTCTATAATATAATGTTAGCTAGTTGGGACAAAAAACTAGTTCCTGCCCTTAAGGAAGGCATTCTACTGAGGCCCAATGCCTTGTTTTTCAGCATTCAAGGCACCCACAATTGGAGCCCCATCTACCTTTCCAGCTTCACCTCCCACTCTCTCCCTCCACAAGGCCATTCTTCTACCCCTCTGGTCATTTTCCATATTGCTGTTTTACCCTCCCAACCCAACCTGCAGAGAACATCCTGAGGTAAAGCTGGGTCTTGGCTCTCAACCCTCCAGGCTGTCCCCACGGTCCACCAGCCCTGCCCTGCAGCACCCCATCCCACCCTACCATTTCCACCTTTTGTCCTGAACACTAATCAAATCAACGCCATCGGAACCTGGGGAATGGTGCCCTATTGTTCCACTGTTGGCCATCCCAGACACTCTTCCCAGGCCTACAAACATCCTATTAGAATGTAAGGTCCTAGAACAGTGGTTTCTCAACCTTCCTAATGCCCAACCCTTTAATATTGGTATGTGGGCGTATCTGCATGTGGGTGGACCCACCTGGAGACAGACAGAGGAGCCGTGTCTCAGTTCCTAAGACTATTGGAAATTATGTGTTTTCCGACGGTCTTAGGCAGCCCCCGTGAAAGGGTTGTTCGGCCCCCTAAAGTGGTAGCGACCCACAGGTTGAGAACCGCTGTCCTAGAAGGAAAGAATTCATGCTTCCCTATCTCTGGCACAGGGCTTGGCACACAGAAAGCATTTAATAAATGCGGTTTCATCCCTTCATCTCACACATCCTCTGTTCCCACAAGAACAGGTTACTTTCTATTTCCTGAAAACACATTTTGCATTCCTGCCTCCACACCTTTGCCCATGCCACTCAATCTGGAAAGCCACTGTTTCTGTCAACTATTCAATCAAAAAGCATTTAATCAGCACCTCAATGACCAACTGGTGCTAGCATCAAAAAATCATTTATTCCTCCCTTCAGGGAGTTTACAATCAGTGAGAGACTTGTGCATATGCAGGTAGAGGTGTGTGCATATGTATTCGTGTATGTGTACATGCATATATACACATAAAATTGGAAAAGAATAAGCACGTATGAAATGCCTACTATGTTCCAGGCCCTGTGCTAAGAGACTTACACATTTATCTCATTTG
>CM053580.1:561595908-561611212 GCA_028627135.1 Pseudochirops cupreus | reverse complement strand
TTTTAGTGTCTGTGAAAGTTATACCTAAATTGATTAAATCATGAGTCCATCAAATATCAAAGAGCTTTAGATCATTCCTGTGTATCTACATGTACATTTACTATGTCAGACTTTAAATTGAAAGTAAGTATTGTAAGTATTTTTAAAGCTTGACTCTTAGAGATTTTTAAAATTAAGGCTAAGACACTTTTTTTAGATGATAACGTTGTGTTGTTTTGCCATGGAACTGACAGTTTACGTGACTAATAGAACATTGTACAGCAAACAGTATTCTGGTCTTTATTTTCCAGAGCTTTCTTAAGCTAGTTTATAACAGAAAGAGAAAAATAGCTTGTTGTTTGTCCTTGGTCCGTGACAGGACTGATGTCATTGTAGCAGTTCAATGGATTGTTGCCGGTTTATCCCCCTTATTTAACTAAGATGCCTTTTCAGCAATTTTCCATTATTGTATTAATCTTAGAGGGGCTGTCATATTTAAATGTCATTTTCTAGCAGAAGAAGCAAACATGTATGGATTATGCTCTTTGTTTCTGAAGATGTTTCTTAACAACTAACAAGTCGAAATGCCCTTTGATAGAATTGGCTTCAGTCGTATTTAAAATTAATACTATTTGTTTTTAACAGTAAAAATTGGCCTCAGGCATCCTGATGCAGTGGTGGAAACCAGCTCTTTATCCAGTGTCACACCCCCTGATGTTTGGTATAAAACATCTATATCTGAAGAAAGTATTGATAATGGCTGGTTATCAGCATTACAACTTGAAGCTATCACATATGCAGCCCAGGTAGGATGTACTAGTACTATCTGAAGTCTCATTTTTATAAGACTTTTAATACAGCATGGCTTTTTTTTACTTAAAGTGATAGATACTTTTTTGGGGAAATCATTGTGGATTTCATGTTGTCTTAAGATATATTCACTTTTGTATCATTTTAAATAATGAAAAGATTCATTAAATGCCTATTCTCTTTCAGCAACATGAAACATTTCTACCTAATGGAGATCGAGCTGGATTCTTGATAGGTGATGGTGCAGGTGTAGGAAAAGGGAGAACTATAGCTGGAATAATTTATGAGAATTATCTGTTGAGTAGAAAAAGAGCATTATGGTAAGTTTGATGTGATTGTCCATTGTGTGTAATTAGGAAATGTTTGGACTAGGGGCTTTGTTTGAGTTGGGGAGTTCAAGACAGGGTGGTGTATTGCATTCAAAATTCTTTTAGAATAATGTGATCTCTACTTAACTTGGTGTTTTCCTCCCCCTTTAACAGGTTTAGTGTCTCAAATGATTTAAAATATGATGCTGAAAGAGATTTGAGGGACATTGGAGCAAAAAACATTTCCGTTCATTCATTAAACAAGGTGTGGAAACTTTTTACTATGTACGATTGAGGCAAAACTTTAGGTATGCTTGTGTGAGGAGACTAAAATGCATGCTGTATGTATTTGTGTTGTTATTAAGTATCAGTTACTCATTTATTGTATAGTATTTTAAATTTCAAACCAATTAACTGCTTTAGAGTACTTTAGTAATTTTGAATTTGAATAGTTTTCCTTAAAGCTCAGTGGATTTGCCTTGATAGAAGTTCTGTGTACTTTCAGTATCCACAGAATGATGTGGCATATGTGTAGCTTTTACTCAGAGGTCTAATCTCCTGATAGTGACTGCATAATGCATACAGCAGAAGAATTTCCGTATCTTTATATGTAGCACCTTGCCCAAAGTAACTGGTGACTGTGAATTCTTCACCTTGTCCACAGATGCTGCTTTGTTGCCGTATATATAACAGTTACTCTGATAAAAGTACCTACAGGTCTGTCTGTACAGAGGTTAGCAGGTGGCAGATGAAAACTGCATTAGATGAGGGGAACTCTTTGCAGCTGAGCTCTTCTTCTTATTCTGACAATCCTGTCACCACAAGAAAACCCTCTATATCCACAGCCAGACCAAACGGCAGCACAGATATCCTGCTGCTTTGAAGGGAGAAACACTGACTTACACATAAAGCTTTAACCTTTCCCGCTGCTTTCCCATTTTGACACCCAGTAAACAGGTATCATCATTTTAGAGGTGAGGAAACTTAGGCATATTGTGGTTAAGTACCTTGCCCAGTGTCAGATGGCAGTTCTGGGGCTATAATATGTGTTCCATCTCTCCTTTGCCCCATGATGAGGTTATACTAAAATTGTTTTACTTTCTTACTATCAAGGCTGGGCTTTGTAGCATCAGACCTAGTATCCTGAAATTCCCATAAGGAAGAATTGGGTGTCTTGAAAATTTGGTTGGAATTGACCTTTGACTGTATAACTTCTATTTTTAAGCTTAATTTTAAAATATAATTTTACAAAAAGAAAACACATTTTGAAAAGGGCACAGTAATAGAATTTTATTCTATAATTACGTTCACCATATGGTTTTGGTAATGTTTACTTCAGTGTTTTCACATAACTTTTAGGTTATTTCATATATTGAATTGGGTCAGTGAGTGTCAACAGAAGCCTTAAAGACAAATCACAAGCTCAAAATGTGTGGCTAGCATCTAAGAGTATTCTTTGACTGATGAATCCATATAATTGGAAAAGAAAACCCTGTTTGTAATTCTTGCTCTCTTATACCTTGCAAAATTTACATAAAGTTCAAAGAAAATCTCCCACCTAGACAAAGTAGTGAAGTGCTGATTTGAAGTGTGGTAAAGTGAACTGTGGCCTAGATTGAAAGTCAGAAGGCCCCTGTTCTCATTCCACCCCAGGCGCTCAGTAAGACTTTGGGCAAGACATGTAAAATGGGCTTAGTGTCTACATTTCTGAGTTGGCTATGAGGATCCAGTGAGATGCTGAATGTTAAAGTAATTTTTGGTCTGTAAAGCTAATTGTGAATAAATGTTATCCTTTTTCCTCTAGTTTAAATATGGAAAAATTTCTTCCAAACATAATGGGAGTGTAAAAAAGGGTGTTATTTTTGCCACCTATTCTTCTCTCATTGGTGAAAGTCAGTCTGGTGGCAAATACAAAACAAGATTAAAGCAGCTTCTACATTGGTGCAGTGATGACTTTGATGGAGTGGTATCCTTTATGTGTTGGGAAAGGGGGGCGGGGTGTTATTTATGTAAGAGGAAACCTTGAAATGGTACTCCCAAGTAAAATGATAAGAGTGTATGTAAGGACAGTTTTCATTGATTGTAGAAGTGACAAAATGGTATATTTCTGAAAATGTGCATTCTGTAAATATGAAGATGAGCCTATCTTTAGGGCAACCTGATCATGGGAAGAAATGTAGTTAATTTGACTCCCATGTGTATGCTCCAGGTAAAAGGAGATTTGCTAAGCTCTATTTCAGAGGTCTTCAACACATGCTTGTAGATGTACTGAGATTTTTTGAAGAGTTGATTGGTATGTCTCCAAGACATCTACACAATCCCCTATTCTCACTCTTGCCCAGGCCCCAAGGCAAATAGAGAAACCTTCATTTAAGTGCCTCCCCAGCCTTTATATTCCTTCCCTAGGCAAGAATGTAGAGGTTTCAGAGGTTTGGAAAGTATAGATCTTCTCCCCCCACCCCTACCCACTCTAATGTTCATGAGGTTCACTTCTTAACTCATTCCCTATAGATAGTATTTGATGAATGCCACAAAGCTAAGAACTTATGTCCTGTTGGTTCTTCCAAGCCTACCAAGACAGGCTTAGCAGTACTAGAACTGCAAAACAAGCTGCCACGAGCCAGAGTGGTTTACGCCAGTGCCACAGGTATGGACACATTGGTGTACCCCCAGTATGCCTATTCTCTTCTCTATTCTACTCTGGCCCCACACTAATGATTGGACATTTGTTTTTTTCCTCCTTCTTCCTAAAGGTGCTTCTGAACCCAGGAACATGGCCTATATGAACCGGCTTGGAATATGGGGTGAAGGAACCCCGTTTAGAGAATTCAGCGATTTCATTCAAGCTGTAGAACGAAGGTAAACAGTATAGAGGTTCTACTTTGTCACTTTTAGAAAGGAAAACAATTTCCTATTAAGTTTTTACTCTTAATGATGTTACTGGGTTACTTTGTATTGGTGTTTTTCAGAGGTGTCGGTGCCATGGAAATAGTTGCTATGGATATGAAGCTGAGAGGCATGTACATTGCCAGGCAGTTGAGCTTTACTGGTGTGACCTTCAAAATTGAAGAAGTTCTTCTTTCCCAGAACTATGTTAGAATGTATAATAAAGCAGTAAAACTGGTAAGTTAGGCTTTTCCTAGTATTTTTTAAAATTCACATCTGCTGTTTGTCATATTGCTTAGTGTGGTAAAAGTCTACCCGCCCATGTGATCCCTAAAATTAAGTAATTTTTTTTTCTTTTTTTAAAAACATGAAATAAAGACAAGTACTTGTTGCATAAGTGGTTACTGAATTAGTAGCTGATTTTTTTTCAAAGAAGCTTTTATGTTTCTACTTAATCAGTTAACATTTTAAAAACCTATTCACACCCTTTAGCCTTATAATTGTCCAAAGTTAAGAGTATTTTTTCCCCAGCTAAAAATATGCACATCTAATGGAATGTTACACAAAATTAAATGTTCTTATCCAGTCTGTTAGACAAAAACTACAGAGGAAAAGTTGACTCCGCTTTTGTCATTGATTCTTTGGTCATGCGTTCAGATGTAACCTGGAAATCTTCAAGTAACTTTATTTGGAAAACAATTTCTGTTTAATTGTGCAGCATGTAAACTGTTGATACTTGTTTTTATTTAGTGGGTAAATGCTAGAGAGAGATTTCAGCAGGCCGCCGATCTTATAGACGCGGAGCAGCGAATGAAAAAGTCTATGTGGGGGCAGTTCTGGTCCGCTCATCAGAGGTTTTTCAAATACCTGTGTATAGCGTCCAAAGTCAAGCGAGTTGTGCAGCTAGCTCGAGAAGAGATCAAGAACGGGAAGGTGAGTTACCGAGAGACTTCCACCAGAAGACCTCGGCTGCTACGGCAGGAGCCTATGCGCAAGCCTCGCTTTTGTCACCTGTAAAAGGAAGGGCCGGGGCTAGACAGTCTGGAAGGGTTCCTCTTATTTCTTAAGAGTCTGGGTGTCTTCTGGTGGTGCTGAGATTTTTCATAAAAAATGCAAATAAGTTTCTTGTTATTGTGTAATAGTTTTTATAAGAAAACGTGTCTCTGTATCCAAAGTTTCACCGTGTTCCCTACTTTTTTTTAGCCCTCTGTATTTTTATATCTTACTTAACCTTATTTCCTCCTCTCTCTAGTGTGTTGTCATTGGTCTGCAATCAACTGGAGAAGCTCGAACCTTAGAAGCCTTGGAAGAGGGTGGAGGAGAATTAAATGACTTTGTGTCAACAGCCAAGTAATGTTTTTGTTTTTATTTTTCAACTTTTTATCTATCCTAGGAGGATAGGAGTTTTTCAGTAATTAAAATGGTTTTCTCTAATTTAATATTTGTTGGAAAACTAATGTTCAAGTCTGACTTCACCGTGAGACTTTTTGATAGCATAGATAACCAAGTAGCATAATTCAAGGTGTTAGTATTATTTTGTGACTTAGTATGTTAGACTTCTACGCTGTGGAGACTCTTATATACGGTTGCTTTGTCTTCCTGCAGTCTTGAGATTATTTTTTGTACCTGCATTGCTCGCAGCCTTATGGTTCTGGAGCTGCAGGGCAGCCATCCTTAGCAAAAACAAGTGGCTTGCATGTGACTAGAGTCTGTGTGGCTGCAGAAAGATTGTAGGGACAGAGATGCTCCCTCTCTCACTGGGCAGACACACACACAGTGTTTGAGGCATAGCCTACACAGCACCTTAGTATAGTACTCAGATCTATCTGAATGCTGTTTTCATTTCATTGGAATGGTATGTTAACACTGAGTCTGTGCTTGTTGTTTCTCTTGAGAGTAATTTTTTTTTCAACCTTATAAATCAGTAGGAAAAAACTTACTGATATTGACCACAACTCTCATTTCTCCTCCCAACTACAGTATTGAAATTAATAAAAGCGTTTTTTCTGGTTTCCCTATGTAGTCTCTCTTACTTTGGATAAACGTTATAAAAGTAATTTTAGTAATGCTGATTTTATGTATTAAAACTTGTGTGCTTTAATGGAGAACATTGCTTGATATGTAGAATATTACTTTGGAAGAGAATATGATTTCCCTGGTATATTTTTACATATTTTCAGTGATTATCGTGATATATTTCACTTTACCTTTGTTCAAACTATTTGAATGTAAAGGATCAGAATAATTGGTTTCTTCCACTTTATAAGAAAATCCTAAATACATGATTTTTCCTAATTGGTAGGTGACATTTTATTAGGGTATACTAAGTAGAGTGCCAGTTTGTAAATTATTTTTTTCTATTCCTTAAACAGAGGGGTATTACAGTCACTCATTGAAAAACACTTTCCAGCTCCAGACAGAAAGAAACTCTTCAGTTTGCTTGGGATTGATTTGACTGCTCAGAGTAACAACAGCTCACCCAGAGATAGTCCTTGTAAGGAGAATAAAATAAAGAAACGGAAAGGTAGGTTTGTACTTTTCTCTAATGCTTATAGGAATGTGAGCATTGGGAAGCAATAAGTAAACTTTAGAACAAGATAGTCCTTAAAATTGAAGCATCTTTCACATCCTTCCTAAACCTTTTGATAATGTACTAACTACAGCTTTCTAAAACTTGGTTAAAAAGTGGACCTGAGTCAGTGTTGTCCACCTTCCAGTAAAAATCCAATTTTACTTAATGATTTTTAGTACGCAGGTTTTATCAAGGACATTTTCCAAGATTCTGGGAGACCCCTTGCCTTCTAATTTGGTAGAGGAGCTGGTTTGAACTCTACAAGGAGCCAATCCTGTCCCGTCCTGATGGAGCTTTCAGAAATTAAATGATCAAACTAGCTAAAGAGCACGGGGAGAAATGAATTCATGTGCCCCACTACCCTCTCTTGCCTTGTGTCACTCTTGGCAGAGCTCCTAGAGTGTTGGATAGATCCTGATAATCCAGTCAGCAGACAGCCAGGAACCAGACTTTACCAAGTACTAAAGCAGTGTGAAGTCCTCCCAAAGTGCTTGATTCGTGGTTGTCAGATACCCCCCATCAGATACCCACTCCTTTTACCAAGGCTATTGGCTCAGCAAGGCAGCATGGCGCTAGTGGCTGCTGAGTGTTAGCCTTTCAGTCATGAACGTGACTTCAAGTTTTCTCTCTGCTGAGTACTGGCTTGTGTGACTTTTCACAAATCACAGCCTCTCGTTGCTTTCAGCAACTCTTTAGTTATAGCTAATGTGATCTCCGTCACTTGAGGGAGTTTACAGTGCCTATAAAATGACGCATCTCGTCATTCCCCCCACTTCCCTCCCAAGAAAGCGGGGGAGCAGGAGCGGCTGGAAACGGAGCGCTACCTATATCAACAGGTACCTTTGATTATTGGCCTCAGGTGATACAGAAGATTTTTCCCAGCAGATCTTGTTGCCAGCTGCATTAGCAAACACTCCGTGTTCCCTGGGAAATGAAAATGACTTTATAGATCTTGCTTTTGTTGAAATATAGTTTTAAATTTTTGTCATTTTAAGCTAGTCTAGTTTGTTGGACAATTGATAATGGTGTTTAGTCCTTCTCAAAATTACTTTTTGGTCATTATCTAGAATTTACTGTTCCTCCTCTTAAGAGGAGTGAGTGTTTGGCTTCTTCAGTGGGTTTTTCAGAGAGAAATTCCCATGTACCTGGGTGCTTTGGTTGGCACTTAAATTTTGTTGTAGTTGACGTTAGGCTTCTTTAAAACTATTTCAGTAAAGAAATTTTCAAGATTTCATTTCTGTACAAGAATATATAGGAGTTGTGTGAGGGTAGAGGCAGTTTCATTTTCATTCTTTGTATCCCCAACACAGAGCTAGGCACATGCTAGGTATTCAGTATGTAAGTACATGTGGGTTATTATATTCTGACTTCATTTGGGCAAAACTTCCCAAAAGTTTTATTTCTTAGGGGAAAAATATTTAAAATAATGGTTTCTTAGGATTAAATACTGAATCTGGTGTTTGGGAATTCAAGAAATATTTTTGCCGACTCATTTTGTTTTATGATGTAATATAGGGGAAGAAATTAGTAGAGAGGCCAAAAAAGCACGGAAAGTTGGCGGCCTTACTGGAAGCAGTTCTGATGATAGTGGAAGTGAATCTGATGCCTCTGATAATGAAGAAACTGACTATGAGAGCTCAAAAAACATGAGTTCTGGAGATGATGATGATTTCAACCCATTTCGGGACGAATCTAGTGAAGATGATGAAGATGGCAAGTTCACATTTTCTTAAATCATTAACGCATTTAAAAATAATATTGTGATGTTGTTTGAACTTTTTTTTTTAATGTAATTTCCTTTATGTAAGGTAGTAATGAAATAGGGAGTAAAAGTTGACTCTAAAGTATTGTTTGACCCAAATGTTTTAAAAATAGAGCTTTTACAAAACTCTGGCAGTGTGGAAGTAACCCTTCATCATCCAGCACAACCACAAGCTCACGTGATAGGGATGGATTTAATTTCATGTAATGCTGAATTGATTTCTTTGCTTATATTCAGATCCTTGGTTAATCAGAAAAGACCACAAGAAAAGCAAAGAGAAAAAAAAGAAAAAAAGTATTGATCCAGATTCTATTCAAAGTGCCTTATTAGCGTCAGGTCTGGGATCAAAACGACCAAGTTTTTCTTCCACGTCTCTTGTCACTACTCCTAATAATACACAAGGTAAGATCATGATTTCTCTGCAGAGGAAGTACATATTTTAAGTGTAATATTTTTAAAAGCTTAACACTGACTTTGTTTATTGACTTTCACATATAGCTAATAATAGTAACAGCAACAGCAACAGCCTTGTAACAAGTCAGGATGCTGTTGAAAGAGCTCAGCAGATGAAGAAAGATTTGTTAGACAAATTGGAAAAATTAGCTGAAGATCTTCCTCCTAATACACTGGATGAACTTATTGATGAGCTGGGTGGCCCAGAGAATGTGGCTGAGGTAATTAAACAGCTCTCAAATGAAGCCTTTGTTTTGTGTATTACAATTTGTGCTTTGAAAGTCTCGGGGATTTTTATCCCTCCTTTTGGTGGGGCTTTAGTCACAGGAAGAGCAGTAGGTGTGGAGTGAAGTGGGTGGGATTCCTTCTTCTGTAATGTTGGGCGAGTGGTGATTTCTATCCTTTGATAGAACTATCAAATCCTTTAGCAAGCTGGGTGACCTCTAATTCCCTTTCCATCTTATCTCTTGGTCATATAATAAATACACCATGAGCCCCTCTAAGTTGATTATTGAAAGTGTTGTCCCCTGTAGTTAAGAAACCTTTACTGCGTGCTCTGATACCTCAGTTGGAAAGTAACCACTTTGTACTTCTGCAGATGACTGGCCGAAAGGGGAGAGTGGTAAGCAACGATGATGGAAGCATTTCTTATGAGTCTAGGTCTGAAGCTGACGTGCCCGTGGAAATTCTAAACATCACAGAAAAGCAGAGATTCATGGATGGGAATAAGGCAAGTTTCAGGGAATGTTTGAAGTACTTGGTGTGCACAAAACAAATTACTTAATTCTGGACAAATTTTGCCATTGTAAATATGGCTTGAGTGGCATTGGTAGTTAGATATTTTTCAGAACAGGCTGTAATGAAACATTTTCCATATAATCCCTTAAAATCATTTTGTTTTAGTGCTTTTTATGCCCTTTGGCATATTTTCTTTGGGTGTTATATAAAAATTTAGAACTGTTCCTTCCCCTTTAAGCCAAATAGAATCCAGAACTGGCTTTCTCCCAAGCCATCTAAAAGCAGGCTATATAACCCTGTTCACCTTTACCACTAACAATTGGTGATCTGATTTAACTGCCTGTTAGAAACCATATCAAAAGGACCTGGGTTTGGATCCTGTTTCTGATATCACTAGCTCCATGATCCTAAGCAAGTCACTTCAACTAATCAGTTTCTTTGTGTATAAAGTAAGGATTTTTTAAATGGACTTTGGCATAATATAGGTAGAGTGCTTTGCAAACCTTACAGCAGTGGGGTTTTTGGTTGGTTTGTTTTATTTACATGGGTGTATTTTTCCAAATGCCCTTTGCTGTGAAGTGATTTTCACAGTATTATAACTGAGTGATAAGGCCAGTTTATACATTTGGGTGACTACTAGACTGTTCCTGGAGAAATCTTAAATCATGGTGACTTTTGTAAAAATAATTCAGAAGTGATTTCTTCAATTGATTGCTACTGTAATTGTTAGACATAGTTGCTTACAAGAAAATATGATACCACAGTTCCTTTTTCTCACACCAATTTAGAGGAGTTTATGTAACAAGTATGGACAAAGATGACAATAATTTGATGACTTTTGGGGGTTGAGTGCGTTTGTTGATTCTTGTGTAATCTGGATGAGAAAAAATACTCCTTTGCTATTACTTTTAAAACATTTTTAATTTTTAGTTTAAAGTAGATATGGCAGTTATAAGTTATTTAATATTCTTTTTCTGAATATGAGGCTTATATATGTTACTTAATGTAATTTCAAGCAAAGGTTTCATAAATCCAGCCGACATTTTTGTGGCGATTTTTAATTGGGGATTTCCTTATTAGAAATTCGGTGTGTTGTCATCCTCCTTTTATTTGCAGAGGTCGTTTATATCTTATGTTTGTTTGATCTAGAATATTGCCATTATCTCGGAAGCTGCCAGCTCAGGTATTTCATTACAAGCAGATCGTCGAGCTAAAAATCAGAGGCGGAGAGTACATATGACTTTGGAATTGCCTTGGAGTGCCGATAGAGCAATTCAGCAGTTTGGTGAGTTAGGACTGTAGTTTACTTTCACGTGACATAATAAGGTAATAATTGCACAATTAACTTGGTTCCCTTAATTTTGAAAGGATATAATATAATTTTAGCCGTATTTTAGTTTATAGTTCCCTAATAGATTGATAATTCAGTAGACTGAAGCCTCATTTGGACCCTCTGTCTCCCAGCTGAGTGCCTCCACCAACACTTTGTACCTCTTCAGCTGATTTCAGATTCCCAGTGAGAAAGGGATGTAACCAAAGGCTGCATTTTTATTTATTTGAATAATGTGTTCCTGGTCACTGGTCCCTCCATCACTGTACTGATTAGGTCAGAAACAAGTACCTTTTCTACTGAATACCAGCTCCACTAGAAGGTAGGAATAGACTTAATCTAATCATCTTACCTAGTGAGTAAGATCACTTTTTTTTTTAATGCAGGAAGAACTCATAGATCAAACCAAGTTACTGCTCCAGAATATGTATTTTTAATTTCTGAATTGGCTGGAGAGCAAAGATTTGCATCTATAGTTGCTAAAAGACTGGAGAGTTTGGTAAGTTGCTGTGAAGTCTTTTTTTGGTGTAATTTAAAGAATATAATGGTTTATACATGGTTATGATTTTGATATTGTGTGTTTTTGGTAGGGGGCGCTCACACATGGTGATCGAAGAGCCACGGAATCTCGAGATTTGAGCAGGTTCAATTTTGATAACAAGGTATGTTTTGCCTGTAGTCTTAGTATTTCAGTATTTTTGTCCCCAATTTGAAATAGTATTGTCATGAATCCCAAAAGGTTTCTCTCACAGAACATTAATGAAGTGTGTTTGGTGTCTATTTGCTAAGAGAACACGTTGATGTTAAACTAATTTAAGTGGTAGGAATTTTGTGTTCATTAAGTTGTGGTTCTTGGGACAATATAAGAGTCTAAATATTACAGTAAAACCCTCCTTTCCTTATGCCTTATATCCTTGAAATTCTCAAATATTTCTGATTGAGACCTCAGAGTAATACTGCTTTCAAAATCATTTGGAAATTAGTCACTTGTACATGCTGTATATCAGATTGAGAGACTCAATATATCACATAGCAAATGCTGACTTTGTACAGGGTGTTAATACTTACGGGCTGTTTTTCCTTTCTCTTTTTCCCTCCAGTATGGTAGAAATGCTTTGGAAATTGTTATGAAATCCATTGTGAACCTGGATTCCCCGATGGTTTCACCACCTCCTGACTATCCAGGAGAATTCTTCAAAGGTAAAACTTTAGATGGAGCAAGATATAGATACAAAAATATAACTTTATTCAAGTTCAAATGAATAAAACTTTGAAGTACCAGAAATTCCAAGTGTAAAGGCTCTCTTAAAAGCTCTTCACCCAAATAAAAAGCAGTGCCCTCACTGAAAGTGAAGAAAACTAGTTCAAATCAGACCTCGTCACTCGCTGGGTAGACCCTGGGCAAGTTACTTAACCCCAATTGCCACCCCCCAAAAATAAAGAAAACTACAGTGAAAATAATAAATTAAAACAAAATGTTCTTCCCACGTAATCCATTCCCTTTGAATTCTGCCTGAAACAGCTGTATTTGTACAAAAACCTGTTGAGTTTTCTGTAGTCAGAATCGTGCATTCGATTTTATGGTCGCTTCTCTTTCACGTTTGATCAAGAACTCCTTGTTGTCTTGAGTCATGAAAATCGCTGCTTTTCCCCTCGTTTTATTTCCCTTGAGATTCTCGAATTTTGTCAGGTTAAAATAACTTTGTCCTATTGGTATGACACTCACTGAATTTATGAATTAATTTAGGTAATTATAATTTTTATTAGATGAGCACTGCCCAGTCATGAGCAGCAATTATCTCTTCCTCTATGTAAAGCGTGTTTTATTCTTGTATTCATAGAATTACTATGTATTTCATGGTGGATCTCTCAGATATTTTCTACACTTTCTTGTTACTATGAAAGGAATTTATTTTTGTATCCTTCCACTAAGTTTTCTTTGGTACCATACAGCAACCTTGATTTTTGTGGGTTTATTTTATATCTTACTGAAGTTAGTTGTTCAATTAATAACTTGAATTTCCAGGATTCTCTAAATCATAATTTTTAAAAGGCAATAACTTTGTCTCTTCCTTGATTGACTGTGCTTATTTTCTCAATTTCTTTTTATTGTCTTACTGCTATAGCTAGCAATTCTAGGACCATATCAGATAAAATAGAGATAACAAGGTCATCTGCTTTGTCCCTTTTCTTATTGGAAAGAATGGCCTCCAAGGTGTCATCATTATGTTCATTGATCTTCACCCATATAATTATTATCTCCCTGTGGTTCCTAAATTTTCACACATGAATAATCTTAATCTATAATATTGCATGTTAGTGTGTGTTTAAAATTTCAGTCATTAGGTCTCATTCCATGAATTTTGACTGAGCTCTGTAAGGTCAAATTTATCTCCATTTCATTGATGTCTTGATTATTTTGCATATACAGACGTAGAAAGTATGATTATGTGAGACCATAGATTTTCTTATTAGCTCTTTTATTGTATATTGTAGTCACTGTGTATATTTTCTTAGCCTTGCATCATTTCATGTAGCGCTTTCCCTGCTTCTCTGTGTTCATTATTTCTTACAAAACAGTAGTTAATATTCCATTGCATTCTTTACCACAATTTCTGTAGCCACTCCCTAATCAGTGGGCATCTGCTTTGTTTCCGGTTCTTTGCTATCACAGACACCAAGTGCTACTATAAATATAAAGATTTTGGCATGTAGGAATTCTTGTTTTCAGTGTCTTCATTTAAGATTATATTTTCAAACTAAAATATTAACAGACTTAAACAGGAGCCTGTGTGGATGACATTGTGTATTCAGATTTTACCCCAGAGCCACCAGAGTACAGAAGAACAGATTTCTGTAAACTCTGTGATTGTTTTTTCTTAGGCATCTAGCCTTTAATATTAAGCCTGCCCTTCACCCTCACTCCTCTTACCACCACCACCACTTTGCCTGTTGTGTGAAATTGAAACACACAATGAAGCTTCCTTTTCTTTGGGATTTTAGAGCAGTGGTAAATACGGATTGCTGTAGTTTAAGTAATGGCTCATCAAGGAAGTGGCTCAAGAGAAGTTCGTGTGTTTTCTTTTTTTTTAATTAACTTTTGTGTTTATTTTTAGTTTACATCATTCATTTCCACAAGATTTTGAGTTACATATTTTTTCTCTATCTTTCCCCTGTCTACCACCCCAAAACAGCAATCCCACTGAATACCCCCTCCCCCAATCTGCTCTCTCCTATATCCTCCCCCATCCCCACTCTGACTTTCTGGTAGGGCAGAATGGATCTCCATACCCCAGTGCCGGTGTATCTTATTTCCCAGTTGCATGTAAATAATAATAATAATTTTTAACATTTGATCTTAAAACTTTAAATTCCAGATTATTTCCCTTCCTTTCTTGTTTCCTACCCTTTCTGGGAAGATAAGCAATTCAATAAAGGTTGTACAGGTGTAGTTACGGAAAACATTTCCATAGTGGATATATTGTGAAAGACTGACTATATTTCCCTTCATCCTATTGCTCCCCTCCACTTGTTCTATTCTCTACTTGGTCCCTGTCCCTTTACAAAAGTATGTGCTTCTAACTACCCTCCCCCCCATCTGCCTTCCCTTCTATCATCTCCCTTCTTATCCCCTTCCCCCCTACTTTCCTGTAGGGCAAGATACCCACTTCACAGTGTATGTCATTCCCTCCCTAAGCCAGATTCAATGAGAATAAGGTTGACCCTTTCCCTTTTGCCTTCCTGTTCTTCCCCTCCGTTGTAACAGTTATCCCTTGCCTCTTCTATATGAGATAATTAACCCCATTCTGTCTCTCCTCATCTCCTTTCCTTATATTCCTCTCTCACCTTTCAATTTCACCTTTTAAATATCATCCCTTCCTATTCAGTTGAGCCTGTGCCCTCTGTCTGTGTATACCTGTACACATATATACACACATTCACATATGTATTCATATGCATATATACCCTCTTATGTAGACATGTGTATGTATACATATATATTCATTTGTATTCCTTTCAACTATCCTCATACTGAGAAAAGTTTCATAAGTTACAATTAACCTTTTTTCCATGTAGGCATGTAAATAGTTCAACTTTGATAAATTCCTTATGATTTCTTTTCCCTGTTTACCTTCTCATGCTTCTCTTGATTCTTGTATTTGAATGTTAAATTTTCTCTTCAGTTCTGGTTTTTTCATCAGGAATGCTTGAAAGTCCTCCACCTCACTGAATGACCGTATTTTCCCCTGAAACATTATACTCAGTTTTGCTGGGTCGGTGATTCTTGGCTTTAATACTGGCTCCTTTGATCTCTGGAATATCAGATTCCAGGCCCTTCGATCCCTTAATGTAGAAGCTGCCAGATCCTGGGTTATCCTGAATGTGTTTCCACAGTATTCAAATTGTTTCTTCCTGGCAGCTTGCAATACCTTCTCCTTAGTCTGGGGACTCCGGAACCTGGCTAT
>CM053580.1:561562054-561595808 GCA_028627135.1 Pseudochirops cupreus | reverse complement strand
ACATTCCTAGGAGTTTTCTTTTGGGGATCTTTTTCAGGAGGTGATCGGTGAATTCTTTCAACTGCTGTTTTGTTCTCTGGTTCTAAAACGTCAGGGCAGTTTTCCTTAAGAATGTCTTGAAGGATGCTCTCTAGGTTCTGTTTTTGATCATGGCTTTCAGGCAGTCCAGTAATTTTTAATTTGTGTCTCCTGGATCTGTTTTCCAGGTCAGTGGTTTTTCCCAATGAGATATTCCACGTTGCCTTCTGGTTTTTCATTTGTTTGGATCTGTTTGATAGTATCTTGATTTCTCATGAAGGCATTAGCTTCCATTTGATCCAGTCTAATTCTGAAGGAATTATTTTCTTCACTGAGCTTTTGAGATTCTTTTTCCTCTGGGAAATTGGGCTTTTTAAGGCATTCTTCTCCTCATTGGCTTTTTGGGCCTCTTCTGCCATTATTTTTTAAGGTGTTGCTTTCTTCAGTCAGTTTGTTGACTCTCTTTTCATGCTTTTCTTGCATCATTCTCATTTCTCTTCCCAATTTTTCTTCCACTTCTCTTACTTGATTTTCAAAATCCTTCTTGAGCTCCTCCATGGCCTGTAGCCAGTTTATATTTTTCTTGGAAGCTTTTGGTGCAGGAGGTCTGTCGGTATTGTCTTCCTTCCATTCCATGCTTTGATCCTTTTTGTTCCCAAAAAAGGAATCTAAAGTTGGATGGCTGTGCTTGCTTTGCTTGCTCATGTTGCTAGTCCGTTACTTGACTTTTGAGCTCTTTGCCACAGTAGGACTCTGCTTCCAGAGGGGAGAGCTGTGTCCCAAATGGTTGGGGTTTTCACAGCTGCCAGAGCTATTAGGGGGTTGCTGTCTCTACAGCCCCTACCAGCTTTGGCTCACTGGTCACACACCTCAGGACCACCACCCAAGACTGCAATCCCGATCCAGGCAGGTTAAAGCAAGAGCGCTTAGCCTCTGAATGGTCGTTTGGCCCCCCTGTGATCTGCTGGCCAGGAGCTCTGAAGCAGCTACATGGAGGTGCGGCTGCAGGGTTGCCCGTTCCACAGTTTCTCACTCCGGAGGTAGAGGCCAGACTGCACTCTATCCCCCCCCAGATCCAGAAGAGTTCCACTGACGTTTTACTTTGTCTTTGGCATTTATGGGTTGATAATTCTGGAAACTGCCTTAGCTGTTGGTGATCCACTCTTCCCGATGCTTCAGCTGGCAGGTCCGAGCCACCCTAGGGCTAAAACTGCTGGCTCACAGTGGACTGGGCTCAGCTCCCAGCATGCTGCGAGGAACCTTTCCTGTCCGTCTGTTGTGCTGCCTTCAGTGGGAGATTTGTTTCTCTTTGTCACTTTGTGGGCACTATAGCTCTAAAGTTTGTTTAGAGTCATATTTTGTAGGTATTTGAGGTGGTTGTGGGGGGAGCCTCAGAGTTTTCCTGCTTCTACACCTCCATCTTGACTCCGCCCCGCGTATTTTCTTGTAGATGTCCGACAAGGATTAATAGGCGTGGGCCTTATAAATGTGGAAGACCGCTCTGGAATTTTGACTCTTGATAAAGGTATTCTTTGACTTTGTTAATGTTTTAACTTGCAAATTAGAATTCAGTATTTTAGGTTAATGGGTATTTCTGGAAATAAAATGTGTGTTTGGCAAACGCTATAGGAGAATACAAAAACAAACTCTTCTCTTTGTATTCTCTGTAGACTTAGGGGTGTCCTTACATCACTAGTTAAAATGTAAGTTTTCTGGTGAATGGGGATTATTTTGTTCATTCTCTTTGTAACCTCCAGGGCCGTGACCAAAGCTTTGGATATAGTAATTGGTTAGTATATATTGGAGCATAAGAAGACAGTGCGTATGTATATATGACGTCCCTTTCATATGGGCGATTTCAGATGAGAAAGGGGTTTTAGAAATTAAGGAAATGTGTGTGTGTCTGTGTGTGTGTACACGTAAGAAAGGAGCAAGGCTTGAGATGTGGTCCTTGAAAGATGCTGATTAAATGTATATTTTTGTTTCTTAGCACTTAATTAATTGGGGATTTATTGTGACTTCCCTTTCAGATTACAATAATATAGGAAAATTCCTAAATCGTATTTTGGGTATGGAGGTCCACCAGCAGAATGCCTTGTTTCAGTATTTTTCAGACACACTTAATGCAGTCATACAGAATGCCAAAAAGAATGGTAGATATGATATGGGTATTTTAGGTAAGTAGTAAATTCAGAGTGAAATAATTAAATATACTCATTTATTATAAAAAAAAATTTCTAACATTAATTTTGTTATTCTTTAAAGATCTTGGTTCTGGAGATGAGAAGGTGAGGAAAACAGATGCTAAGAAATTTCTAACACCAGGATATTCAACCTCAGGCCATGTTGAACTGTACACAGTAAGTTTAATATACACGTTCATGTTAAGGTTAGATATGATACTTAGATGAATATCCATTGAAGATTTCATTTATTATAAGTTTATTTAAAACATTAAATCAGGTATCTCACCGTGGAGTTGTGGCACTGTGGCACCTTCATTGGTTTTTCCGGTGTTTCTCTTACAGATCAGCGTAGAGAGAGGAATGTCTTGGGAAGAAGCAACCAAGATTTGGGCCGAACAGACAGGACCAGATGATGGCTTTTATTTATCGTTGCAAGTAGGAACCTCTAATAAATGTGAATGACTTTGAGATTTGAGATGGGACCAGTTTCTTTTCCAGCAGTATAGTTTTTATTGGTTTCCTTAATGTTTTTAAAAACACATTGTAGGATGCTTTTATGAAACTTTTACCTCCTTTATTTAGCTAATATCCTGTGGCAAGGCAAAATTTAAGTGATGACTGTGTGCCAAGCACTTTACTGAGTGAGTACTAGGGAAACAGACATAAGAGCAAAGAATCTCTGCCTTCTAGGAGCGTCCAGTCTAATGGGGGGAGTGATACACAAAAGGGAGCTGTACAGGCCTGGGGGTGGGGTAGGACCCAGTGCTTGGGTCTAAGTGTCAAAGCCCATAAAATCTGAAGCCCTGTCTTGGGGTGGGGTGAGGAGCCAGAGGATCCTGGCAGCCCCAGACTCCTCCAAATAGTCCTCTAAAGAGTCTGACTCATCAGTGGGAGAAGGGGGCAGCAGAGCAGAGGGGTGTGAGATAGAGGACTGAGGCCCAGAGGGAAGGTTACTGTATTCTGACCACATCAGAGTCATCAAGTCTTAAAATGGAAAACAAGATCTCATCATTTTGTAGATGCCTCTGTTTTCTCTTTATCTTAAAAGTAACTTACCAGAAAGATTTTATTCTGTAGAAGCTGAAGAGGTATAAAAATGATGCTAAAGTGACAGGACTGGAAGCTGATTGGTTGGAGCTTCTCTTGAAAAAAATGGGGGGGGAGCCATTGCCCCTAGGCTAAGAAAGGAGCTCATTATTCTAACCAGCTTGCTAATTATACCTTCCTAGAGACAAGACTTAGGAGACCTCTCCCTCCTCTTCTTCCCCTCCAGCATCCCCCAGGGAGGAGATGAAGGCCTGGGAACCTTGACCTTTTTCCAGAAAGATTGTGTACCGGCTAACTGTACCCTCTACAGTGACATCCACTAGCGTTAGAAGTGGGTTCAGATCATTAGGTACAGATCATGAAAGTGTCAGATAACTGGCAAATGAGATGAAAAGAGTCAAGTTGATACTTGATTTAAATTTTGCTTATAACTCTAGTCATCAGAAAGAATTTATTAAAAGGTTTATGTGACAAGCACTGTGCTAAGTACCTGAAATACAAAAAAAGTTAAAAATAGTCCCTGCTTTCAAAAGGTTCCCATGGTTCTCAGCTAACATGTAAAGAGTAGAACAATTTATGTACACATTCTGCATGTTGTTCTTGTGTTCACAAAAGCTATGGCCTTTGCTCCAAGCTAAGGTCTGAACAGGCTGAGATTCGATGTCATGAGCTTGTCACCAGGAACCTGACTACCTGTTGATGAAACTTGGGGCCGTGGCAACTCCTGAAACAAATACAAGAAATGGTCCTTAGTCAGTGCCCATGTACTTTGTGAGTCACAGTGGCAGGATAGGGGCAGCAAAGGTTCAGGATCCATTTTTAGGCTGCCAAAATTACATTTGGCTTTTGATCCTCTACACATAAGAGCTTTGTCCAGTGACTAGCAGGTGGCCATAATGGTAGAGGAGCTAAACCCTGTTAACCTTGTAATTCTTGATAGAAGTGAAACTAGAAGAATGAGGGAAGTTGTAGTTGGGTGGAAGGTGATTCACAGGTTCCCTTGGAGAAGTTAAAAAAAAAAAGAGTTGCTTTTATTGTATATGTCCAAAAGCTTCAAGAAATATTATCAGATGGGCCATTAGGTTACCCCTTTGTGCTGTACTAATGATGACTATGTGCAGAAAGATTACCAGGAACGTAAATGTTGCACATACCCCAGCGACTTCTGTGGAGAACACAATGTGGGGACGTTTTGTGCCTGTAGTCTGCCACTCGTTGCCCGGAATATGCATAAGCACAACGGATACTAAGATGCTTCCTGTCCTAGGTTAATGACGGTAATTGTCCTGGTCCTAGAAAGGAAAGCAGGTGAAACCCTCCCTTTCTGTGGAGAGGAGGCCCAGGCCCAGTGTGCAGTCCAGCCCAGTTGGTTTGGACTCATTTCTCTAATCAGGGTATTGGAGCAACTAGGCAATTGGGAGTGATTGCAGTATAAGAAACTAAAAGCAGAAGTAACATCCTCTTTGAAAGTTATGTGTAAATGCATATGTTTTATATCAATGAAGTTTAAATAGGATGGCTCTTCAGATTTGGCTACACACACTTAAGCTGTCTTCTAGAATCAGTGACAGCAGACCAAGTAGTTGTGTTGTCTCCTTAAAATATTTTAATAGAATGATGTCTCTTGACCTTTTTTGTAGATAAGAAATAATAAGAAAACTGCCATCTTGGTGAAAGAAGTGAATCCCAAAAAGAAGCTTTTCTTAGTTTATCGACCAAATACTGGGAAACAGCTTAAATTAGAGACTTTGGCTGATCTGAAAAAGAAGTATAAAAAGGTACTTTACTTTTTTTTAAAGGTTTGTAAAATTTTTTTCATTTATTTATTTATTTATTTGCTTTTGGTTTGCAACATTTAGTTCCACAATCCCTTGAGTTCCAAATTTTCTCCCCGTCCCTGTCCTCTCTTCTCTCCCCCATGGCAGAATGCAATCAAATATAGGTTTTACAAATACCGAGAAGGTACTTTTCTTATGTGTATGTCCATGTGTTCATAGACTTTGTGAACTTTCCTATGTGAGTTATTTTTTAAATGACAGTTCTGATTTTATTAAAAATGCATAAGATGATTATCACAAGATGATGGAGATTTTAGAGTTATAAAGGGACAGCTCAGTCCGTCCAAGAATGTTCATTTTTGCATGGGAGAGAAAAAGGCACAAATACGTGGGGAAATTAGGGAAGGCTTCCATGTGAAGGTGGTATTTGAGCTGTTTTTGAAGGAAAATAGAGTGTAGTTGCTATTGTTATCTCATAACTTGGATTTTGCCTAATTTTTACAGGTAGCTTCTGATGATGCCCTGGCTCACTGGCTAGATCAGTATAATTCATCTGCAGATACCTGTACTCATGCATATTGGTTAGTATTTGATTGATTTTCAGAATATTTGACAGTATAATGAAGATTTAATAACATGGCTATATTTACTTTTTAAAAAAACCAAATACTCTTGTCTGTGTTTTGTTAAATAAAGTATTAAATATTGATTTTTACAAAGGCAGACTTTTTTTTGTTGGTACATCTCATGTGTTCCTCATAGATTTTTATACTCAGTGCTCAAATTTCAGCTTATTTTGGTCATGGAGAGTAGATATATCATCCTATTTTCCTAATTTCCTTTTTGTTTAGATCACTCTTAGGCTTTAAACCAAAGCTTCTTAGATACAACTCTCACAGAACTAGATTTTATTATTTAGTGCGTGAGTAAGCAAATTAAATTACAATAAGAATAAAGCGCCAGAAGTTTTTCTAAACTATTCTATATTGGATTATATTCTGCTAGATGAATTGCATTTTCTAATGGAGGTGAGGAACTACTAGTTCCTCCCAGTAACACTAGGCTATTACGTAGGATTTGAAATGAATATACAGTGCTTCTAATATTCCAATTGTCTTAGCCCTAAAATTACTTGCTCACTTGGTAGAATGTGGCCTGTTTTGTGAAAAGGGATAGAAAAAAAGGCCTAACTTTTTATCTACTCATTATTGGGCAGATGGGTAACATTAACTTGCAGTGAGCAATGCATTTTTTTGGAAAAATGGTACTGTGTTGAGTGTTAGGAAAAGCCTCCAGATTTTACATTTAAAGAAGCTAACCTAAAAATAGGCCTTCTGGTAATAACTTGTGCATTTGTGAATAAACTGAATGCTATATGTGGTTTCACTTGAGTGCTTTTAGGGATCTGAAATTTTGTCATTGTGGGATAGAAAACATCAACATTTTCTGATCTCTTGTGCATTGGGCTAAAAGATCCTGGTCTTTGAATAAGCCTTATCTTTTAATCTACTATTTGCCATTAAAATGATATTCAGAACACTATTTTTGAACCTTATAAGAAGTTACCACTATATATAAGAAGTTACCATTAAGCTTATTATGTAGTATTAATCTTTCAATCTTAGTTTCTTGGTATGATCCTCTAAAAACATTAATATTTTGCAACAGAAGCACTCAGTTCTGAACTTGTTGCTACACTAGTTGATAACTTTTCATTTTCGATAATTTGATGGAAATATATATCATCTTCCACTGGAGATTGAAATTGTCTTGTACCTTTCTGCTTTAGTCTTGTCAGTAACTAATGTTTTTAATAACACATCATTGACTTACTTATTATAGTAGTAGTTGAAATTGGGAAGCAACATTTCTTTGGCAATGTTAACGTGAAATTAAAATGACTAGATAACTAAAGTAGTTAACCAAAAACTTGTTAGCCCCTTTTCAAGGAACCAAGACAAACAAAATAGTGATTGTTTGCTGATTTTGGATAGAAGAATCTAAAATGACAAAATCATATTAATGGGAAAAAGATTTGCTGGTTCCTGAGGTAAAGTTATACGTGTGAAGTATGAGGAAGGGAGAATAGAGCCAACTGAGTGTGGGTAGGTAGAGGTTGTGAATGCGTCTTAGACATTGAAGAATCAGAAAGTTGTCTCTATTAATCTGTTTCCCTCTTTCTTCCTCCCCTCCCCTCCCCCCAGGAGAGGCAATTGCAAAAAAGCAAGCTTGGGATTAGTTTGTGAAATAGGTCTTCGATGCCGCACCTATTATGTTTTATGTGGTTCGGTACTGAGTGTTTGGACAAAAGTTGAGGGAGTTCTAGCATCTGTCAGTGGCACAAATGTGAAGATGCAGATAGTTCGTCTGCGAACAGAGGATGGACAGCGGATTGTGGGTAAGTTTTGTTTGTATTGCTTAGTAACCAGTGTTAGTCTGTAAGGTATAAAAGAGAACCCATTGCTTTCTTGTTTTTGTTTCTGTAATTTCTTTTTTTTAAGATAAATTCTATGCTCTGGAGGCAGCATGGGGTACTAAAGAGAACACTTGCCTCTAATCGGAAAGGTCTTTCATTTCTCACCTCTGACACTGACTGCGTAAAGACCCTGGGCAAGTCACCTAACATCTCTCTGCCTCTCACCCCACTCCCTACTCGCCTGCTCATTGCTAGGCATTTCAGAAGGAGTTCACTGTGGCAATTTCCCTCTGTGGTGATTGTGATGTAGGTCTAAGCCACTATAAAAAAAGGCCCCTAAAATGTACTTTTGTTTCCAACTAGGTCAGTGGTTCTCAACCTGTGGGTCACGACCCCGTCACAGGGGTCACCTAGGACTATCAGAAAACACGTATTTCCGATGGTCTTAGGAGCCGAGACACGGCTCCTCTATCTGTCTCTAGGCGGGTGTGCCCACATGCAGATACGTCCACATACGAGTATTAAAGGGTCGGGCATTAGGAAGGTTGAGAACCACTGGACTAGGTGGTAAAACAATGGACTTGAAATCACAAAAACCTGAATTCAACTCTGATCTCGGTCGCTAACTTGTTTCAGTTCCACAGTATGACTTTTGCCTTTCCCATGACTAGACAAATCCTAAGAATTTTTCAAAGCCAACCTCTGGTTTATTTCTAATTACAGGTTTGATCATTCCTGCAAATTGTGTCTCTCCACTTGTAAATCTTCTGTCAACATCTGACCAGTCCCAGCAGCTAGCTGTCCAGCAGAAGCAGATATGGCAGCAGCATCACCCACAGAGCATCACCAATTTGAACAACTTGTAGAAGGACAGACTGCAGGTTTTGACATGGGTGTTTCTGGAAAAGCTATCCAAGCATATCATTTGCATAAAAATCAGGGACAGATTCCAAAGAATTTTTTCAGTTGCGCTCTCTCTGGTAATATTTTGGGAATGAGGAGGTACCTGGAAAAGACGGCCAAACTGAGACTCAGCGATGCTGACGGTGGTGCAAATGTCCTTCCTTACATAGGCTTTTCCTCTAGTACTTAACTTCCCATTTGCTTTGACTTTGGGCAAGCAGGGGTGTCTTTTTTTTTTTTAATTCATGGGCTTTTTTTCTTTGTTTTTATTTCTTAAACTAAGACCACAATTTGTGCAAAAATGTGTGGAATTTCCCAAACTGGCTTTACCTTGATTTTGCCCTTCAGCACTCAGGGTTTACGCAGGACATCCGTGCCGTGGCTGGGCAAGGCCTCCCAGGATGCATGTCTTTGAGTCTATAAATAGAGAAAATCTATATTGGTTTTTCTTTTCAACATGTAAAACAGGTTTAGAACAAGCATGAAATGGAAATGGTTGCACATCACGCATTCGGGTTCTTTGCCAGTTTTTGTTCTGACGGTGCATGTCTTTGAAAGCGCGCCACGAGCTAAGATCCCACCAGAGTCGGGGGGCAGAGAGGAGCGCAACTGCACCGGCCGCTCTGCTCAGTGCAGCTTTCACAGGGTTCATGCCCAGGTGTTGCTCTTCTCTCCTCCTCCCCTGAGGCAGTGAGTCCGCCACACGCATGCCCTCCTTTGTGACAAAATTCTTAAATTAAAAATTAGTTCATTTTAATGTATTAATAATATTCCTAATGTGCTGCAAAAAACGGCTCAAAGCCTGTTTTTCTCGAGATGGCATTTTTCCTTAATTGGAGATGGTTATGGAAACTAAGTGCAAATTGACCTCTATCTTGCAAAACAATCCTCTTATTTTTACTTCATTAACATAATTTAATTTGTCACTTGTAAGACGAAACCTTACTTGAGCTGTAAACTAGACAGCGGGGAAAACACTTGAGGCTTCTGCTGTATGTGCTCTTTGTTACCCAGTAACTTGAATACTGTTTAATATGTTGTAAGACATTTGTAGAGTTTATCTGGAGCTGTTTAAAATGGTAATGTACAAATGTGAATAGTCACTTGTCTATAATGGTAAGCTTTGTTTTGCCTATAATAGTAAATGTTTATAACAAGTGAGGGACAATGTTTGTCTATTTTTTTTTTTGCTTGCACAGGTTGCACTATTGAAAACTTTTGAGATTGTATAAACCTGTCCAGAAAGCTGCAAGACACCAAAATCTTGTAGATGTCAAATAAAAGTTATTGTACTAACAAGAAGTGGACTCTTGCTTAGGCAGTCATCCCCTTTAGCAACAGTTTCACTTTGGGCATCCTGTAGAAATGTGTGTTGCCTCAGCACACCGTGTAGCTTTCTGTTCCAATGCAAGTAAGCTCTTCCTGCCTTAAGGCGGTGGTGATAGGTGGTAGCACTGACCCATACTTGGACAAGGCCAGTCTCCACATTGTTCCTTTTAGTCTTCTGGCATTGGCCTGGAGGTGGAGAATCTCTGTCTCGTTATGAATAGTCAGGTGCTTCCTGGTGGAAACCGAGTGCAGCCATCTCTTATGGTGCCTGGCATGTTTTCTTTAAATACATGCTTGGTTACTTGGCCGTTTCGTCTGAGTTTACTTAACATGCCTCCCCGTGGTATTACATGGAGAAGGAGGATCTGTCCTCTCGTTTGCTCACTGACCTGTTGAAGGAGTCTTTGCACTCCTTGGATCCCCTCTTAGAACACAAGGAACATTCTTCTGCCTCCCGTCAGACTGCAGAGAGCAAGCTCCCCCCAGGGTGTGAGGACAGGGCACGGGGTGACTGGAGAGAAGAGACTCTTCCAGTGGAAGGACAGCATGAGAACATGGGTCTCTGACTGGCCTTCTGACGTGGCTTGTGAGCAGATCACGTTTTCCTTTAAAGCAGCACCAGAATAGTCCTTCAGTGTGCAGTTAAATGACCCTGTAATTGATGACTTTAAGTTGACTCAGTTAATTGCTGAAAAGGAGGCACGATTTGTGATGGTATTTTGTTTTCTCTGTAGAATGGGGGTGTGTGCGTATACACATACGTGTATGTTTGTATTTATTGTGTTTTCATGTGTGTATATGCACACACATATCCTAAATGACCAAAATTGTCCCTTGCAAACGTCAGAGTAGTAGGTATAGGATGGCCTGACAATTAGTGAGTGATGCTGGAGGTTCTGTATTGGAACCCTTCTCAGGGTGGAAGCATGCAAGACAGGAGACCTTGATTTGGGCACCTGATGACCTTTGTGTTATACTATAACCTGATTATCAGCGTGGTCAGCTTCCAAGAGGGGAGGAAGTAGGATCCTGGAGTTAAAAAGCCCCCTTGCTAAGAAGATTGGATTTCCAAACGCATTTAATCTGTTTGAGGCCTTAGCCAAAGAAGCTCAGCCTTGGATAAGTCATTTTAGTCTACCATTTTTAACTAAAGACTTGATTTTTAATCTGATTGATCTTTTTACCAGTATGATTCTGAGTTTTGAAGTGTATGTTTTTTGTGGGGTTTTTTTTTTAAGAAGAAAAAAGAATTGCAGTTCAGGGTGTGTTAGAAAGTCATTACTTCCACATTTTTGAATTCCAGACTTTAGCCCTGTGCAAAAATAGTTTTTAGAGGCTTTCCCCTAAAGTTCCTCGTGGCCAGAGTTTTTTGTAGTTTAGTGGTTAGAAAGAATATCAAAATATGCCAACCAGCGATTCATATTTATAAGGATATCAGCAAAACATCTCCAACAAAAACACAGCTTCATCTTCCCCTTTACAACCTTAGCCATCATAAGTTGTTTAATTTTCCAAATAATTTCTAGTTATCCAGCTCCAGGGATCAGCTCTTCAGAGTCAACGTTACTTCACCAGCTGCAGAGTCTAGTAACTTTGGGACAACTTCCTACCCCACACATCCTCTGGTCAGGTCAAGAGCAAGCAGAACATGTATCCAGATGGGCCCAGGGCAGTGAGAGGACGAGTTCTCTAGCCTTGATTATTACTTTGATCTTTGGGCAGGCCAGCTGGAGAGCTGCCACCCTAGTAAGGAGCAGAGCCCCTCCTCATGGAGATAAAGCATACAGTCTTGGGAGGGAGGGAGCCCAGAACCCCGAGAGCGCGCAGGTAAACACCTCGTTTCTGCTTTTCTTCTGTCTTCCTTGCTAGAAAGATGGAGATTGTATAAATGTGAGCAAAAAAGTAGGAGATCCTGTGAATTAAGGTATTGTACGTTCCCGCGGTAGAAAAGCAATTACTATGACACCACCGGAGTGTTAAATATCCCCCTTGATCCTCTACCTTCTCCTCATCTGAGGCCCTCAAAGCCAACTGCTATAATAGCTAAAACTTGAAAAAGCTACCAGTCCTCTGGTCAGAATACAGTGTTTTTTAAGGGCACATAAATGAAGGAAACTTGTATCTGTAAACATGCAGCTCCAGTTAGCTATGCCTTTCCCCGAGTACCCACCCTTCAGTCTTACCCTCTGCTAGATGTGTACAGAACTCTGTATATAGACATGTTGAAAGTTACCGAGTTGAGGAATGTAAATATTTTTTGTAAATGGAGACATTTTTCCCTCCTAGTTTTGATTTCCTTCTTCCCCTCTTCATCCTATTTATTCACTTGCTGTACTACAGGGCATGGGAGTTTATTTTTTAATCTAGAAAAATGTGAGATAGTCTTAGCGGAATCTCTCCATATACTTTGAAGATTTCTGTTCTGCATCCTTACTATAGAACTTCAGCTCTTTTTGTGTCTTAATATTTTTAAACATGCCTGTTTTGCATTTTTGTTCCAAAATTTATACTGTGCAATGCATTGGGGGTGGGGGGGTGGACTCGTGCAATTTCTGATTCTATCATCATGTCACTGTTTGTGCTCCTTTATGTTGATCTTTTGATGCCGTTATGAACTTTGATTCACTCTATCACAGACTTCATTTTAAGCTCCTCTACCTTCTTTGGTGCATTTCCTAAACAAATTAGGCTTATTCCTCTAGCCCTTCCACTTAAGACTCTTGATTGAGTTTTTATATCCCAGTATGCAGCAATTGAAGGAAAAGGTTGCTTATTTTAAAACCGTGCATGGTCCTTTTGTCATTGCCATCCTCTTCTGTTTCTTTAGGAAGCCTCCATAATCAACACTTTAAACCCTGTGAGTAGTGAGCAGAAATCTGTGGTCATGTTTTATCTGCTTGTGTATGTAGACATAGGTGTTCATTTTTAAAGAGTTGAGCTGACAATAAAGTTTGAGTTTTTTGAGAGGCCAAGGGCTATGGCCTTGTTGTATGTAGTAGCATATTATTGTGCTGTACAGCTGTACATACTAGAGACAAGCCTTAAATTCCTGATTTTAAGTGGATTGGTGTAATGAATGGAATAGTAAGCCGTTTGAGGCTATGTTAGGCATTTTACCTAATGGACCTAGGAACAAATTTATAACTTCATTTAGAACAGAAATGGAGGCATTTAGCATCACCAATCAAAAAAAAAATCTAAAATTGGGTGTTTGTTTTTTGACGTTTTGGAATCTTTAAGAATTTGTCCATGTGTGCACGTGTGCATGCGCGCTCACACACAAACAGAGGTGGAGGGGAGGGGAGGGGAGGGGCGGGGGGCAGTCTATTGTTGTTTGCTCTTCCATAGCAAAGGCTAGAGGTTAGCATGGGTGAGTTCAGGCAGTGTGGTATAGGACAGCTGTCTTGTAACTGCTCACCTAGATCTTGTACTTGGGGGGAATTGGGAGGAGATCAAAGGAAATCACCACCTTGGACACAAAACAAGCCCAGTCACCTACACAACGCTTTTTTCCTGGAAACAAGATAGGATTAGCTGTTGTTAATGTGTAGCTAGCCAGAGCTTTCATTCATGGCTGGATTTGAAGTAGCGCATTGAATCACAGGTAGCTTTCCTAAATATCACAAGTACTTACTGACTCTTGTGATAGTTAGGAAAGTTGTCTATTTTAACAAGTTTGGGCTACTTCTTTTATTTGATAAAATCCTTTTATAGATACCTCCAGTGCCTGACCTTGTTTGAACACCTCTTCCTGCTCCCTTCCACCCACAGTAAAGTTGAAATCTTGTGTTTGTAGCGTCATAAATCACATTTGTGGCAATGTCTGACACCACAACCTACAGCACATTCTCTTCCTTAATTGCAGAATCAAGAAAGGAGGAGACTTAGAGAGTGAGAGAAGAGTGGTAAGGGTAGGAAACCAAACTCGTGGTGGTCCTCACGAGTTCAGGGGTGTTTGCAGCCTAGGGAGCTTTTCACTCCTAATTTTTAGTGCCGATGGGAAGTACCCCAAGGCCTCTGGGGCCCCTGCTTGCCCAGAGGGAAACCTTTCTGGCCAAATGCGTCCTGCACGGTGGCAGGGCAGTACTTATTTTAATAGTATTCTGGCACTGAAGAAGATAAAGAAGCTTGAACTATTGATAATTTATCTTTCTGACCTTGGCTTTTCTGGGCTGAGAGAACTTTTCATGAGGTACATCACAGTCTAAGTGTTGGGAAAAACCGTCCATCTTACTGGTTTATAATGAAATGACTAAACTACTGATACTTCTCCATGACCACTTATATCTACCATCAGCCACAAGAGGTGGGAAGAGGTACCTTGTATCTCTGCAATAAGATTTGCTGTGGTTCTACCTCGGAGCAAAGGATCCTTTTCGTGTAGGCACAGAGCCTCCTCATGATTCCGAAATGGTGCATCTTGAGATGGCAGGATGGATTCCAAAGACAACTTTCCAACCAAGGCAGATTGTGAATTTTGCTGACTTGTTGTTTTGGTGGTTCATTGTTACTGGGTTGTTGTTTTTTTTTTTTAATCACCCTTTTTTATATTTCTATTCTGTTTTTGGAATCTGTCATGTAAAGATTCTCACGGTCTTGGTGATGCTGCACTGCTCCATGCAACTTTCTCGTGGTGAAACAGTTCTCTGAATGTCCAGAATCTGCTGTTTGCACCATTTTGAGTTTTAACTTGACAAAATTGGAATCTCATGCAATAAAAAAACATGTACTGGATGCATTTAGCAGGGTTTATACTTGTAAAGTGAACAAGATCAACAGTGGGACATTATGGAAATCTGTATTTAGTTTTTTGTTGGGGGCTTTTTTTGTTTTGGGGTTTTTTTTGTAAAACTATTAAATTAAACTGGCTAATACTCTGGAGTCTGGGTGTCTTTTATGAAAAAAGAAAATAATACTTTCAGCCTGAGTACCTGTTTTTAGATCGTTGGTTGCCACATTTTCCTTTTCAACTGCTGAATGAGAGCATCAGTAGTATGTCTTAGGAAGGGGTCAGCTGTCTCAGCAATAGTTTGTATTAGCCCAAGCTTAATGAATTATAGGAAATTTCATGGAGTCATGGGCCCTTTGGCATTGGAAGGAATCATAGAGATTCTAGTTATTCCAAATCTCAAGGTGGGAACTACTTCTGAAAGCTGCCTGCTTTTATTAGATGCATTGTTGGAACTCGAGCAATTATTAAATGACTTTGATTATTACTTTAAAATAATTAAGTAGGAATTATTGTCAAACACCTTACAAGTGTAAAAGTCTTCTGTGGGTTCTTTGTAACGATGACAGTCTGTTCCAAATTTGGGAAAGTTGAACAGAAGATAGCATGGATGTCACACTTGAGAATTCCAGGATTGGCTCCAAAGATTCAGAAAAACCTAACCCGAGAGGTCAGCTTAGAGCAGGAGAGCCCACAGGCGGCAGTCAGCTCATGGTACAGCCTTGGTAAAAGGACAGGAACTCTGTCTCCAGTATTGAGCTACTACTTTGGCCTGACTAAAGACTTGTATCTATAGTGATCAATCTCAAAGGCTATTTTAGGGCTTATTAATATATAAAAATGGGCATTCCCACAAATGTTCTCATACCTGGACAGAATACTCCAGAGTGGAGTCCGAGCAGGATAGAGCGTGGCAGGAATATCATCACCCTCCTAAGATTTAGTTGAGCTTTTGTTTTGGCAACCATGTGGTACTGTTGATTCAGTTCACTAAAATTTATCCCAGATTTTTCCAATTGAGTCTTGGAAATAGAAAGCCATAAGAGAACAGTACTAGACCTGGGAAATTGCTTGTGTTTTCTGATAGACAATCAACAAGTGTTGTTAAGAGCTTACTTACCACGTGCCAGGTGTTGTGCCAAGTTCTGAGCATAAAAAGCAAAAGTAAATCCGTGTTCATTGGCTTCACTGGACTCTAATGGGGAAAACAGTAATACATGACTTGAAATACAATGCCCAGCACTGCTTTAAATGTGATTCTTCATTTTAGTGAGGTTCAGCAGGTTATGATTTGTCCAAAATTCCACTGAATCATACTTGAGACAGTATCCTCCATGGTAGGAAGAGACAGGCCTGGGATGGCTTGCTTTACCTGGAGACTCAAACCATGAAGTGCTGGCATGATGGCCACACTTGGTAATCAAGAAACATTCCCTGAGCGCCTTATGAGTTCAGCACTCCAGGGTACTGAGCAAACAAAAAGTCTGTGGCCTTCATGCTCTCTGACAAGTTGAAGTCCAGTTAGGGAGATGAAAGATATCCCTAAGGGCACCATGTTACCTTCTCATGGGCTGATAAAAAGCCAAGTCTTAACAGACACAGTAATAAAAGATCAGCAGAAAAGACTAAAGCTTGGGGTATTTAGCAAAGACTTCTTAGAAACTGATCTGGGCCTTTACAGGGATGGGAAAGAACCTGGTAGTTTCAGTTAGGGGGAGGAATGTGCACAAAAGTGTATAGCAGGAATTTGTAAGACATCCGTTGTGCTTAATATGCCAGGCCTATGCCACTTGGTGCAGAGGATTATAAAAATGAAGGCAGGTTTGGAAGACAGGTTAGACCAATATGGAAAGAGGTCTTACCCTCACGTAGTGTTTGCTAGCTATGTAACCATGGGGAAGGTCTCTCAACCTGAGTTTGCTTATATAAGAAATGGAGCTATATAATAACCTAAAAGAAATTAGATATAAGATGAAGTAAAAGCTTTGGAGGAAAGAATTGGAAAGAGAATAAATAAGCTTAGGAAAGAAAATGGTCAACTTTACCTGAAAAGGACTCCCCACAAACTAGAACAGATCTATCTTTGTGCTGAATAAAAGGAATGCATTAGTGTAGAAAGGTGGAAGAAGGGAGTGGAACTTGCTATTATAGCGATACATGAGGAGAGAACACAAACATGGAAGGGGAGGAGTGGACATCAGATGAACCTCACTCTTACCTGAAACAAACAAATGAGGATGTCGTCATACTCAAGAGGGAAGGAAGCAAGGATGGGGAGGGGGTAGGTAAGAGTGGGCAGGATATCTACCTGAAAGGGGTAGATGCAAGCAAAACAAACTTTCTGACCCTTGAGGGAAGATGAGGAGGGGAGAAAATACTGGAGTCTAAGGGGGTGGCTCTTAGATATTTGGGGAGCAGCTGACCAAATCGTGCCCTATGAACAGAATGGAATATTATTGCTCCGTAAGGAATGACAAAAGATCATTTCAGGTAGATGAGGTTATATGAACTGATGGTGAAGTGAGCAGAAGAATAATTTCTACGAGCATAGCAACATTGTAAAGAAAACTAAATTTGGAAAGACTAAAGAACTCTGATAAATGCCATATCTTCCCAGGACCCTTGATGAAGCGTGTTACCTACCTCCTCATAGAGATGGTGGACACAAGATGCAGAGAAAGACGTATTTAAGTCAGGAAGACCTGAGTTCAGATGTGGTATCAGATACACGCTAGCTGTGTGGCGCTTGGCGAGTCACTTAACTTCTGCCTGCCTCAGTTTCCCCCCATCTGTATAATGGGTGTAATAATAGCACTTACCTCTCAGGGTTTTCTGAGGGATTAAATGAGATAATAGTTACAAAAGCACTTAGCACATTTCCTGGAACACAGTAAGCATTATGTAAATGTTATTTTTATTAATATCCAAAATAAAGAATTAATGCAAAAATGCAAGACACAAGGATCACTCCCCACTAGATGAGTGGTCAAAGAATATGAATAAACAGTTCTTAAAAGAATTACAAACTATGAACAACCATTTGAATAATTGCTCCACACCACTGACAAGAAAAATGTTTAAATATTTTTCATCTGTCACTTAGCAAATTGCAAAGATGAATGACAAAGAATGAAATATCCAGTGCTTTAGTGGCCATGAGAGATTAGGCACGCATGTACTGGAGGGGCTGTGAAGTGGTACAACCATCTGGAAAATAATTTCAGGTCATTAGGAAAAGGACTAATTTTTTTTTCCGGCTTTTTGGAGGGCAGTTGGGGTTAAGTGACTTGCCCAAGATCACATGGCTAGTTTTTTGTGTTAAGTGTCTGAGGTCACATTTTGAACTCAGGTCTTCCTGACTCGAGGGCCAGTGCTCTATTCACTGCGCCACCTAGCTGCCCTTGGACTAAATTTTTTTACCCATTGATTTCCGCTACTGGGCATATACCCCAATCAGTTCGAAGATAGAATTCACATTCACCAAAATATTCATAGCGGTACTTCAAAATTGGACGTTAAAATGGGTACCCACAGATTGGTGGTTGGCTGAAAAAAGTGTATATGAAATAATGAAATTTTATTCCAATATGTGAAAGAAGCAATATGAATTAAGACCCTTGAGAGGACTTCTGTGAACTGAGTGATGTTAACAGAATTAGGAAAACAATGTGCACAATGACTAGAATAATTCAAATGAAAAGGACGTTAAAGTGAAGCTGTAGACTGAATTTGTGGTCAGTAGACCCCTCCCCCACCATACATCCCTACAAAATAAAAGATCAGGAAGCACTTTTTGGTAGAGAGGTAGGAAACCAAGCATGTGGAATGTTTCATGTATTGTCAGACAAGGTCATTCTGTTTGTTGGTTTTGCTTAAATTGCTTTTTGTTGGCGTCATTTTGAGGGGAGGGAGAAGATACATATTGAGATGATGGTGATATAAAAACAAAACATCAATAAAACGTTTAAAAGTAAATAAGAGGATAATTAAAACAAAGTAGCCCCACATGTTCAATAAGTATGAAGTGCTTACTCCAGACTAGATGGTACTTGCTTTGGGGGTGAGGGACATATTTATATATGCACTGGGATGGTGGTAGCGAGAGAAAGTAACAGGATGGAAAGAAAAGCATTACTTGGTTTTATAAGAATAGTATCAGGAGTGCTAAGCTCCTAATGAACTAAAGCTAGTGAGGAAAAGTCAAAAAAGAGGGTTTTCTCCTATACTGAAGAAAAGAGAAGTTCAAGGCAGGAATAGGACCATTATTCACAGTGAACAGGACAATGGTAATGAACAACAGAAGATAGCTATTCAGTTCATTTCTGCCAAGAGGAATGACCTTTGGACTGGAAAGGACAGAACAAAAATAGTGAATAGGAATTGAAAACCAAGATATGAAAAGGGATAATAGACCATTTTGTTGTATTCAATGAATTCAAGTAACCTGGTTCAGATTAACCAAGTCATTGGTTACTGAGAAAACTGACAGATAAGGATTGTTGAGTGACTCTCCCTGATATTTGAAAGACTAGAGAACTGGAGAAAGTGCCACTGGACAGAAGGGCAGATACCTTTATTTTTAAAAGAGCAAAGAATATGCAGTCTGGGAACTATAGGGAAAGGAGCTTGACGTCAATTCCTGGAAAAATACTAGAACATGGTTGTAATGGGATCTGACACATTCAAAGAGTACCTTCGATAGACCTTAGATCCTTGAAGGGCAAATATTGGAGACCTGGCTCTGAGAGAGTAAACCACATTCTCTCTCTATTTATATATGTGGTGTGTGTGTATACTCATGTATATTATATGCACATATATACATACACATCATATTTATTATTTTATTTTTTGTTACACTTTAAGTTCTGAACTTCCTCCCCACCCTGCACTAGAGAAGGCCACCCACTGACACAGATCTGCATATGTTTGTGTGTTTGAAACCATGTTATGCATAAGTTCTATTTACCAGTTCTTTCTCTGGAGGTGAATAGCATCTTCCTTCATAGGTCCTTTGAGTATTTATAACACTCAGAATAACTCAGTCACTCACACTTGTTCTCTGAAAAATTTTGCTGTTCCTGTTTACGACATTTTTTTGATTCTGCTCATTTCACTCTTTATTATTTCGTGCATATCTTTCCATGTTTTTTCTAAAATCAGCCTGCTCATCATTTCTTACAGTCACCATGTGTTATTAAGGAGATTATTAATGAACATATAGGGAAGAATCATAAGTAGACAAGCATGGCATCAGCAAGAACAGGTCATGGCAGGTCAATCTTATTTTCTCTTTTTTCAAATTGACCCAAAGAGCATATTAATGGTTCCATGGCCATTTGGATGGAATTCTCCAGATCCTGAAGAATCTGTACTCGACCTTGTGCTGTTTGTATCACATTTTTAGGGATAACTTGAATAAAGGCATGGACAGCATCCTTATCAAATTATCAGAATATGCCAGACTGCTGGGAGAGAGAGAGTGCTTAGCACAGTGCCTGGAATGTAGTAGGCAGTCAGTAAACACATTGGATTTGAATTGGATTGGATACCTAACACATTGGTGACAGGCAGGATCTTAAAAGCTCTAAATGAGCTAGAACTTTGGGCAAAATCTAATAAGACAATATTTAATAGACATCTTATACATGGATTAAATAATCAGCTTCACAAGGACAAGATGGGGAAAGCTCGGCAAAACTTGAGTCTAGCCTAAAAAAGAGCAGGGTGGTTTAGAAGGCTTTAGCGCATTACAAGTTGGCTATCTGGGGATTAAGAAAATTAATACAGCCTTGGGCTTTAAGAGGATCCAAGAATAAAGCAGTGATGGTCCCACCAGATTCTTCCTTGGTTGAACCACATCTGGGGTATTTTACGCAGTCCTAGATGCCATAATTTAGTAAGGACATTGATAAGCTTTGTGTTATCTGATATGGCTCAGTGGATAGAGCACTGGGCCTGGAGTCAGGAAGACCTAAGTTAAAATCTGATTTTAGACACTTGCTAGACCCATGGCGAGTCACTTCACCTGTTTGCCTCAGTTACCTCAACTGTTAAATGGAGATAATAATAGCACCTTCCTTGAAGGGCTGTTGAGATAATGAGTTAATACTTGTAAAAAGCATTTAGTAGAGTGCCTGGCACACGTATGCACTATGTAAATGCTCATTCCCTTTCCTCTGTCCCACAAGGATGCTGTCCAGGCAACAAACCAGAATGGCAAAGGCCTTCCTCCCCATGCCAAGAAACAAGAATTTTTAGCCTGGAAAAGAGAAGACTTAGGAAGGACAGCTAGGCGGTGAAGTAAATAGTGTCACAAAGACCTTGGTTCAAATCTGGCATCAGACACTTAATAGCTGTGTGAGCCTGGGTAAGTCACTTCACCCAGTTTTTGTCAGTTTCCTCATCTGCAAAGTGAGCTGGAGATGAAAATGGCAGACTACTCCAGTACCTTTGCCAAGAAAACCCCAAATGGGGTCACCAAGAGTTGCACACAGATGGAAACAACTAAGCATCAAGAGCCCCACCCCATTCAAGAACCTGAAAGGCTTTGGAAGAAAGATTAATCTTGATTTTCTTGGTCCCGTAGGGCAGAACTAGGAGCATTGGGTAGAAGTAGCACAGAGGCAGATTTAGACTTGATGTCAAGAAAAGCCTCCTCATGATGGAAGAGGCCGACCCACGTGGCCTGGGCAGCCTCAGAAGGAAGTGAGTGGGTCTCCTCCCCGTCACTGAAGTTGTTCTTCAAGAAGAGACTGGATGACCACTAGTCATGCCTGCAATAAAGAAGAACATTGTTCAGTGACAGATCAGACCAGACGCCTACCCAAGGGGTTAACAACTCTGAAATTCTGTGACCTATGACTCTTCCCACCTTGTCCCTCCCCCTCTCCTCCCCTCACCTTGGAGACTTAATCATATGTGTAACCTGTTTCTTTGCTATTTCCTGTGTTTATTGTGTAGCTGATATTCGGTGGGAGGAAAACCAAGCTTTGGGTGTAAAATTTGGCTCCTCCTTTCCCTGTTCATGAATGATTAGCCATCAGAAGTTTAGCTTGAACCTGAAAATCACATTCCCTAGACTTAACAGTATTTAAAGGAGCAGAGAAGTATAATTCTGCTCTCTCTCCGAAGAGAGCAGGGTGGCCAAGCTTCAACTCCAATCTCCTTGCAGAAATTAAAGTCTACCTGGGAAAAGGGTCAGGGGAGAAGAGGTGAGAGATGTCAATTCTGCCTCCCTCTGGGCCATAAAACACTCTCATGCAACATGGGGAGATGGTCTCACTGTGTGGGAACACAAGTTACCAAGGAAGAATTGATAGATCTACCACTGTGTGACCTAGCGGGGTGAATCATGTAACCTTCCTGGGCTTCAGATTCCTTATCTACAGAATGATGGGGTTAGATTCAGTTGATCTCTAAGATGCTTTTGAGTTGGTCAGCAAGTACCGTGACTGCAACAAAGCCCCAATTTCTTCATCTATAAAGTGGGGATAAGAATACCTCCACAACCTCAGGGAAACAGTTTGTAAACTCTCAAACAATATAGACCTCATATCTGTGTAATTTATAACATGGCTGCTAATAACATTAAATTAATCATTATTTATTATGGTTTGGACTTGTGATTTCATTGGGATGGTATGTAAACCTTGACCCAGGGAGATAAGCAACTCCATTGGTCAGGAATACAGGATCTTAGAAAGTTTCCTAGGGGCACTGAGAAGTTAGGTGAGTGACCCAAGGTCGCACTGCCAGTGGTCAGGCCAGCCAAGTCTTCCTGCCTTCAGTGGAACATGTGCCTCTCTTGAACTCCTTCCTTAGTGACAAAGCTGTGCCATCTTTGGAAATAGTCTTTAAAATACCAACAGGTTTTTCATTTATCGCCTAAATAGATGGTCTGGGCATAGCTATTCACATTTTCTCCCCCAATCAGTTGTGAGCTTTTGGAGAGCCAGGATCGATTTTGCTTTTCTTGGTGTCCCAAATGTCTAGAAATAGCAAGAGATTAAGACTTACTAACAGGCCTACTGTTTGTCCTACCTGCTTATTTAATACATTTCTTTTCCCCCAGGGAAACTGGAATCTCTTCTTTCCCACTAGGACACTTTTGTGGGGGGGGGGGGGAGGAATGGCCTCATCCTTGCATGTATCAACCTCGAGTTAAGCCTGCCCGGAAAGAGCAGGCCTTGGCTCCATTATCTGTAGGCACTCCCCTCCATGTACTAGGCTGAGCAAGCAGGGTACTTTCTGTTCTTTGCCCACACGCACCTCCACAGCTTTGTTCTGGCCGGGCTGTTCTCTCTGCTTGGCATGACCTTCCCTCCCTGCTCCCCCTGAGCCATTCTCACCCCCTCCCTCCCTCCCTCCTCTTCCCCAATCTGGGAATAGTCACATATCCCTAGAAGCCTCCACAGACGGTGGTTATCAAATAAGATAAGTGTTTTTGCAAGACTCATGGTGCTAAGTACATACCATTATTATGCTTTTCTTATATTTTCCTTTATATGTGAGTTATTATGACTATTTTTAATAGCTGTCACTTATATAGCATCTTAAGGTTGACTGAGTACTTTGCCTTCATTATCTCTGGATGGATGGGTGGATGGATGGATGGGTGGTTGGATGGATGGATGGATAGATGGATGGATGATGGTTGGGTGGGTGGATGGATGGTTGAATGGATGAATGGATGCAGAGGCATTTATGAAGTACTTATTTTGTGCCAAGCACTGTACTTAAGTAGAAGATTAAAACAGAAAAAAATGCGATCATGCCTGCTCACCAGGAGGGAAGGGGGGGAGTAAGGGAAAGGGAATAATCATTTATTAAACACCTACCATGTTCTAGGCACTGTGCTAAGTGCTTTTACAAATATTTCATCTGATCTTCCACCAACCCTGGGAGATAAATACTATTATTATCCCCATTTTAAAGCTGAAGAAACTGAGGCAAATAGAGGTGAAGTGACTTGCCCAGGGTCACACAACTAGTATGTATCGGAGGCTGAACCTGAACTCAGGTCTTCCTGATTTCAGGGCCAGCGCTCTGTCCATTACATCAACCAGCTGCCTCTCAGTTCTCAGAGCTCAGATTCTAATTTGGAAAGATGACATATAAAAAAAAAGATTATCTCTAGGATGGATGGAAAAGCCCAGAAGTCCTAAGGGTGCAGTGGTGGGGGTGATAGCAATTCAAAGGGTTTCATTGAGGTGCATCAGTAAATCAGACAATAATTGAGAGTGGGCTGGAGGGCACTGAGGAAGGGTAAATGGGAAGGCCTAGAGGATCTCTCCCAAAGTATTCATTTTGCATATATTCTATGCATGTATATGTAAATATATATATACATACACGATGTGTGTATGCGCACACACACACACATATATGTATATATGCACATGTGTATGCCTACATACACACATGGTATCTCTTCCTTGGAATGTAAGCTCCTTGAGGACAGGTCTGTTTTGCATCCTTATTTCTATCTCCATCTCACATAGTGCCTGGCACATAGTAAATGGGTGCTGAATAAATGCTTGTTGACCAGTTGATCCTCACAACCACCCACTGAAAAATGGGCTACAACCTGAAATACAGGGCTGGCCTCGAGTCAAGCAGACCTTGATTCAACTCCAGCCTCAGACACAAGCTGTGAAATGGAGACAGTAACAGGAGCACCTCACAGGATGGTGGTTGTGATGATCAAGCGAGATAATGTTGTAGGTGCTAAATAAATGCTTATCCCCTTCCTTTCCCTCCCTCCCTCCCATCTTTTTTCTTTTAAGATCATCAAGGCTTACCAGAACAATTCCCAGGCCTTCTAATCTAATTAGACTCCCCCCTGGGACCTGTAGCCTGAGATTTCTGCCTTGGTTATTACTCCTCTGCAGGTTTCAGACTGGGCTAGAAGCTGGAATTGAGGACCGCCTCTCCCCCACATGTGCTTGTTGCTTTTGAACATGGTTCTTATTTGTTACACAGATTAGGGCTCCTGACTGCTTCTCACCCTGGAACATCACTCCTAGGCACAGGGTCCCTCCTCAGTCATCTCCAGATCCGTAACCCAGAACCCCAACCTTGTTAGGGACAAGAGTTGCCAGGTGCCACCAGTTCTTACATCCTACACAAGTCTGGATCTCGAACCTCTCCTTGCTTTGGTGAACAGCCTCTCCCTGCACTGGCATGCTCCATCCTGGCCAGACCCTGTTCCCCTCAGTGTCTGCAGACCTCTCTTGTCTTCTACTGCTGACCTGGGCTTGAGGAATGACTCAGTGTGATTTTATTCTTGGATTTCCCTATCAGGATTTGTTCTGGTGTGTTCTAGAACTTTTTGGAAGAGTAGCCTAAGTCTTTCTCCAGAACTCTGAGGAAGACTTGCATAGTGGTTAGAGTAGCGGGCCATGGAGTTAGAAAGAATTGGGTTCGAATTACAGCTTCCTTCCAACTCTCAATCTCTAGGGTTAGCATTACCAGCTACCCCCTGAACACTTCTGACTAGATTTACTGGAGGTGTCCCCAACTTAACATCTTCAAGAACTTTTATCTCTACATCTGAACCCCCTCTCCTCCAAGCTCCCCTATCTTTGCAGGTCCTGTCCACTAGATTTGCAAACTCAGCATCGCTCTCCACTATTCTCCTTCCCTCAGGGAGACCTGAATTCAGTTTCTGTCTGCAATACTTACTTGCTGTGTGACCCTGGGCAAGTAATTTCTTCTCTCTGAGCCTGTTTCCTCAAATATGAAATGAGGGAATTAAACCTATTGACATTTTTGGTCCTTCCCAACTCCATATCTCTAATCTGATGATAACTCTCTCCTGCATCCATCCGCTTTTCTACACTCAAACCCCCCCCCCACCCTGGGTCAGGCCCTCATCGACTCTTCCCTGGACTTTTGCAATCTTGACTCCTGTTGGTCTCCCTCGGGCCTCTCCTCTCTCTAATCCAGCCCCATCTTGTCTGCTGATGTCTGAACATGCCATTTCCACACACCAGAAGCGACAGTGAATCCCTGCCATCTCTAGGGTGAAGTACAAACTCTTGTGTGCCCTGTAAAGCCTTTCACGCCCTAGTTCCAGGTCCCCTCTCCACATTGACTGACAGGCAAACAGGGTGAAATGACTTGCCCAGGGTCCCACAGCTAGAAAGGGTCTGATGTGGGATTTGAACTCAGGTGGATGATAGATGAGTCTCCCTAACTTTAGGCCAGGCGCTCTATCCACTGCCTCACTGAGGGCCCATGTTAATCAGTAGGTGTACATATTAGTGAAAATAACTGGCAGAACATTTTTTTTTATTTGATTCTTGCAACAACCCTAGGTGGTGGATGCTATTATTGTTCACATTTTACAGATGAGGAAACTGAGGCAGACAGAGGTAAAGTGACTTGCTCAGGGTCACACAGCTAACAGGTGTCTGAGGCTAGATTTGAACTCAGGTCTTTCTGATTTCAGGTTCAGTACTCTATCCACTGTGCCAACCACCTACCTCTGATGATCTCATCAGCTTTTGTGGTTTTAATTATCTCTATGCTGATGGTTCTCAGATCTACTTATCCATCCCCAACTTCTCACATTGCCCACTGCCTATTAGGCCTCTTGAAATGGATGTTTTATAGACATCCTAAACTGAACTTACTACCAGTCAGGCACCACGCTAAGTTCAAAGGCAAGCAAAAAGATGGTCTGTGCCCTCAAGGAGCTTCCAGTCCTAAGGGGAGACAACATGTAAGAGGGAGCTGCAAAGCTGGGGGTCTGAGGGTGGGGGAGGGTACCTGGCAAAGGGGCATGATGGAGAATTCCTGAGTGTAGCCTGGTAAGAGATAAAAACTTTGCCCTTGCATCTTGCAAATTTCAATCTTGAGCACTTTCCATGGTTCCTGAATTGGCTTCCCCTAATTATTTTAAGTCCATGGGAGTCTAGGTACCCTTCTTCTGAACTACTGAAATCTTCTCTCCCAAAATTTAGGGTATGTGTCAGACAATACTGACCTTCATGTACTTCTCTGCTACAAACTCTAGGAGGGGATTACTCCCTTCATCCCAAGGTTCCCACCATTTCTACCCTAGCAAATCATTCTCTGTATTTGAGAATCAGATACAGAATAGAATTCCCCCCTTAATGAACCCCTTCCCTTTTGAAGGCAAATCTTTTTACACTGTAGCTACTCTCTACCGTATCCAGCTTGGTAGATACACATAGGCAGTATTCATCCTCCCCTTTCTTTTTCCCAGTTAAAGCCCTTTCGATTAGACTTGTATAACAATCTCTTGCAAGATACTGGGCAAATACATTCTTACCAACCTTTGGTAGGTTTACTGCGTTGCTGGCTAAGAGGCTGTCATTGCTATAATTTAAGACGTGGTTCAGAAATACAAATTCTCTTCTCAGATTTCATTTTAACCAGCTATTTACTTCCTAGGTCTGGTTTTCTCTTTCTGTGTCCCTTGCCTTCAATAGAAAGCCACAAAGAAACCATTCCCTGTCCCCCACGATCCCCAATTTCTTGGTTAAGATTTCGTAATCTTTGGCAATTTCTTCTGGCAATATCATTTGTACCCACATGAATGAATCATCAGAAGCGGGTATAAGAGTCATACTTTAAAACTACTCTCTCTCTCTCTCTCTCTCTCTCTCTCTCTCTCTCTCTCTCTTTCTCTCTCTCCAGGAGAAAGTTAGACCAGATTAATAGAGAGGTCTGATAACACGGTGACAAATGGTAGCCTCTGATTGCACCTGTAGAATGCCTTTATCATATCTGGGAAGATAAGCATCTCCTTCCTCAGAGCAGCCCTCTCTCTCCTTTGCAAGAAGGATTTCACCTGATCCAACCATTCTGGAGAGCAATTTGGAACTATGCCCAACTATAAAACCATGCATACCCTTTGACCCAGAAATATCACTATCAGGCCTATCACTATCAGGCCTATATTCCAAAGAGAAAATAATAATAATTTTAAAAGGAAAAGGACCTATACATACAAAAATATTTATAGCAGCTCTTTTTGAGGTAGCAAAGAATTAAAAATGGAAGAGATGCCCATCAAGTGGGGAATGGCTAAAGAAGTTGTGGTGTATGATTGTGAAGGAATACTGTTGTGTTATAAAAAATGATGAGCAAGATGGTTTCAGAAAAACCTGGGAAGACTTATATGAACTGATGCAAAGTAAAGTGAGCAGAACCCCAGGAGATCAATGGACACAATTACAGCAATGTTGTATAAGTTAACTGTGAATGACTTGCCTATGATCCAGAACAGTTCTAAAGGACTTATGATGAAAAATGCTATTCACCTCTAGAGAAAAAACTGATGAAGTCTGGATGCAGATTGAAACAGACTTTAAAAACAAAAGAAACAAACAAAACTCTTTTTTTTTCTTGGTTTTTTTTTTCCCTTGGTCGGCATTTTCTTTTGCAACATGGTCAATATGGATACTTGTTTTGCATAAATGGACATGTATAACCTACATCAAATTGCTTGCCTTCTCAAGGAGGGGGGAAGAGAAGGAGGGAGAGAATTTGAAACTCAAAATTTTAAAAAATGAATGTGGAAAATTATTTTTACATGCAATTGCAAATAAATAAAATTTTTAAATTTTCAAAAAGAAGAGCTTCACATTTATCTCTGGCTTCAAATGTACAGTAGTTTCTGGTTTTCCCTTCTTCTCTGAGGCATTCTTCCATCCTCCAACCTCCTGACCCAGGTCACGATTCCCTCTCTCTTTTTAGACTCTTTTTCTACTTTCTCCCATGTTTGTTGAAGCCCTTTTTCTCCTTATCTAACTTAAAAAATCCTAAACCAAAACAACAACAAAAACCATATTATCCCTTTATAATCCCCAATTAGGTAGAGTATGGAAACGGGTCCCTCAGGTCCTTTCACTATCTCTTCTGGGAGGTAGACACCAGTCTGAATTTGGAACCTAGATATCAATCATTTGGGCGTGGCAGATATGGAAACATCAGGCCCTCCATCCAAAGCAGTACAAAATTGACCATGTTCTTCTTGCTTACTTACAGTGGGATCCTCAGTCCTTGCCTTCCCGACTTGTGAACATCATTATAGCCTTTCATCTTATCCTCTTACCCTTTTCACCTATTAAGCCTTCGGCAATCATACTGAACTCCCCTGCCCATTTCTCATAACCCCTGACCTTTGATTTGCTACCAGTACCTTTTTTCTTCTTGTCTCCCTTTTCCACATTCCTTTCAGATGTCCAGCTGTGGTCATCTGCTCTGCTCAGTGTGACCTCTCCCTTCTGGGCAGAGTCACCCAATAGAACCATTGCTTCTGGAAAGGGCAGGTGAATGGACTTACTGAATCTACACTTCAGCCCTGGGACTCCCCTGTCCAAAATGCTCCATGGCAAACACTCCCCAATGTGTATTGTTTTTTGAAGGCAGGAATTGTATAATTTCTTCTATGTTTATGCCCAGCTTTTAGTAAAGCACTGGCTTTTTTTTTACTGGCACTTAGTAAGCAATAAATGCTTATTCCTCCCTTCCTTCCCTTCCTTCCTTCTTTCCTTCCCTTTCTTCCTTCTTTCCTCCCTCTCTCCCTGCCTCCCTTCCTTCTTTTCTTCCTTCCTTCCTTCATTTCTTCCTCAGGTCATTCTCAAACCATTTCATCTTTTAGACTGAGATCTTCTTCAACCTTCCCCAGAAATTTCCCAAATTTCTCTCCCCCAGTACACTCTCTGGCTTTCACAAATCCCAAACCCTTCAAATCAGGAGAACTGGCATTGGTTCTATTGAGAGAGAAGATAATAATAATAACACATATTTCTGATACTTCTGGATTTAAAAGGTACTTTTCTGACTACAACCCCAGGAGGAAGGAAACACACGTTTTATTAAGCACCTTATGCCAGAAAAAAAGCCCAAGGCCTCCCACTGCATCCAGCCATCTCCAGTCAACCTGATCTATAGCTTGTCGCTGGACCCAGATGGCTCAGGAGGAAAAAGTGAGGCTGGTGACTTTGCACAGCCTGCCTCACTTAAATCCAATTCACTTGCAAGTCAGGACCTCACCTTCTGATGTCATGGTCCTTTGAGAAAGAAGGACAAACTACAACTGTATACCAGGCTCTGTGCTAAGCGCTTTACAAATATCCTCTCATTTTGATCCTCACAGCAATCCTGGCAGATAGGTACTATTATTATCCTCAGGTTAATCAAGGTTAATCACCTTGTCCAAGGTCACACAGCTTATGGGGGTCTAAGACAAAAATTTAAACTCGGGTCTTCTTGATTACACGTCTAAGACTATCCACTGTGCCACCGAGCTGCCTCTGAGGAGCTAACTAGGCAGGCAGTACTTTCAAGAATTATTCCCATTTTACAGTTAAGGAAACTGAGTTTCTAAGAGATGACTTGCCCAGGTTCACATAAATAATAAAATGATCAGGTCAATTCTTCAGGGCCAAAGTTCTTTCTATTGAATTACAGCTTATGTTAGAATGCACTGGAAGCCCCTTACCCTAAAATAGCCACTATGGTGCCAAAGTGCTTGAAATCCCACTATTAGAGAGCTATTGGTTTGGTTTACCATTGCCTTTTCCAGTTTCCTTTTAAAAATGCACCTATCTGGGCGATGTCTAGGTGGTGCTGTGAATAGAGTACTGGGTCTAGAGTCAAGAAGACCTGGATTCACATCTACCCTTAATAAGTGGGTGACCCTGGGCAAGTCACTTAACGCTCTGTTTGCCTTAATCCACTGAGAAGGAAATGGCAAACCACTCCTCGAATCTTGGCCAAGAAAATCCCATAGCCAGCACTGGCTTGCACTAGTCCACAAGGTCAGGAAGAGTCAGGAAGGACTGAACAACAACAGTGTACCAGGGACAGTGTTAAATGGTGGGCTTACAGAGAAGGGTAAAGGGCCATCCCTACTCTCAAGGAACTCAGTCTGATGGGAGAGACGACATGCAAACAGCTGTGGACAAACAAGCCGGAGACATCGCAGCTACTCAACAGAGAGAAAGCATTAGCGTGAAGGGCATCCAACTAACTTTACTTTGAGGAAGAGATTGGTCAATACATGAAGTTCTTGGCCAGGAAAATGAGATACAGGGAGTGACGGTGAAATCTCTGCAAACTGGTATTTTCCCAGTCTGCCTGATTTTTTTCTTTCTTAGAGTAAAAAAAAGGGTAAAGTGAGGCCTGGAATCCAGAGGCATCCACCAGGTCAGGCAGGCCTTAGGCCACCTGAGAACCAGCCCCCAGAGATTTGTGTCTTTGAATGTTTTATTAATCGGAAAAGGAGGGAGAAAGGTTTAGCTATTTTTTTTCTAAAAATTTTTTCTTTTTGGAGCCAGGGCAATTGGAGTTAAGTGACTTGCCCAAGGTCACATGGCTAGTAAGTGTTAGATTTAACTATTTTAAAATTAAAATTGCTTTTTTTTTTTTTGAGAGAGAGACAGTTCTGGATTTTAGGCTGAGGCCCAAGCAAAGAACTGAGGAAGCAACTGTGTTTATTTCAATCAACATTAATAAATGCTTATTATGTGCCAGGTACCTGTACATTATGGGTACAAATGGAATAGTTCCTGTTGCTGTCAAAGAACTTCCAGTCTAGTTAGGGTTAGGGGATGAAAGAAGTGCCCAAACCAATCAAATGAGTATAAATGAAATTCATCAGAGTGGTATCCAGAATCCTGTCTCAGAGAAGCTAGAAGAAGACAATACTGGCATTTGTACAGTGGTTTAAGGTTTGCTAAGTGTCTTAATTTACTTGCATCATCTCATCTGAGCCTCAAAACCACTCTGTGAAGGAGGCACTACAAGGGTGATTATCCCAATCTTACTGAAGAAGAGACTGAGGTTCAGAGAGATGAGGGGAGCTGCCAGTGGTCACCCAGCTAGTAAGCATCAGAAGCAGGATTTGAATCCAGGCCTTTCTATTCCAAGGTCATGGCTCTTTCCACTGGAGCAGGTTGCCTGAAAATTAGTCATTTAATTGATTTAAACTATTTTGGCATTTTAATGACTAGGCAGTATGGTCTAACTGATTGAGAACTGGCCTTGGAATCAGATCTCAGTTCTTCAGCCACCTCTGATACCAACTGGGAAAGTCACTTAACTTCTTATTTCCATAGGGAGCTAAGACTTTAAGTTACAAAGAAGGTGCTCACCTGCTGTGGTGGAGGAAGTTTCTTCAACTGGGAGTTCCCTGCATCGATGGTCAGTCCCAATCCCTATTCCTAATTGGGGGGGGGGACACCCAGTGGGAGTGACTAGGCTGATTTGGAAGGGGGACGGGGTGCTGTTTATAAAGTTTAATTGCAAATTTCACTCAGTAATTTTTCATCCGCCTCCACGGTGTCCACTTCCTACCCCCATCCCTTGGAAAACACAGTAGAAAAAATAAGTGGGATTACAGGGGACAATTCATCATACCCGCTCTCCATTTTGTCCTATGCCAATGGAAAGAATGTGGAATTGACTCGAGTTCTAATCCTGCGGCTGCTGTGTTACCTTGGGTGAGTCATTTGATCTCCTTAGGCTTCAGTTTCAGAGACCACGTTTTTTGCCTTTCTTTGTAGCCCCAGGGTTTTTAGCACAGTGCCTGGCAGACAGTAACCATTTGATAAAATGCTTGTGGATTGTTCCGTGAAAGGACCGCATGTTATATGTGTGGGATTACATGGCCAACCTGTACGGTGATGCTCCTATGACTTATTAGCTGTATACCCTCTCGGGGACTCAGTTTCCCTTTCTGTAAAACCAGAGGGGGTTGGAGGAGTTGGCCTCGCAGGCCCCTCGAAGCTCTCAAGCTAGGATCTTCTACATTTTCCCCAAGTGTGGGGTTTTTGAAGAGTTAAAACGGCCATAGAGGAATAAAATACTAATTCTTTCTTCCCTGAAAAAAAAAATTGAATTAAAAAAAAAAATCCCGGCCACCCTCTGACCCTCGTGGCCCCTCCCTCCCCACCCTGCGCAGGAGCTGAAAACCAATTCCCCCAAAAGTTTGCCAAGTTCATCCTCCAGGGGGGTAGGAATCCTGAGGCTGGCTGCGGGCACCGGGAAGAAAGGAGGGCATCCGGGCGCGGGCGCGGTGCGCAGGGCGTGTGGGGCGCGGAGCGTGTGGGGCGGGCGCCCCCGGGCTGCGCCCTCCGCAAACTTTGTGGCCCCGGCCGCGATGTATGGAGCCCATACTGCATTGTGGGTGTCGCTATAAGGGACGGCCATATTTGCCGGTGCCGGCGGAGCCGTAAACAAAAAGTGGGCTGGGGAGCCAGGGCGCCGAGGCGCTCCGCCGCATCGCGGGACCTGCGGGCTGCCCGCGCCGCTCGCCGCGCCGGGCATGTCTTACAAGCCCAACTTGAACGCCCACATGCCGGGCGCCTCCCTGAACCCAGGTAAGTCGGCCCCCGGGCCGGTGCGGGCCAAGTTTGGCGGCCGCCGGGCTCTGCCCCCGCGGCCCCGCGCGCCCCTGAGCCGGACACAAAGGGAGCGCCGGGGGCCGGGGGCGGCCGGGGGCCGCTGCCCCGGCCGGGGTCGGCGCTCCGCGGCCGCCATGATGCCCGAGCGCCGGGCGCTGCCCCCCGCGCCAACTTCCCCCGCCGGGCCGGCCGGCTCGCCCACCGGGCCGGGGCCGGGGCCGGGGCGCGGGGCGCGCGGGGAGGAAGCCCGGCCGGCCCCGCCGACGGGCCGCCGCCGCGCGCTCCGGCTCGCCCGCCGCCGCGGTCCCCGCCTGCCCGTCCCCGGGCGGCCCCCGGAGCGGGTGGGAGCGCGTCGGGGCGGCGGGGGAGGGGGCGGCGGGGCTGCCGGGGCTCCCGGGGCTGCCGCTGCCCCGGGAGGGGAGGGGACGGTGCCTTTTTTCTCGTCCCCCCCCATCCTGCTCGAAGCTTTTGGGCGGCTCGGCGAGGGCCCCTGCCGGCGGCTTCGGGGAGCGGCTGCCGGCCGCTCCGCTGACCCGAGTGTGCGTGTGAGTGCGTGTGCGTATTCGTATCCGTGTCTGAGTGGGCTGGGGGCAGACGGCGCCCGAGCCCGGGAGTGCCAGGGGCCGGGCACGCCGAGCCCCCGGCGGGGGTCCGTGCGCCAGCCGCTGCGTGGGAAGAGTCCCGGGTGGGCGCGCGGCCGGGGGTTCCAGACGGAAGGCAGCGTGGCGGGGGGGGAACCTCCGTTTGGGAAGGGATGTGTGTGAGTGTGTATTTGTGTATGTGTATATGTGTATGTGTGCGCGCGAGAGTGTGCAAATGGGAAACGGCGAGATGGGGATAGAAAAGTAGATAGTTTTAAAAAAGCACGTGTGTAAAAGTGTGTCTGTATGTATGTGTGTGTGTGGGGGGGAATTGTCCAGGAATATGGGTGTGGGAGTCAGTGTTCAAGCAGGAGACTGGAG
>CM053580.1:561512331-561561554 GCA_028627135.1 Pseudochirops cupreus | reverse complement strand
GAGGCAAGCTGGGTAAAATGACTTGCCTAAGGTCACACAACTGAAGTCAGTGCTGAGGTGGGATTTGAACTCAGGAAAATGAGTTTTCCTGACTTCAGGCCCTGCACTCTATCCAGTCACCTCACTGTTCCTGGTTACCTCAGTTTACCTTTCTCTAAAATGAGTGATTTGGTATAAATGATCTCTTAAGATCCCTTGCAACTCTAAAACATTTATGAAGACACCTCATAAAAAACTGGAGAAATCCTACAGTCTCTAAGAAAAAGGAACTTACTTATGGCCATTCCCCAACAAGCAGAAGGGAAGAAGACAGACCTCTCATACAGGACTACTAGTTTTACTCCACCAAGGCTGCTACTTACACGTATGTATGTATGTATGTATGTGTGGGTGTGTGTACGTATACAAAATCCCCCAACAACTCCATCCAACTGACCTTCTGAGCTGAGCTGGGTGTTTTCATGGGAGAAAAGTGGAAGGGGGTAAGGAAAGAAAGCTCTAAGTTTTGTGGCAGAAATAGCATCAGCCTTTGAAATGGGGAACCCTGAGATTCCCTTCTTGGCCTGATGATCTGGGTCAAACAAGTCACTTTCATCTCTTTCAGGGCCAGTTTCCTCAGTCAAAGGAGGGAGAACTGCAACTAAAGAATTCTCTAAGGCCCCTTCCTGCACCTGAAGCTAAGGCCATAAGCTCTCTCCTCCAGCCTCAGTTTCCTTACTTGTATATCGGGGATAACAACGCTTCCCACCCTCAACTCTAAGGGTAACTGTCAAAAAAAGAACTCCAAAAACCGTGAATAATTATTCCCACCAAATGCTCCCCTCCTCAAAACGCATCCCCGTCCCCCCAGCTGGGGGAAGGGAACACAACTGTAACGGGAAAGAAACTTTCAAGAGGGGGCCTATACCCGACCCCTCACCCCAAGCTTCAGGCGCGGGGAAGAAGTGTGGGGACTGGACGAGGTGGGGTGGGGTGAGAGAACTTTGTTCTGCAAGAGAGACCACGCGAAGCCTCCCCCCTCCTCTCCACCCCCAGCCCCCAGCTCCCGACGCCCCAATCGCCGGGCCAGCTGGCCGGACACCTGGAAAGCTACCTCTGGCCATGGCCCGGAGACTCGACGGCACCGCCTGGGATCTCCCGGGAAACCGAAGCTTTCGAAAAAAAAAAAGTTTGCAACAACGCTGTAGCCAACTGCTCCCCGAAAGCGAAACATAAGCTGCTCCCAATTAGAGCCGGGGGCTGTCTCTCTGGAGAAGCTGCACTATGATAGGCTGCAGCTGGAGGAAAATCCCGCCCTCAGCCTCCCGTTTCTTACAAACGCTTCCTCGCTTCGTATCTCAATTGAGGGGGAAATGGGGGGGGGAGGGGGTTTAAATTTACCTTCCCCGCGCACTGATTGGCCGGGGAGGAGGGAAGCGCGATCTGTGACTGGAAGAATTTAGGCTCCGCCCACCCCCGTGACAAGTTGCTCGCAGTGGGGATGTTTATAGAAGCTCTGCTGCAGCAGCAGCCGAGCCAGACGGCGCTGGAGCGAGTGCGGCTTGGAGCTCGTGAGCGTCCCGTCGTCTCCGCCTCCGCCTCCGCCGCGGGGCGAGCGAATGAGCGTGGGAGCGCTTGCGGGGTCTTTGCACTTCTGGCCGGAGGCTGCTCTTTGACCCCTGGACCCTCGGCTCGTCTATCTTCGCGACCCGAAGCCTGGCTCGTTTTTTGTTGTTCCTCCAGGATCGTGTACAAGGTAAGCACGCATTAATTAGTAATTACAGAGCACCACTGGATTGAGCGCCTGTTGTGGGCAGTGTTTGGGGTAGTTCCTCTCTTCCCCAACCCCTTTCACTGGAGGCTTCAGTTGCACACTGGACGGAATGAGTAGATCTAGAGGGAATCATCCACAGCGAAACGTAGAAGTTGCACCGAGGATTTGGGGTATGCAAGCAGAAAAAGTTATTGGGCATTAACGTTTGCCCCAAAAGTGGATCGGGGCTTGCCCCTGGGCTGCCGCTCATCACTGAAGGGGTCAGAAATCTAGAGCTGGAAGAGGCTTCTGAGGCCGTTTTACAGATGTTGAAACTGATGCACAGTACGGTCATGTGACTTGCCCAAGTTTTACCAAGCTAGATAATGCTAACGATGGGATTTGAATACTTGGTGCCTTTTTCCTTAATGTGTTTGAGAGAGGATTCCCTTTCCTGTGTGATTTGGTTTTTGCCACCCACTAGGTTTCTTCCAGAAAACTCCAAAGGCTTCCGATGAACTCCAAACTAAAATTACATACTCCTCAGACATTTAGATCCATTTACGTCCCTTCCTCACTTTCTGGTCTTATACATTATTCTCCGCCTCCCATTCTTGCCCAGGAGCTTAGGAAGTCTCTTGGGGATGCCCCCCAAACCCTAGAATGCTCTCCCTTCTCACCTCTCCTTGGAATCCCCTGGTTTCCTTTGGCACTCAGCTTAACAAACCCCACCTTCTCCTAACCTTTGCTGAGTCTCTTCCACCCCACAAACTACCAGCTCCTCAGGCTGTCTTTATTTAGTACACACAGGGTGTCCCGAAAGTCTGGGTGCCGTTTTAAACTTAAATTTTTGACACACCTTATATCTATATCTGTTTGGTAGCTTTTGACACCTTTGGGCAAGTCCCTTACCCTCTCTCTCCTCGAGGCAATTAGGCTTATCTTCGGTTCATGCCAGTGTGGGTCCGTTTCCTCTTAGAATGAAAGGTCCTTGAGGCCAGGGGCAATCTCGGTTTTCTTTATCTCCAGTTCAGTGCCCAGCTTCTAAAGCTGATTTGGAATTTATAGGAAGGAAGGAAAGGAACAAGCACTTATTAAACACCACCTGTATGCCATACACTGAGTGCTTTATAAATGTTATCTCATATGCTCCTCTGGACAACCCTATAAAGTAGGTGCTGTTAGGATCCCTATTTTACAGTTGAGGAAACTGAGGCAAACTAAGTGCCCTGAGTCACACAACTAGGAAATGTCTGAGGCTGGATTTGAACTCTGGGCTTTCCTAACTCCAGGCCAGGCACCTCTTGCTGCTGCTGTGGAATAAGTGGCCATCCTGATGCCTGGGAGCCTCAGAAGTCCTCCTCTCCTGGGGTTCTTTCTTGGGATGGTGCTTTCAGTCTGAACTTGTTGATTCCTCAGGAGCTGGGACACTTCTTGTGCTCTGCCCTCAGGAGGTGTTACAATGTGTCTTTGTGGACTTTGCTGACTTTCCTTCCGGGAAAGGATTGGACCTGAAGGCTTCTGTCTGTCTCTTCTCATTTGGGGGCACCCACACCCATCTAAAGTTAAAGCCGTCTTTCATTTCCTGTCTTTTGGACTATAGAAATAGCTTCCAAAGTCATCTCTCTGTCTTGTGACAAAAAATTGGCAGGCAAAGGTTTGCAAAATTCTACTATACAGTACGTTCCCTTCCATATCTGATGCTGATACAACCTTGTATGTTAACATCTCTTGGCATTATTATCCCCATCTTACAGAGGAGAAGAGTGAGGCTCAGAAAGGTGAAATGGCTCATCCTTAATCATAGAACCCTCTCGTGACAAGTCTGCAGCCTTTTTTTTTGGAGGGGAGAAGGCAGGGCAATTGGGGTTAAGTGACTTGCCCAAGGTCACATGGCTAGTATGTGTTAAGTGTCTGAGGCTGGATTTGAACTCAGGTCCTCCTGACTCCAGGGCTGGTGCTCTATTCACTGTGCCACCTAGTCACCCCAATTCCAGAACTTTTTTCCACCAAATCCCTCCAGATTCATTCCACACCCTGCTGTCATGCTATCTGCCTATGACCGCATCTATTCCTAGGTTCTCCGTTCCCCCAGGCAATGACAATCTTTCCTCTTGTTCTAGTTGGTATCAGCTCACCGAAGGCACTTATTTGTTGTCTCAGTTAACCCCTCATTACCTGTAGCCTTGGTCTTGGAGGTGGAGGCCAACACCCGGAGATCTGTGGGATCTGTGGCCAGTGTATCGTAGGAGTCGAAGACTGGTCTGTCCCACCCTTGAAATATCACATCACAGCCATGTCCGTGGTGCTCTACCAAGCCTCCCTTTTCTGTGCTAGAGGAGGGGGGTGTCTGCTCATCGGTGCACTAATTACCTCAACTCAGAAATACCATTGGGAAAAATTCTACCCCCACCTTTGGGGGATGGAAGGGTGGGGAGGAGCTGGGAAGAAACTGCTGTGGGTTCCTGAATGCTCCTGTTCCTTCTGTTCATTATTTTATTTTTTTTGTTTTTGCTTTTTGGAGGGCAATTGGGGTTAAGTAACTAAGTCACACGGCTAGTTTTTGTGTGTGTATGTGTGCGTTGTATCTGAGGCTGGATTTGAACTCAGGTCCTCTTGACTCCATGACTGGTGCTCTATTCACTTCGCCACCTAGCTGCCCCTCTGTTCATTATTTTCAATTTCCCTTGTCTCTATCTTGTTTGTACATAATTGTCTCCCTCTTTAGGCAGTGAGGTCCCTGAGGGCAGAGCCTGTCTTTCTTTATATGCCTTAAATGCTAGTTGACCACTTGACATGTAAGCTCCTTGAGGACAGGGACTATTTCTTTTTAAGTATTCCCAGTGCTTGGTCTAGTGCCTGGTACACAGTAGGAGCTTAATGAATGCTTATAGACTCCTAAATGGGAGTATTGCAGGTTACTTGGACCTTACTGGGCTAGGGAGAGTAGGGAGTACACTCTGTATGTAGAATCCTAACAAGTGCATTGCCTCCCTTGACAGATGCATCGCTAAGTTCTGCATTGGAGGGAAATGAGGGTCTTAACAGGAACAGAATATAACCTAGTTCTCAAAGCAAATTCCTGACTTAGGGCTGGAACAGAGACTCAATTATCCCTTTCCTTTCTCTCTTTGGTGCCCTCAGGGGAGCATAGAAGAAAAAGCTCTCTCTGAAATACATCAGCAAAAGGATGTCCAGGCTGGCATTCCCTGGGGGGAGACACTTCACAGGCGGATTGGCCACTGAGACTTGTGGGCCTGGCTTATTTCATGCAGCTACACTTTTTGAGTTGATGCCAGCAGTGATTGTCTGCCCTCGGGGTGGGGAAAAGATTGAGGCTTTGAGCCTACTAAGTGTCAGGCCCTAAGGATACATATAAACCGATAGGCTGTGGAGTGAATGGAGCAGAGTTGGGTTTCTATAGGCCTTAGACCATTAACAGCCTTGTGATTCTGGGCAAGTCACTTCTATGGGCCTTACTCTCCTCATCTGTAAAATTCGTGTCAGACCCAAGGACCTCTAAGGCCCATTACAGCTATGAGTGTATGTTCTTCTTGGGTCACAGTCCTTCCTCTGGAGCTGGAAAGGGCCCTGGAGGTCATCTGGCCCAACTCTCAAATTTGACAGGTGAGGCAAGCAAGGCCCAGGTCACACAGGACCTGAGCTGGACATAGCACTTGAGCCTTGCAGGGAGCTCAAGCCATCCATTAATTTCAGTGACAGAAGAAAATCGAATGCAGAGTGTTCAGAATCTCTGACCTTGATGCCCCAGCCATAGAATCAGAGGACACTTGATAGTTGAAAGCAGTAAGAATTTTGGAAGGACCCATAAGCTACCCAGGTGACCTGAGAGGAAGGCACCTTGTGGGGAAAACTTCACTTTCCTCCAAGTTAGTTCTCAGTCCTATGAAGTCAGGTTTTTGAAATGTGACTTGGGGTGATTCTGTCCATAAAAATGTTACTTCTTAGAAAATTCTTATTGCAAACTGTTTTGTGATTAAGACTACTCTTATAAGGAACTTCCCTGCTCAGTCTGGTTTGGGTTGAGGTGAAAAACAGTTCTCCATCCTCCTTCTAAACACTGAAAGCTAGAGAGGGACTTTGTTGTTGTTGCCACATTGCAGGGTACAGACAAGTTCTGAGAAGACTGCCACTGTTTACCATTTCAGGGAACAAATCAGTATGTCTGTTGATGATCAGAAATTGCTCTTTAAGTGGATCCTGCTTTTGAAATCACTTGGGAGATGAACCGTGGCTGGGTGGTTAAAGCTGGGTACGGGAGGCACTACTGTTGTCAGAAAGATCTTGTGTAAGTAGTAGTATGTGAGCTTTCTTTCAAGTAACCTAAAAAGGATCAGTGTAAAAATGCTTTGCTAACGTTAAAGAGCTGGGAAAAGATCCCTGCACACCTACTGTGTGCCCTAAAGTGAGAACCTTCTCTGCCCTCGGTGGAGATGGAATGATGCTCAAATAAAAGCAGAATTTGGGGGAAGGAGAGAAAAGAAAGAGATGCCCAGGAGAAGCGGAGGAAGGCCTTTGAAAGACTTTAGGTAGGAGGGGGAGGCCCTGGAAGGCAGCTGGGACTCTAAGAGCCTCTTGGGGTGAGGTGAGGAGGGAGAACATTGACTCCTAAGAGGGAGACAGCACGTGCTGAGACGAGGAATGGAATGGCTAGTTTGGGAGCTGGACAGTGGTTGGGTTGGACTAGAACACGGAGTGCATAAAGGGAACTAATTTGAGATAAGGGTGTATAGGATGTACAGGCTGAGCTGGACCAGGTTGTGGAAGGCCTTTGGGAATGGAGCCCTGAAGGCCAACTCTGCAGCCTCCGCCTCCCTCTGGGGTTGGGGCGCTTGGGAAGTGATCCCAGGCTCTGATTAAAGAATATTCACCTGGGGCCAGCCACACCTCCCCTTCCTGGCTCTCCCTGCAGCTCAGCTGCTGCCCTTGTAACGACAACTATAACAATAACAGTAGTAGTAGCTAGTGTTTCTAGAGTGCTTTGAGGTTTGCAAAGGGCTTTCTTTCCATAAGTTATATTATTAGGCAGGTAGGTGGTAGTATTATGCCCATCTTATGGATGAGGAAGTAGATTGGGTGGCTTGCCCAGATTCCCACAGCTGGTAAATGGTCTGAGGCAGATTCACACGGCCCTCTAGTGCCCCATCCCTCGGCTGCCTCTCGCCCTTCCGTCCTCGTGAGGTCACATTTAGAAATTGATCAGCAGTGCCTGGCATGCAGTAGGAGCTTAATGAGTGCTTGTTCCTGTCCCTCCCCCAAACTCTGGAACAGCTGTCTGTTCAGCACCATGCATTAGCGGTCATTTTTCCTATAGTTCCAGCCCTCGACCTGCTTCTGCTCCCCCTTGGCTCTGCGACCCACAGAAAGAGACCCAAGCTTCCAGTCCCTCCTTTGGGCTAAGATTAAAAGTTGCTGATTTTCTTTGCCTTTGGGAGCTTTCTCCCAGGGAATTCTCTGCACCAATGAAATTACAGGTTGAGCCCCCACCCCAGCCAAAAAAAGAACATTTTATTATTTGTTGCTTGCAAATCAACTACTCCAGTTGTCTGTCTCACCCTGACAAAATCTGTTTGAATTACAGTCTGCAGTTACAGATAACCTGGAAGGTAAAGGACCCCCCTTTTACCCTCTCTGTCTCTTCTGCTGGGCACTGTTAGTCACACACAGACATGCTGAAGATATGGGTGGATTTCTTTTCCACTGCTGAAGCTACCAATTGTCTGAATTCATTTTTAGTTGACTCTCTAAAATTCCTGAGTAGATGATCACCTCTGCAGAAAGCAACCATTTCTTCCCTCTCTACCCTCACTCGTTCCCTTGATTTTCCTTTTTTTCATTGCCCAAGCTAGTATTTCTAGAGCTTTAGCTAATGGAGTGCAGGGTAAGGAATCCCATAGTAAGATTAGACAAGGTGGGAAGCCTGCTGGCCAGCAGGACTAGAAGAGAGGAGGCTTGGCCAGACCAGTAAGCAGTGGCAGGGAGACACCTAAAGGAATTCCCAGATCACCTTTCCCTAAGCCAGGTTTCCTGGGGCAGGCCACATTTGGCTGACCAAAAGGTAGAGGAGGCAGTCAGGTGTTGGTGCTATGATGGCTAGTGCCCTGGGCCTGGAGTTAAGACCTGAGCTCAGATCCACCCACAACATCTGCTAGCGGTGGGATCCTGGGAAGTCACTTTACCTCTGGCTGCCTTGATTTTCTCATCTGTAAAATGGGGATCATAAGAGCACCCACTTCCTAGGGGTTTTTTTTTTAGAATCAAATAATGTAAAAACCCTTTGCAAGTTTTAAATCCCTCTGTAAAAAGCAAGCTGTTATTACAGAATTGCATGGCAACATCATCTGGTCTAAACCAGATCTTTGACTTTTGCTTGGTACTACTTGCCCTCCTAAGAAAAACTCCATGCCATTCACATGGGTCCTTTTGTAACAACATTAGTGCCAAATAAGACATAAAACTGCACTAAGACTTTTGGAATAGCCCGGCCACAAGAGGCAGAGGACCTAGGTTCAGCTTTCCCTGACACTTACTCCCTGGGTGGCCAGGGCTGAGTCACTTCATATCCCCCAGCCTCAGTTTCCTCACTTTGTGTTGGCCTCTCAGATCCCTTCTGGCTCTTGATCTGTGATCACAGGATTTCAACTGAGCCTCACAACAACCCTGTGCCATGAGTACTGTGCGTATTGTGGCCCCCATTTTATAGGTAAGTTAACTTCCAGGTGAAGGAACTTGCTCCAAGGTTAGAGTTGAACTCAGGACTTTCTGAGCCAAGTCCAGGCCTTGTCTCCGATATATCATACTGAGCTGCAAAGGAAAGTCACCCAACCTTAGGGGCTAATGGGAGTGAGCACCCTTCCACCAAGGCAGCTGTCAGGAGAGCTGCCCTGCCCTGGGCGGCCTTGCTCCTAAGCCCAAGGAAGCTTGGCCAGGTCCTGGAATTAAATACTTTATTTCAGCTGTTCTACCAAAAGCAAAATAACATAGATTTCTAGAGTCTTAGCCATGTGTGTAGGATCAGGATAACTCTAGGGGAGGGAGTTGCATTGATGTTACTTGGCCACCTCACTGAAAGGAAAAATGAATGTAAAAGCTGCCTGGGATCAGTTTACCCTTTTATCAGTCTCTGTTTTTTGGCTAAACTTCCTGATCACAGCCCATAGTTGAGAGTTGCCTGAGGCCCAGAGGGTAAGTGACTTATCTGTGGTCATACTGCTAGTGTCAGAGATATGACTTAAATCCAGGTCCTTCTGAAAGGCCCAAACCTGCTTCTGTCCACTCTCTCATGCAGCCTTCTTATCCCTTGCAAAGGATTCAGTTCATCAAATATTTATCAAGTGCTAACTGTGACTCAAAGCACACGTGATGGATGCCTTACTTATTACTGGATAGGATAGATACAGACTCTGTCCTCTGTCCCGAATGCTGAGTAGCAGTTTCATCCAGTAGAAAGTTTTCACCTTGGAAGCAGGAAGACTGGGGTTCAGATTCCACCCCTGATTCTAGGTGAGTGACCCTGAACAAGTCTTATTTCACCTTTACTCGATAAAATGAAGTTCTACAAGTATTTTTATCCCTTCAAGTGAAAAACCCCAGTACAACCCCTTCCCCCTCAAAAACAACCAAACCAACCAACCCTACAAAGTGCTTTATAAAGTACTGACATGGCACTAGCCGCTCGGTCTGGAGGACCAGGGATCAACTTCTTTTTCCCAAATGTGCTGAAAATGTGACCCTGGGCAAGTCCTTAACAGGTTGATACCATAGGTTACAAGTCATAGAACAAGCGATTCATAGTTAGCCTTTATTGAGCCCTTTCTTGTGCCAAGTGCTAGGAGGACGCCAAGTAAAGATGAGCCAGGCACTGGTAGATCCCAGCACACCCACACATGGGTTTTTTGCCTCCAGTGCGGCCGGGGCAGAATTCCCAGCTCCTCTCAGAGAGGCATCAAGCCCTGCCTGCCCATCCTCTGACTCTTGGTTAGGCTCTTCCCCGAGGTCATCCCAGGTTCCCCACACACAGGTCACTAGGGGAGCATCCAGGCTCTTGCCCTATGCCCAACCCAGTTTCATCCTTTACACTCCCATGTACCCTCGTCTTTAGTTCTTTAGAGGCCCTGGTGTTCAGATCTTGCTATTATATAGTTATGCCCACAAAATGTTGGGAGTTAAAAGATGAGCTTTCACGGTTATAGGAACCTCAGAGTAGGTAAAAGTGCTTTAAAATTTCCCAAAAGCCATTCCTGTTGCTCTTCTCTTACTTTTCAATGGGAGATCCATTTGTATAATCTGTACTGGCTGGACATGCTGCTGGACAGTTTCTGTGGGGGTACCTGCAGACCAGGTGAAGTCCTTTCGGTCTTTCCTTAGAATCAAAGGTGTAAGTCTTGTCACCCCATGTATCTGCAAAGCTCCCAAGTACTGAGGAACCAGATTAAAATGTAACTAGGAAAAGTTTCACAAAAGAAATATATACAGTGTCGATACCATAAAGCAACATGTGGCCCAGGGATCTGTTTCTACTTGAGTTTGCGCCCACTATTCTGAATGCTCATGGCTCCCTTCTAGTGTCTTGGAGGGATCTAGCATCTGGAGGACCTCCCCATCCTCAGGGCATCCTTCCTCAACTTCCACTGTCCCAGAGCCCAACAAGTGGTGACCATACCCTTCTCTGTTGTCTGCCTCACCCGACTGTTATCAGAGGGTCATTGAACAGGGTTGTTTTTAGTTGTTAGACCTAAGAAATCTTGAACAAACTTGAAATATGGGTGAGACACCTGGTTGTAAAAACATCAATAAAAAATTAACACAAGGGAACTCTAATTCTCTACATCTTTTAGACAGTTGTGAGATGGTAAAGATAAGGTCCTTCATAAATCACCTGGAAAAACCTGCTTGTTTCCTGCTAATACACTCAATGAACATGCCTTCAGTTTGTGTGTAGCTAATCCTAAATGATTTTTAATAGTTAGTAAATATTTATTATGCGTCTGCTATGTGCTAGGCACTGTACTAAGCTCTGGGGATACAAAAAAAGGCAGAAGACAGCCCCTGCCCTCCAGGAGTTCACAATGTAATGTGTCAGACCACAAGCAAACTACATACTGGATAAACTGGAGATATTTAACAGAGGGAAAGCTCTAGAATCAAGAGGGGCTGGGGAAGGCTTCCTGTAGAAGGTGGGATTTTAGTTGGAACTTAAAGGGAGTCCAAGCTGTCAGTAGTCCAAGCAGAGGGAGAGCATTCCAGCATGGTGGATGGCCAGAGAAAATGTCCGGAGGTGGAAGACAGATTGTCTTATTTGTGAAACAGTCCAGAAGAGAATGAAGGATAGGTGGCTGTCCCTATTTGCATGGTTGCCTTCTTTTTAAATCAAGGCTTACGCTGTTTTCCGCCCTTTGGGAGCTTCCCTTTCTTCAGACACCTTGTATTCTCTCCATGCCTTCTCACTTTGTCTTGCCTTCCCTACTGCTCCTCTATAGACGCCTGATCCAGTTTGGCTGCTTTGCCCAGCTTTCTCTTCTTTAGTGGCATTTCTATTTCATCTAGAAGCATCCCAGAGGCTGCAACATTAGGGTCCATCACACTTGATGGAAAAAATAATTTGTGCTAGTAGTTTTTGCAAATCTTTTCCATTTTTCTTCCGTTTGGAGCACTTTTTCTGTTTTCATCTTTTAATGACCTTGGGGTGACTCTGCTTAGCGATTTTGCTAAGCTTTCTTTGGACTTAGTGCTTCTCTCTGTTTTGAGCCTATTATTACTCATAATTCATCCTTCTTTGTAAGATTTTAGAGTAATTTATAGTTTAACCCAGTGTTGCCTTGGGCACTTAGCAGTTAGTTGAGCCACTGGGGAGGGCCTAGTTGGCTTGGAGGTGGCTTTTCTAGTAGCCGGCTAGTGGTAGGTGGCTCTTTTACTCTCCTAAGGTCAGGTGACTGCTAGAGGGCATGATGTAGCATGCGTTCAGCAAGTAAGTCAGGTATTTATTGACTAAGGTGCTTTCTGGCTCCTTTTGGCCTCCTTGTTGTAGCAACTAATCTGCATTGATTTGACTTCTGGATGAAATGATTATGGTTGGTATAGATATCGCTTCAGTTGTCCATTTCCCATTTCTGATAAATCTTCTTGAATGCACACCATCTCTTTTTCTTGTTACTATTTTTTCTTGTTTGTCATAAATTGTAATCTTAACAACGACAAGTTAACAGGCTGTGCACAGATAATTGACTTGGGAACAACTCATGTCTGCCTATATTATTTTCATTATATTTTCCTATAGTAAAATGCGGACGGTCAGTCTTTTTGATTTGGTGTTTGCTGTGTGTGGCACCTGCCAATGCTGCTTTGGAGGAAAGTGTTTACCATACGGAGGTGTGAGGCTCTTCTATAATCTACAAGTTTTGAGTCTCCTTCATCTCTGTCTCCTAAACTCTACTGTAACACAGATTTCTCCCCATTATCTCCCCATTCTTCCCCACCTTTGGCTTGAAGTCACTAAGTATTGGAGTGTACAGTGATATTTGGGGCAGGGGTGAGAAGTGGGGAGAGTCTTATTAAATTCTTAATAGATGTTTCTCTACCACTGTCTTCAGCAACCAAAGTCTCTGCATAAGCCAGGATTATTTTCGTGGTCTTTTGACAGTACTTATCATTAGTACTACGACACCAGATGACCAACAGGTCTAATCATGTTATACCCCTACTCAATAAACTCCAGTGGCTCCCTATCACCTCCAGGATCAAATATAAAACTCTCTGTTTGGCACTGAAAGCCCTTCATAGCCCAGCCCCCTCCTACCTTTCCAGTCTTCTTACAACTTACTCTGCAGTGGTAATGGCCTCCTGGCTGCTCCCCCAACAAGCCATTCCATCTCTCAGCTCCAGGCATTCTTTCTGAGTGTACCCCACGCCTGCAGTGCTCCCTCGCCTGCTTGGATTACAGACCTAACTAACTTCCCTGGCTTCCTTTAGGTCCCAACTAAAATCCTACCTTCTAGAGAGAGCCTTCCCCACCTCCTCTTAATTCTAGTGCCTTCCCTCTATTAATTATTTTCTCTTTATCTTGTATAGAGCTTGCTTCCTATAGATTTATTTGCACATTGTAAACTATAAGCTCCTTGAGGGCAGGGACTGGCCTCTTTTTTTTTTCTTTTTGGAGGGGGAAGGGCAGGGCAATTGGGGTTTGCCCAAGGTCACACGGCTAGTATGTGTTAAGTGTCTGAGGCTGGATTTGAACTCAGATCCTCCTGACTCCAGGGTTGGTGCTGTATTCGCTGTGCCCCCCCTAGCTGTCCCGACTGGCCTCTTTTTATATCTTTAGCACTTAGTATATTGCTTAGCCCTTGGTATAAGTACTTGATAAATGATGATTGATTGAATTTTACCTCTGACATTACTAGCTGTATGACTCTTGGTAAATCTTAATGTTTTTTACGCCTTAGTTTCCTCATCTGTAAAATGACTGGGTGGTCTCTCAACAATTTCCTCTAAATCAGTGATTCTCCTAATTCTCCAAATTTTTGTCATGTTCCAATTCTCAGTTTAAGGATTCACCAGTATTTCTGACTGTCTTAGAAAAAGAGGGTGTGAGTAACAGCAACATTATTCGATGACAATTTTGTTAGACTTACCTCTTCTGAGCAATGCAGTGATCTAAGACAGTTCCAAAAGACTCAGAATGGAAAATGCACATCCAGGGAAGAAACCATGGAGTCTGAATGCGCATCGAAGTATTTTCTCTCTTTTGTTGTTTGTTTTTTCTTTCTCATAGTTTTTCCCTTTTGTGCTGATTGTTCTTTCACAACATGACTCATGTGGAAGTATGTTTAATATGATCATACAAGTATAGCCTTAAAAAAGAGGGGTGTGGTGGTGAAATACCGTACTCATAGTCTATTACTTAATACTCCTAAGTGTGATACTTTTACTTTCCCCACTAAACTTAGCACAGCATTTATCACAGCATCTGACATATTGCAGAAGTTTCATAAATGCTTATTGATTGACAGAAATAAGCAACTTGCAAGCAGAGACTCTGTATACCTTTTGTTTTCTTCTCTTCACCCCCCCCCCCAACCTTGTGGGGTACTGGGCACACAGAAAGCTCTCAGGTTCTTACTGATTGAAGGAGCTCTAGCTTCATCAATATGCTTAGCATCTTTGACTCTTAACTCTAAAGCTAAAAAGGACCAGGGCACCCTCTCATTTTCCAGATGAAGAAGCCAAGGCTTAGGGAGGTCCAACAAGAAGTTCTAAGGCTCAGTCCTACAGGGCTCTCATCTCTGCTCTCACTATTCCCATGGTAACTTCATCACCTCAAACAGGTTTAGCTATCGCCTTTATCTGGATGACTCCAAGATCTATATATTTAGTCTTTTCTCCTGCAGCTCCTATAGAACACTTTCATTTGTGTGCCCCATAGACATTTCAAACTCAGCATATCCAAAGCAGAAATTGTCATCTGCCTACCGGAACCCACCCTACTTCTGACCTTCACTGTTTCTGGCCAGGGCACCACCGTCTTTCCAGTCACACACGGCTGGTTTCTCTTCTCTCCCTCAACTAAAACCAGGCAGTTGTCAAGTCCTGGTAAAACTCTTTCTACATTAACTCTTGCATCTGTCCCCTTCCACTCATCCAGTGACCACCCTAGTTTGGGGTGCTAGTGTTATATCCCCTGGTCTTGCCTCTGGTCTCTCTTCCCCTCTCCAGTCCATCCTTTCAGTGGCTGCCAAAGGACTCTTCCTCCAGCCTCAGTTCTGACTTCCCTCTTTCCTCTGGGTGGATAAAAGCCAAGTTCCTTTGTCGGGCATTTAAGGTTCCTCATACTTTCTGATCCATATCTTTGGTCTTACCTCTCTACATGACCTTATTTCACCATGCTTGTGTTCCAGCTAGTTGGGACCTCCTCATCTCAGTTTCCCATCTCTATGACTTCACATAGTCTGATCCCCATACCTGTAACGTATTCCTTCTCAGCCTCTACCCCTTAAAATCCCTTGCTTTCTTCAAAGATCAACTCAATACCAAATGAGACCCATCCTCACATTTGATAGGCCCCTCCCCCTATTATTTTATATTTACTTTGTGTATTTTGTATTAAATGGCCACATATTGTTTTCCTCTCTACAGTGTAATCTCTTTGAGGGGCAGGGATTGTTGCCTTTTTTCCCTCTGACTTCCTAGGCACATATTAGACACTGAAACGCTCACTTGAATGAATGAGTGGTCAAGGTCACAGTGGTAACAAGCAGCCAAGTTGGCATCCCAGCCCAGAGCCTTGGGCTGATCCTCTCTGGGTGCTGCTCTTCCTTCCCTGCAGCACACAGACCATCTGAAAAGCAGCTGACAGGCAGGGATTTGTGTCTGGATCACTTCTAAATGACTAGGGTTAACCATGGGCTTTCAGTTTCTTCTTTATCATCCTCAAGTATTTAGGGAATGCCTCCTTTGGGAAAGGACTTTGAGGAGCACAGTGCTTTGTTCCTGCTATTTTAATTTTCTTTTTTATCGGAACTTTTTTCTTTTTTTTAATCAGAACTTAACCTAAGGGCAGCTAGGTGGCACAGTGAATAGAGCACCAGCCCTGGAGTCAGGAGGACCTGAGTTCAAATTTGGCCTCAGATACTTAACACGTATTAGTCCTGCCCTCCCCCCTCCAAAAAGAAAAAAAAACTTAACCCTTAGCAAGACATCCAACATTTCAGTATGGTGCAATATATTTGGAGTTCAGATCCCAGCCCTGCCACTTATTATACTAGCTGTGTGACCTTGGGCATGTCATATAACCTCTGTGGGCCTCAGTTTCCCCTGGGGCCTCTAGTCTAGCTTTAGATCTATTACTCTATAAATATACACACACACACACACACACACACACACACACACACATATATATATATATATGTAAGAAAAGAAAAGAGAATTTTATGAGACTGCGAACTTGTTAGTTTTTTTAACCTATAAAGTTTAGCAAAGTAGGAACAGAAGTGTCCAACTTGTATCCCTTCTGAACTTTTCTTCTTTTTTTTAATGTTGATGTTTCCTTGAAACATGTTGATGTTTCTTCTTTTTCTTTTTTTTTTAAACATTACTTTCATTACCTACTAGCATGCCCCTCCTCATTACCAATAAGTTTGGTCAAGCAAAACAATTCTCCCAGTCGGCTGGTCTCATTCTGCATCATCAGACCCTCTGATTGGCTTAGGAAGTATGTGGGATTCATTCCGTGCCTCCCAGAGTCTGGGATGGTCACTGCCTTTCAGAGTGTGGAAGTCTTGCAAAGGTGATTGCCTTTCCATTCTTGTGGCCAGTGGGTAAATGACCTGGTTCTCCTTGATTGACTTTAACATCAGTAGTTACAGGCATTCTGTGTTTTTCTTACTACATCATGCTTACTGGGGAGCTATTGTGGTATAATAGAAAAAGCAGAGTTCAAATCCTACCTCCATCAGTGACTACTTGTATGGCCTTGAACTAGATGACCACTGTGGTCCCTTCCAGCTCGAGAGCTATGATGGTATGGTCACTTCTTGTTGGGGGAGAAGCAAAGGAAACAAGCCTTTATTAAATGCCTACTGTGTGCCAGGCAGCGTGTTAAATAAATACTTTTAAAAATCCTCTCATTTGATCCTCCAAACACTGAGAGGTAGGTGATGTTATTATCCTGAACTTACAGTTGAGGAAACTGAGGCAGAGAGCAGTTAAGTAAATGACTAACTTTGAACTGTTTGCTTCCAATACCAATTTTCAGACAATGACCCCTAATGCTTCTTGTTTCTAGTCTAGAGGTGAGATTGGTAATGCTTTGGGAGGCCAGAATAATAATGGTAATAGTAACAATAATAACAGGCATTCTTCTTGTAACTGACAACGACTTTGCATACATTTTCTCATTTGGACTTGACCTTACCTGCCTTTGAAGTACGGAGTTCTAGGTACTATGATCATCTCCCAAATTACCTAATATTTATTTGTAAATAGTCTAGGAGACTGTGTGTCCCTCTTCCCCATACCACTTCCAAAAGAATGTAAACTAAAAAAAAAATGTAGCCTCAAAAGAATACAAGGGCAGAGACTGATTTTTGTTTATGTGTCTCCCAGTTGGAGCTTATTAATCAATCCGTGTTTTATAGATTTGGAACCTGAGCCTGAGAGAGGTGAAGTGACTGGTCCAGGGTCACATAGCTAATAAGTGTCTGAGGCTGGTTTTAATTCCAAGGGTGATTTCAAATCCAAGGCTATCTATTTGCTGCCTCTAATTAATAAAATAATCCCTCTGCTACCCCAGATATGTGTTCAAACTATAAAACTGTCCACAGTCCATCTTATCCTCTGTCATTCTTTGTCCATTCAGAGAAGGCCAGCCTGTCCCATCAGGCTGATCCCCTAAGCAACAGAAGCCAACATTGGCTCTTCCTTGCCTGAAAACAAACCCAACAAAAAGCTGAGATCTAGAAGCAAGGAGCCCTGGGGACAGAATGAGGAAAAGGTTCTTTCATCTGACCAAAAAGCAGCTTTTTTCATCTGGACAAATTGTTTCCTTATCTGTATAGATACAAAAATGTGTAAAGACCAGGTTGGATGAAGAGAGATCTTAACCTGGTGTCCAGAACTTGGTTTAGAAAAAGTATTTTTCCCCTACTTTTAAGTTTAATCTGTATTATTAACATTTTTTCCATTACTTTGTAAAGTCTAGTGTAGATAATTCACAAAACAATAATGTCAAGCCTTAATTTGTAGCATTTGCTGAATTCTGAGGAGTAAATGCTCCCAGTGAAAGTTTTGCACTTATCTTGGAAGCTGGTTCAAGCATATTCCATCACACTTTTAAAAAACATTTAAATGTTTATTTTGAGTTTTAAACTCTCCCTCCCTTACAGGAAAGGAAAGAAATACAATATCTGTTATACATATGAAGTCACGCTAAACATATTTCTACATTAGCCATGTTGTAAAAAAAAAAAGAGCAAGAGAAATAAAGAGGAAAAAGTCTAGTTCAGTCTGCACTCATATCATCAGGTCTCTCTTTGGACGTAGACAGCATTTTTCATCCTGAGTCCTTTGGAATTGTTGTGGATCATTGTACCGATCAAAGAAGCTAAGTCTCTCATACAGTGTTGCTATCGTTGTGTACTGTGTTCTCCTGGTTCTGCTCACTTCACTTTGCATCAGGTCATATAAGCCTTCCCAAGATTCTGAAACCATCTACTGTGTCACTTCTTATACAATGGTATTCCATCACAATTATGTACCACAACTTGTTCAGCTATTTCCCAACTGATGGGCATTCCTTCCATTTCCAATTCTTTGCCATTACAAAAAGAGCTACTATTGTGTGTGTGTGTGTGTGTGTGTGTGTGTGTGTGTGTGTGTGTGTGTGTATCTGTGTGTATAAAATCTCTTTTTGGTATACAAACCTAGTAGTAGTATTACTAGTTCAAAGGGTATGCATAATTCCAAACTTTCTCCAGAATGGTTGCACCAGTTCATAGCTGCACCAGTAATGCATCAGTGTATCTATATTTGCACATGCCTTCCAGCAGTTGTCATTTATGACTTTTCTGTCATCTTTGCCAATTTGATGGGTTTGTGGTGACACCTCAGAGCTGTTTTAATTTGCATTTTTCTAATTATCATTTATCATTTATAATTTAGAGCACTTTTTCATGACTATTGATAGCTTTCATTTCTTCTGAAAACTGCCTGTTCATATCCTTTGACTATTTATCAATTGGAGAATGGCTCTTATTTTTATAAATTTGGATCAGTTCCCTATATATTTGAGAAATGAGACCTTTATCAGAAAAACTTGCTACAAAATATTTAGAAAAATGTTTTTGATAGTTATCTTTTAGTACAGGTGGTTTCCTTTGTAATACTTTGTATTTTATTTTATGCATTTAAAGACATTTCTGAGAAGGGGTCCATAGGATTTCCTGCCAAAGGGATCCAGGACACAAGAAAGGTTGAAAGTGGATGATCTTGGATCCCAGATCTTGGGGTTTAGGAGAGCAGTAGCTTTCTACCTGCCCTTGAAGGCTGAGAATGTTGGCAGTTTTAATCATGAACACCTGCCAACAATTAAACTCTTGTTCACTGTCTTCCAATTTGAGACTCATCCAATTGGAGGTGAGAAGAGAGGGGTACTAGAGGAGAACACAGAGCACAAAGCAACGGTTAAAGTTACTGGCTAATTTTGAGTACAACTCCTATATAAATACATCTATTTTTTTTTTCGAATGAAAACAGTTCAAATCAAAGTCAATTGAAAGGAGCCTAACACAACAAGTTTGTTTGACTTGACAGCAAATACAGCCCAGAGATCAAGTCAAACAAACACAGTCCATGTGAAAGATCAAATTGGAAGCAACCTGTATTGGCCCCCTTTGTAGGCCCTTGGTGATTCCCAGCTGCCACCACCATCAGTCACCCTGGGCTCATGGCACAGGTGGTTGGCCATAGCACCATTTGAATGGGTAACCTGGAAACACCTTGAAAGTATACATGCAGAATATGTTGTCGAGACAGACCATTTCTAGAGAAAATTAGATGATTTCAATAAGCAAAAACAAATTTCTTTAAAAAACCCAGGCCTCTGATGTCAAAAGGATTGCTATTTTACAAGCTTACTTTGTAGAATTGTGAAATATTTCTTAAAATCTCATTTGATAGCATTAACATTGGTACAACTCAAGAAAATCCAAGATCTCTGAGTATTTATATTACAAGTAGATGAAAATATAGATACAGTTAAAGATACAGTCACATAACTGACAAATTACCAAAAAGTGATCATGTGGGAGGAATATGTTGTACTCTGAACTGACAGAGATAAATTGATGTCAGAATGAAATGCTGGTCCTCAAGCACTAGTTAAAGAGGTGGCCCCTCTTTACAATTTGGACTCAGGAATGTTTCACAGACCATCAATCCCTTGAATCAGACAATGTGTGAGGAGTTGTAGAGCGTTTCCAAGTCATTACAGGAGTCATCAGCTTAAGTAACATCAATCTCTCAAAAAGAAGATTCTTTGCAAAAAATGTTTTGCTACAGGAGCTGACCATAAAGCATATCCTAAAAGGCGGCTCAGTGGCTAGAGCACTGGGCCTGGAGTCAGGAAGACCTGAGTTCAAATCCATCCTTAGAAACTCACTAATTGTGTAACCCTGGGCAAGTCACTTAGTTTCTGTTTGCCTTAATCCACTGAAGAAGGAGATGGCAAACCACTCCAGTATCAATGCCAAGAAAACCCCACGGACCACACTGGTGTGCTGTGGTCCATGGGTCATGACGTTTTGGATACGACTGAACATAAAGCACATTCATATTATTTTGAAAGATCCTGGTCTTCTCATGCTAAAATACTTCAGAAAAGGTGTCTAAACTCAAAACCAGAATGGATGACAAGGGCTAGGGACTGATTTATATGATATGGACAACTCCTAGCAATTAAGAGCAGCATCCTCCCTGTAATGTAATCTTAAGAATTGCCTGCAGCTTTGAAGAGACATACTCAACGGTCATCACAGTTAGTGTGGGTCAGAGATGGGACTAAGACCCAGGCTTTTTGGCTTGAAGATCACCTGTCTCTCATTCTGTGTTGCTTTTCATTAACAATAAAGGTGAAATAAATTCATTTAGAATAAATTTCTTCCCGAAACTTGCATTTTTATTGGATAATTCTGGAATTCTGATTGCTATTAATTCAAAGTCTGCAATTTAGTATTTTCCAATTTAAAAAGACACTTGCCTTAGACAAGGAAAGAGCTTGTTATTAAGCACCTGAGACTAGGTTACAAAAAGCTTTTATTTTAAAGATGCAGCTACTTCTAAAATATGAATGGATATGGAACCAGACAGGTGATGCATTTGTTCTTGCTGAATTGGAACAAGATTAGTTGAATAGATTTGTCTAGTGACAGTACATCAAGATAAGTGCTTGAAATCTTGGGTTTGGGACACAAGTAAATGAAGAGCTCTCTGGGGAACATGAAAACTTCTGTTCATAACCTCTGTTTAAAACTGGCTTACAAAAATATTGTTCAGCATCATTTTCTTTTTTTATAATCAATTCATTTATTTTTAGTTTTTGACATTCACTTCCACAAGATTTTGAGTTTTAAATTTTCTCCCTCTTCCTCTTCTCTTTCCTCCCCAAAATGACATGCAGTCTGATATGGGCTCTACTTATACATTCATATCAAACATATTTTCACATTAGTTAGTAAAGAAGAATTAGAAGTAATGGGGAGAATCATGAGAAAGAAGAAACAAAACAAAACAACAAAAGGAGAGCAAATAGTCAGTCTGCTTCTGTCTGCATTCAGATTCCAAAGTTCTTTCTCTGGATTTGGATGGTATTTTGTATTGTGAGTCTTTTGGAGTTGTCTGAGATCCCTGCACTGCTGAGAAGAGCTAAGTCTACTAAGGTTAGTCATAACACAGTGTGGCTGTTACTGTGTACAGTGTTCTCCTGGTTCTGCTCCCCTCACTCAGCATCAGTTCATATTAAGTCTTTCCAGGTTTTTCTGAAGTCTGCCTGCTCATCATTTCTTATAGCACAGTAGTATTCCATTCATATACCACAACTTGTTCAGCCATTCTCCAATTGATGGATATCTCCTCAATTTCCAATTCTTGGCCACCACAAAAAAGAGCTGCTATATTTTTGTATTTGTGAGTTCTTTTCCTGTTTTTATGATCTCTTTGGGATACAGACCTAGAAGTGGTATTGCTGGGTCAAAAGGTATGCACAGTTTTATAGTCCTTTGGGCACAGTTCAAATTGTTCTGCAGAATGGAAGGATCAGTTGACAACTCCACCAACAATCAGCATCATTTTCTCCACAAACATCCATATAAATTTTATTTTGTTGTAGTATTGTAAAAGTGGTGTTTGAGTAAAATCCAAGCCAAGCATTATTTGTAGAGGTAATCTGATGGAAAATGTTGAGTGTAGCAGCTTGATTTTTTAAAGTGAAGAGAGAGTGTCCCTTTAGAAACCACTGATCCAGCTTTGTGGGACATAAGGAAGGGTTGATTAGTATGAGTAAAAGACTCAAAGCCTTAGAGAAGAGTAGCTGAATAGGATCAGAATGAACCATGCCCTCCTTGAAGATGAGGACAGTCTTTTGCCTCTTTTTGTATCCCCAGCACTTAGCACAGTGCCTGGCACACAGTAGCCACAAAATAGATGTTTATTAGATGAATGAATGAATAATATGAATGGCCAGCACTGTCTGGGGGTGACATAGGAAGATTGAGGGCTATGAAGAAATGATAGGTTGTGCCAAAAACTTAACTCATCCCTTTTTATGTATAATCTTGGAGCACCAGCTAGATTAGTATGGATTAGTGGATTGAATGCTTGTTTGAAAGGAAAGAAGGAAGGATGGACAGATGAGAGGAAAGGAGAGGAGGAAGAAAGGATGGATGGAAAGAAGAAAGAGCATGAAGTACTTACACTCTGCAAAGCCCTGGGAATACAAAGCTAAGGCAGCTGGTGCTCTCAGGGAGCTCACGTCCTAATTAGGAAGGACAGCACATATGGGCTGTTTCAGGTACAAGCTCGCTGGATGGGCCGAATAGTCTTGAGGGGGCATTGACAAGGCAGATGGTAATGCATCTTCTTGACTGTCGTTTCCATTAATAAAAATATCTTTATTACTGATGATGCCGAACCATTTGCTAATACTGAGGACTTTGAGAACCTTCTTTTCCTGGTTCTTAGCAGGGTTGCCAGGTAATATCTCCACAATGTTGTTTCCTTGGATGCCGACTCCGGGGGCCAGACTGGAAGCTAGGAACAGGAGTTTGGGGTTCATTGCTATTCTTAGGGTTCTTGGCCTCAGGGTTCCAGGGTGGGAGCTGAGGTGGTTTGTCCTGCCTGACCTCAGGTAGACTTCCTATCAGTATGGGCAAGTCACTGAGCCTCAGTTTACTCATCTGTAAAATAGGGATAACAGCACCTACTTCACTTGCTTGTTATCAGGAGCAAATGAGATCACATGTAAAGCACTTTGCTAACTTCAAGTGTTAGCCATTCTTATTAGGACTATTAGCATTCAGGAAAAATAATTCATTATTTTTAAGTCTTGTGTGAAAGCCCACCACAGGTTAGTTTAAGATTCTATACCTTAATGACCATGTGAAAGGAAGCTTCTAACAGAGGTTTCCAAACTTATTTGAGCTGCCCCCCTTAAAAAAAATATTCAGCACTCCCCTGGAAATCTGCTTTCTTCAACCTTTAATGGTTTTGTTTTTTCAAAATTTTTGTGATTTCAAACTACTACACCCCCCAGGATCGCCCACTTTGGGACCCTATGTCTAGAGGGTAGTTAATAAAACCTCATGGAATTAGAAACATAATTGAACTTGATTTGTTAAAAGGTAGACATGAAATTTAAGCAAACATATGGGGGAAATTATTTTGCTGGTTGATGAACAGTGAAGGAATTCATGATGATAAACTTTGCACAGAAATGTGACTCAGATTCTGTCGAATCCAACTCTTTCCTTGCTGTAGCCATCTCTTCTAATGTGCAGATCTCATTGCAGAAAAATTGGGGGGCTGGTGAGAGATGGGACAGATTCATCAAGTCAACAAGCATTTATTAAGTGCCTGCTATCAGCCAGGTACTCTGTGCTGGGGATACAACAAAAAGCAAAAATATGATCCCTGCCCTCAAGGAGCTCACAGTCTAATGGAGGGGCGGGGGGGAAACAACAAACCAGATAGACAGGATAAATGCGCCAGGGAGCTTCCTCTAGATATGTTGGGATTACAAGGTTATGCCCTGCCCACCTCTTTTTTAAAAAATTTATTTACTTTTAGTTTACAACATTAAGTTCCACAAGTTTTTGAGTTCCAAATTTTCTCCCCCTCCCCCCATGGCAGCATGCAATCCGATATAGGTTCTACAAATACCTTCACATTGAACATTAGTCAAGTTGTAAAGAAGAGTTATAACCAATGGAATGAATAAACGAGGAAGAAGAAACAAAACAGAACTAAAAAGAAAGAGAGAGCAAGTAGTCTGCTTCAGCCTGCATTCGGACTCCGTGGTTCTTTCTCTGAACGTGGACATCTCTTTCCGTCATGAGTCTTTGGGAGTCGTCTTATAACCTTGCATTACTGAGAGGAGCCCAGTCTATCAAAGTTAAGTCATCATAGATACATTGTATCTGTAATTGTGTACAACGGTCTCCTGGTTCTGCTCCCCTCACTCAGCATCAGTTTATATAAGCTTCTCCAGGTTATTATGAAGTCTGTCTGCTCCTCATTTCTTATAGCACAATAGTATTCTATTATATTCATATACCATAACTTGTTTAGACATTCCCCAATTGATGGGTACCCCCTTGATTTTCAGTTCTTTGCCACCATAGAAAGAGCTGCTATAAATATTTTTGTACATGTAGGTCCTCCTCCCATTTGTATGATCTCTTTGCTTAAAGGGTAATGCACATTTTTATAGTCCTTTGGGCATAGTTCCAAATTGCTCTCCAGAATGGTTGGATCAGTTCACAACTCCACCAGCAATGCATCAGTGTTCCAATTTTCCCACATCTTTCCAGCATTTATCATTTTCCTGTTTTGTCATCTTAGCCACTCTGACCAGTGAGTGTGGTACCTCAGAGTTGTTTTGATTTGCATTTCTCTAATCAATAATGATTTAGAGCATTTTTTCATATGCTTATAGAGATCTTTAATTTCTTCCTCTGAAAACTGCCTATTCATATCCTTCAACTGTTCATCAATTGTGGAATGACTTGTATTCTTATAAATTTGACTGTTCTCTGTATATTTTAGAAATGAATGCCCTGTCCATCTTTTAGCCCTTCTTCTTGCTCCATGACTAGCTGCTTCCTCTTCTTACCATGGGTCTCTTTTTATAATTAATGCCCTTGCTTCTCGGTCTTCCTTATCAAAGGCTAAAGGAGCCTTAAGGCAAACCTAAGTGAAAGCTCATTCCTTTGGCTATCTCATTGTGTGCTGCGGCTGTCTCTGCAGATGCTCTTGGAGGTCCCAGGCTTGATGCTATATAATTCTGAATTCTCTAATGTCCTGACTTTCTGTGGAAGGCCACCACTCTAGGCCCTGAGAACTCTGAATAAACTGTTGGCCAAATGGTGGAAATTGAAGGGGAAATACAGAGAATGGCAACCAAAGAAAGAGCTTCAGTGATGGTGGCAGTAGAAAGTCTAGCCAATGGAAATACTCAGCTAGACTTCATCTGAAGCGTGTTTCAAGGCCTACAATCCAAGCCATCTCTATTTATACTTAGAATCCCAGGAACAAACTTTTTGGTAAAATATACATACACACACCTGTATAACCTACCGTTGGTTTTTCTCATGACTTTGGAAACTTGGCATTCTCTGGGAACAAGACTCCAAGAGGAGAACCTAATATGCTTCTTACCCAAAGACAAAGAGGACTCTGTACCTTTGGGAGAGTCTCAAGCCTAGCTGTATAAACTGAAAACACACAATGATGAGGAGGCAAAGAGCCCCAGATTAAGGAAGGTAAGGAAAGAGCTTTGCAGAGGCTATATAAATGGGAATTCCTCCTTATAGCACTGTTTTCAGGCCAGTCAGATTTGGGAGTAGTGTGTGGGGAGGGGTGAATAGACCCTTCTCCTTTCCAGCGGTAGGAGGGAGGCAGGAATAGGCCAAGATCTTGGGCTCTGGTCAGAAGTCAGCTGGAGAGGTGAGTTTCTATAACAACAGGAAATCCTCTTTCTCACCCATTTTGGTCGTCTTTGACGACCTACCAAGCCTCACCGTAAACTCATCATTGGGAAAGCTCATCAGTTTGCAAGATTTATTCAGCCTTGGTACTCACAACTCATCAGTGTCCTCTTCCCCTCTAACTAGTGGGGTGGAGTTTCTCAACTTCCGTGGAAGGATGAGGGGCAGAACAGACATCTCATTTCCTACCTGGCTGCCCTAATTTTGGATTTCTCCGTCCTCTTCACAACATGTGCTTTCTCCCTCCTTTTTTAGCTTTCTTTTGTTTGTCTTCTCCCATTCTATTGTAAGCTCCTCGAGGCCAAGAGTCATCTTTCTTTTTTCCTGTTTGTATCTCTAATGCTTAGCACAGTGCCTAGCACACACAGTCAGTGCTTAATAAGTGTTTATTAACATTGTAAAGTTCACTCTCAAAAACAGAGCACAGCATGGTTTGTTACTGTAGATTCCAAGGCAGAAGAGAGCTCAGTACCGTCCACTCCAAACTAAAGCAGGAGCAGGGATTATCTCTGTAATGTGCCAGACCAATGGCAATCTCACCTGCCTCTACTGGAACCCTAGTGAAGGGAACTTGTTACCTCCAGGGACAGCTCATTTCCACAGTTGTTTGGATGGCTTCAGCTCATGCAAGTCTTTTCCTGGCATCAAGTCTAGATTTGTTGTGGGGTTTGGTTTTTTTTTGTAAACTTCTCATTGTTCCTAGTTTTGCCCTCATATCATATAGAACAAGTCTAAGAGAGTCTCACAAATACTAATCAACAAGCATTTGTTAGAATTAAATTTTATTTTCATGATGATCTGCCTTTTCTAACTCTCCCAAATGGTAACAAACTCCCTCCTCCACCCTCCATTGAGAAAGCAGGGGACAAAAACTCACCCGTTACAAACTTGTACAGTCAAGCAAACAAATTCACACTTTGGCCATGTCCAAAAAATGTCTCAGTTTTCTCTCTCTTTATCAGGAGGTGGGTGGGCAGCATGTAGAAAGTGTGGGTTGGTCACTGTGTTGATCAGTGTTAAGTCTTTTAGTGTTTCAATGAGCATTTATTAAATGCCTATATGCTAGGTATTTGAGAGATACAAGGCCCAAAATGAAAGTCTCTGCCCTCAAGGAGCTTATATTCCATTGAGAAATAGAGAGAAGGAGAAAGAGAGGGGAGGAAGGGAAGGGGGAAGACAAAGAGAGAGGGAGAGAAGAGAGGGAGAGAGAGAGAGGGAGGGAGAGAGAGAATATAATCATAAAGCATCCATAAAGAGAGTGTGTGTTCAAAAGAGGTACATAAAGCATACATGCAAAATAAATATCAGGAGGAAAGACACTAGCAGTAGAGGGATCCAGAAAGGCTTCATGTAGAAGATGGTGCTTAAGCCTACTCTTGAAGGAAGACAGGGATGCTGAGAAGCAGAGGTGAGGAAGGAGTGCATGCCAAGCATGAGGAACAAGTGTGCAAAGGGGCAGGGACTGGAGACAGAGCACCTCCACGGATAGATGAGCAAGAGAAGAAGCCAGTTTGGCCTTGGGTGTGAGAAGGGTGGGGCTGTGTGAAGAATGAAGCTGGCTTCATCTTACGAGGTGGACTGAGGTGATGGTTGTGAAGGGCTTTTAAATACCTAATAGAGGAGTTTATATATTCCTTCTATACGGGAAATGGGAAGCCACAGAAGTTTGTGCTTAAGAAAGATCCTGGGTAGCCATGTGGACAGTAGATGAGAGAGAGGTATAGAGACAGATCAGGAGGCCATAGCAAAGGTCCTGGCAAGAGAGGAGGTCCTGTATTGAGAGTGACAAAGGGATTGTGGATGGGAGAGATATGGATGTAGAAATGCCAAGCATTGACAGTTGATTTGCAAATATGGAGTGAGAAACAGTGAAAGGGGGAAGGGAATATACATTTTGCATACCACCTACTATGTGCTAAGCTCTTTACAAGTATCTCATTTGATTCACACAACTCTGGGAGGTAAGATGCTATTACTAACTGTATTTTACAGATGAAGAAACTGAAGCAGACAGATGTCAAGTAACTTGCCCAAGGGCACACAGCTTGTAAATGTCCAAGTCCCCATCTGAACTCGGGTCTTCCTGACTCCAGACCCCAGCCTTCTCTCCACTTTGCCCCCAGCTTCCACTGTAATAGTAGAGGATAATGCCAAGCTTAGGAACCTTCAAGACTAGAAGCTATCTATGTCCCCTGCCCCAAGCTGAACACCCCTAGTTCTTACAACTAATCCCTGTATATAAGTCTCCAGCTCCCTCACAATCTTGGTCTACCTCCTTCTGGCTGCTACCTTCTGAAGGCCCTGTGTGGTCTACGTCTTTCCCAACATGGAGCACCCAGAACTGAATACACAATACTCCAGATGTCTGACCCAGGCTAGAGTGTAATGAAACTAGTGACTGATTCCCTTGTTCTGTAAACTATTTGACTTAAGGCAGCCTAAGATTTACAGTAGTTTAGGTTTTGACTTGCATGCCAAAATATTGCCTCATTAAGCTTGCAGGACACTAAAGCCCCCAGATCTTTTTCACAAACTGTATTCTAGCTTATGGTTCTTTCTATTACAGTTCATCCTACTAGGCTGGGTCCTTGTATTCCCCCATACTGAACTCTCTTAGGATCTTTATTGTCTTTTACCTCTGCCAGCTTTGTTTCTTTTGTAGATTTGCTAAGCATTCCTTGTGCCTTCATCCAAGATGCACATTATAGAACCAAAAAACAGACCATCGGGGCTCTCAATCAAAGGCCTTCCACATTGATACCATTTCATTAATGACTGCTTTTTGGGTCTTGTTGTTAAATTAGTCCTGAATTCATGTCAACTTACCTCATAGCTCTCCATCTTATCCTCAAAAGATAATATTTGGATTTCAGGAAAAGATTATTTGATATTTTTGATTATTCTGAAAGCATTCCACTGATCTATCACGAATTCCATAAAAAACAAATAAGGTTAGTCTGTAAATCATGCTAACTCTAGTAATCATTGTCTCTTTCTCTATATAATCATAAAGCATCCATTTGATAACATAATTTTTTCCAAATATTAGTTATACTTACAAACCTATATAGTTGGGAGACTGTCCTTTTCCCTTTTTTTCCTTCCACATAATACCTCTCCATTTTCATCCCACCAGTACATAACTGTCCCTATTTTCCTCTCCTCCCAGCTTCTGTTCTCTCTCTTGTTATTCAAACTGGATGGATGGTCTACCCTCTGGAACCTAATTTTATTACTCTGCTGTTCATAAACCTGTAATAGTCACCTCTAGATAAAGGGGCGCTATCAACAGTCACAACTGTTCAAAAGGCTCCCAGCTCTATAGGCTGGTGAGCCCCTTTTCCCCACTGGTCACTCCAAGCCACAATCTGTTTCCAGGCAATGTGTGATTTAATAATAGCAAGCTAGAATTTATATAATGTCAAGAGCACGGGAAGCCAGGGACCTTTTCTCATAATGTTTTTAAATGCATAAAATACATAGGATGACAAAGGAAATCAATTATAGTGGATTACTGTAAATTGAATAATATTTTTTTTAAGTCCATAGACTATATTGCAGAGGAAATTTTTCTTCAGGCACTAATTGGACTAGGTCTCATAACAATTCAGATTCTATTCTAGTTTCGTTTTTTTAATAAAGAAACTGAAACTATGAAGGGGAGATTAGCCCTCAGTAAGAAATAGCAAAGTCAGGATTCAAATGCAGGTTTTCCAACACCACCTTAGGGTTGCTATGTCCCGTGCCACACTTTGACATACTAGTTAGTACGGTGCTGGGCACAAAGGTTGGACAGTCACAGCTCGTGGGAAGCTTTCGTTCATTGCAGCCGGCAGGTCGCGATGGGAACCGATCCCCGCCCCCCAGCTCTCTTCTGACTAGGAGAGGTGGCTTCTTTCTCCCTCTCCACAAAGCAGAGGCCCCCAAATAAACTGCTCCGTCTGTAGCCCAGCCCAGTGTGGTCACACACAGGTGCGCTCCCAGCAGGGCACAAGTTCCCGCCAGTAGGCCCAGGAAGCGTGGGAACAGAACGACACGCTCCTCGGGCTTTTTAAGTAGAGTAGAGCTGGAACAGCTGATTTGGGAGCATGAGGTCGGAGTGCGCCTGCGCGCCGGCAGACCTCCTCATGGCGCCGCAAGGTATTTGGGACCTTCTTCCCGGCAACGCTTTCGGGACAACTGGTGGGTGGTAAGAGCGTGAAGAAACTGGGAAGGGGAGGAGGGTGTAGGGAATCAACGCGAGATCTGCTGCTGCATCGTCGGAAGCGGTAGCCACGTGATTATCCGAGGCGGCCTTCGCTTGCCCCCCTCCCCCTTCTCGAAAACGCGCCCCCCCCTTACCGTTCGCCCATCCTTAAGCCGAAGAGATGGACCCATCTGGTTCCGGAGTTCGCTCGGATCGAGCCACTGGTTCCAGGCCGGTGGGATTTGGGAGTTGGGGGACTGGGAGTGGGGGTTCTCGGAGATAGGGGGGGCACCTTCCCCTTTCCCAGCGGCGAAAGGCGGGGCCAGGAGGGTAGGCGGAGGCCCGGTCGGAAGTCACGTGCAATGGCGTCGGCGCGCGCGCCGCGTTCCTGCCCCTCCCCACCCCTCACGGGGCGGGCGGGACGGGAAGGGGGGGGGTGGTGCCGGGGGGAGGGGGGGAGGAGGAGGAGGAGGAGGGGCGTCAAGATGGCGGCGGGGAGGTAGGCAGACCCGGACGCAGCCGCCGACGCCGCCGCCTCCGCTCCTGCAGCCTCGCCGCCCTCCGAGCCCTCGCAGCCACCGCGACGCCGCCGGCTCGCCCGATCCTGAGGAGAAGGTGAGTACCCTCCAGGCTCCGGCTCCCTTCCTGGGCAGTCTTCTCTGCCTTCCCCTCCCCCAGCCCTCGACGGCGGCTGCGGTTCCTGAGGGGGCCCCGGGCCTGACGCCGGGACCCGAGCGGTGAGCCGCGGCTCCGGCCTCTCACCGCTTCTCCCTGCAGGACCTTCGCTGGCCCCGTTCCCCTTCCGGCCACGCCGCGAGGTTCCTAGTCTGCGGCTCGAAGGAGCGGCCGTGCAGAGGAGGAAACTGAGGCACGGCCAGGGGGAGCACAGGCCCGCGTCCCCCGCGCTGCGCCCCCAACCCCGGCCCCGCGCCGGCACGGAGGGGTTGGACTTGACCTGCTCATCCCCGGCTTTTGCGGTTTTTTGGTCCCTGCGTGGGGGCAGGGGTCGAAAGGGGTCGTCGGAGACGCTCTCCTTTCTCGGGGAAAGGCCCATGGGGGTCGGCAAGAGGGTTCGCACGGATCTCCCGGAGCCTCCGCCTCCTTTCTGCCTCTCCGTGGTGACTGTCAGAGGAGGAGAGCCTCGGCACGTGGGGGGCTCTCTCCCGCCGGGGAGGGGCTTGCTGGGTCGGGGGCATCCCTTCTTTCTTCTTTACTCCCCCGACCCCGAGGGTACAGGTGTGGGAACAGCTGCGCCGGCCGCTAGGCCGGGCCGCCGGAGCCACGGGCCGCCCTCCCCGAGCCCCGAAACTTCCCCAAATCGCTGGTCCTCGGGCTGGGGGAGTGGCTCTGGGTGCGTCTGAACGGCCCGGACTCCGGGTGTCTGAAGCCTTGCCGATTGTTTCTCTCCTGACCCTGGCGTGCGGCTCCTCCCCCTGCACCGCTGCTTTGTGCTGCTCCCGGGACCGGGGCTGCCGCGGGCGCCCGGCGAGAGCCCTGTGTCAGTGTGGGAGCCTATGGTTTTGGGGTGTGCTTGTTAAAGAAACAGAACTCGGCAGAATAAAAGGAAAAGAAAACAGGGTCAGAGGAAGCTAGGCTTTTGGCCGTTGAATTCCGCAGCCAATTGTAACTGCACCCGGAAGTTTGTGCTGAACACGTGTTGATGGGGGAAGGTTAGAAGACTAGCCCCACTGACCTTTAAAAGTTGATTATTAGCAACTTTTCTCTGTAGCTGAAGTGTTTAAAAATTCTCGAGGCCCGAACAGATATGGCTTTGAACATGGAGTTCCCACAAGAGCGAGCCGGGGGGGGGGGTGGGGGTCCAGAAAGCTCGGTGTCTAGGTCTAGTATAAGTAGTCTTACCACACTCTTTAGCCAAGGACCTGAACAGAAGGGCTGATGGATGCTTTTCTTCGGTTGTCAGAAATGTTCAAATTGGATTTCTCAAATAACGATGGTTTGATCATCATTATTGTTATACAGGCAATAAGTAAGGACAGGACATTTCCACCGGTGTAGTTATTTAGGTATGTGATCAGAAGAGGGTAAAGTGGAAGCTATACTTGTAGGTCCTGTCATGTCAACAAGTATTAAACAGCTTGCAGTGTAGCAGGAACTATGTAAAAGCCCAGGGATACAAAGAAAGGCAAAAACAAAAGTCCTTGATCTCAAGGAACTCAACATCTAACAGCTTACACGATGTACAAACGAGATACATGTACATCATGAGTTGGAGATCATCCACAAAGGCAGAGCACTTAAGAGGGACCGAAAGCTGTCTCGGCCAAGAAGGTAGAATTTTATCTGGGACTTGAAGGAAGCCAGGAGATGGAGATAAGTAAGGAGAGAGTTCCAGGTGGGAAATCAGTGAAAATTGCCTAGAGTGGAGAAGAAAGTTTTTTAATTCAAGGGAACGGTGAGGATGCCAATGTCACTACATTGTAAGGTAGGCTGGAAAGATAGAAAGGGATCAAGTTCTGAGGGACTTTAAACAGGGGATATATATCTCCCTGTTTAAGGACTTGATGCTGATATTTTTTTAAACTGAAAGAACTGTTCAGACCTAAAATGATTCCTTACAGGCATACTGCAGTTAGAGAAGTCTTTTTCTCTTTACCACTTTGTTCCTCCATTATGATTTTCTTACTAATAATACAAAAATTATTACTTCAGTTGATAGTTTTGTGTGAAGAAAGAAAATAGTTAAAACAACTAACATGAGTTTCTAAACCAAGACACTCTAGATTAATTTTGGCGGGTGGCATTCTTTCCCCAAATGAGCACAGATATTTCAGGGGGGATTGCTTTGCTCCTATTTACACTTTTTAAAAATTTGATTTCTTTGCTACAACTTATACTTAAAACAACTTAAAGATTAATAATCATATGTGCAACTTAAGTTAGATCCCTTAAAACCTTTATTTAGATGGTGGTTGAGTGCAATTAAAATTAAAATTCTCTAAACATCCCTGCTAATTTGGTTCCAGGAGTACATCTTTTGACTAATACAGGTTTTTGTGTAGGAAGAAAAGGGGGTGGGGGATGGAGAGGTAACACTATTGAATGTGAACACTTGCTAGATTATTTTTGTGTGTTAGATTTTCAGTTCTTTATCAGTATAATTTCTTGATTAATAAGCCAGTGGAATTTGTGTGATTCTTGAAAGATCATGTCATGGGTTCCCAATATTTAAGCATATTTTAAACCTTGTTTAATTCCTGTTACCTTTTTTTAGGGCAATTGGTGTTTGGGCCCTTGGTAAATTTTTTTCCATTAGTAATTATAATAATTAAAATTCTGGAACTGGATGGATTCACATACATGGATTCACTTTTTCATATAAATTTTTGCCAAGAGCACACATTTCAAGTGTGAGAACAATTTATAAGTATATTTTGCTCCTTTGAGTTAGTTAAAACTTGAGAAATTAACAGAGGATTGCTCAGGGTGCCATTTTAAGAAAGGAATAGTAAGTACTTTTATCTGTTCAGTTTCTTCTGCCTCTTAAGAGATGCCTGGCACCCAGTAGGTGTTTAATAACTTGGTTAATTAACTAAATTATAAGCATATAAAATGATATACTATGGGTCCTTCATAGGATTCTTAACCATGCTGATATCTGTGCAGAGCAAGATTATAAGCAGTAAGTATAAGAAAACATGCTTGTTCTTTTTTAAAGTTTTTAAGTGTATGGTATTGTTGGTTATAAAAGTTTTTGCTTGGGTGCTTAAGTGATAAAATTTCTGCATCAGTTTTCCTTGGGCCCTAATGATTAATGACAAACAGGATACTTCATTGAAACTCACTTGATTAATCATTTTAGACTTTAAGTGAATGACTAGATTGTATATAGAATATAGATTAAAGTTTATTTTGAGTTACCAGCAGATGGTCCACATTACAATTTGTAGTCTGCAAAATTAAATTTCATCAGTAATATGGAAGGGAGAAGATTAAAAATCTTAATTTTTGGTCTCATATTTTCAATCTTCACAAGACAGATAACAGGCCATAGAAGCTTCCAGCAATAGGTACTATGCCTATCCAAAAATATAAAGATATGGTGGGTCACTGCAAAGAGAACCTTAACCTTGCAAATATTTGTATAACTCTTAAAGATTTTCAAAGTATTTTACCTATGTTTTCCCATTTTTTAAGAATAGGAATGATGTTGTTCCACTTATGATGATTTTCCATTTTCAGTTATGATTAGCTGGATACTCCATACAGAGGGTGGTTCTTAAGTGTTTCTTTCTTTCCTTTTCTCTGCTTCTGTGCTGTTTTAGAGCACCATTGTTAGTTTGTTTTTAATGAAAGGCTTTAGTAGGTGGTATAGAGAGGATATCCAGCTCTTCCAGTACTCAGGGACTCTTTCATCAGATAGTGGGCCATCAGAGTCCTTTATTTTTTTAAGGCTCCTTTTACAACTTTGTTACATCTTTACTGAAGGTAATAAAGATAGTAGGGAGGGGCAAAACTAACAATGTCAAGGTTTTTCCTACTTGTTCACTTTGGTAGTAGATAGTCATAGGGAAGAGACTGAAATTAGTGACTAAAATGAGTGAGGTTGTTGTATTGATCGTGGATAGGGAATCGTTGCCTGTGCCCGGTTTGCCATAGGTAATTGAAAATTGTTCATTAATTGGTCAGCTGATCAAATTTGGTCAATAAAGCCCAAATTATTTAAAAACTTCTCTTTTGAAAAATTGTTAGTGATGTCTCAGGTGTTTGGGATTTTGCTTCTAGATTAAGATCACTTGTTTTGGTGTCTGGTGAATGAAGCAATAAAAACTTTGCAAATAAAAATATATTCTTTTTTTGTTGAAACAGATTTGAGGGCATCAAAATGCCTTCATTGAGTTGGCATCATTTAAACTTGTCACTTCTATATAAAGAGGTTTTTAAAATTATTTTCAAACAGCTGCTTTAGTGTACAGTAGTTGTAGACTGGTAAGTTTGGGGGATTTTTGTGCTAATAGGTTTTATTTTTTGCCAGGTTCCTAGAAGTGTGAGAAGCAGTTAAAAATATGGTGCTCAGAAAGGTCTATTGCCTTTACTGAAAATAACATTTTGCCTCTTTCCCATTGGCGTATATCCCTGCCTGAACCTCAGTGAGACCCAGAATTTATAAATACTATGTTTTGTAGCAAAATAATAAGCACCTGTGAAATTCAGACAAATTACCTTCTGAAATTCTTGTTATTTGGGGAATCGTTCTTGGTGAATTTGCCAGATGGCCCTGTACTTTTTAAATTTTTCAAGAATATCAGTAGTCAGGATCTTAAAGGACTTGTTTATTATATTGCATTGGTTTGCTATGTATAAGATCATATAGTTAGCTCTAAAGACAAAAGACATTTATGGTAAAAATATAAATTTTCAGGGGTTAGGGTTAGGTCACTTTTTTATAGAGTACTCATAATCATGAAATACAAAAATCTGCATCTCCCTTTGCATACATACTGGGACAGTTCTCTTTCACTTGCCATTACTTAGCATATATATCACATGTATGTTGAATGATGTGTTCAATGTGGCTTCTATTCAGAAACTTTTATTCTCAATTTGGAAGAGATAGATTGTGAGTTGTACCTGTCTTACCCACGAAGGCAAGTAGGGAGAGGTGAATGGCTAGTGTTTGAGTCGTAGACTAATTGTTAGCCTTTTTCCTCTCAGCCTTCTCTTAACTGTTTCCTGTTCTCATAAGTTTATTTGTAAAAAAATAAGAAGTAATAACTTGAAAAAGACTGGACCTTTGGCTAAACAAGAAACAAATTTTCTTGCTTCATTAAATATTAATACCATCTTGGGAAAGCCTCACTGCGCCTTGAAAGTATTGGGGTTGTGTCTTTAAGGTGCCCCTTGGACCATAGGTTTTGAGATGGCTTCTGAGTACATAGGCATACATTTCTGTCAGTTCAGTGTCAGAGGCTTTGGTTTGACGGCTTGGTGCCAGCAGCTCCCTGCCAAGGAGCTGGAGTGACCTAACAGCTTCTAGTCTTCATGTATTCTTCTTCAGCATAATTTGCATTACACACCTTGATGCAGGTTATTTGTATCTCTGTTTTTCACCTTGATTATTTGCTATCGAATACGTGAACAGGGAGCTTAAGCAGAAAGCATAGTTGAAAAGAATTTTTAGAAGGGAAGGAATGCCTAGATCACATCATATATAAAATAAAGAATTTGCATAATATTTCTTGACATTTGAAAATCTGAGTGAACTCAGTGGCTGTCAAAGAGTAGGGTCTGAGAACCATCTCTAAGTTTTTGAGCTCATCTTACTCAGATGAATGGCTCTAGGATCTAATTAATGTGGGTATTCCTCTAGTGATAATTGTAACCCCATCCATACCTGTCTGTCTCCTAGTATAGTAATAAGTATAAAATACAATGTCTATACTTTTGTTTCTGCCAAATTTCTAATACCTAATAAAAAACAGCTATAATGCCATCATTGTGTTTCTGTTAATTTTGCTGAGGTTTTTGGGATGGGGGTGGCATAATGAGTAGTTGGCGGTCCATGGTGGTCCTTGGTCTTGATGAAGTACTTTGTGTATTGGACAAGGTCTTTTTACCTCTGATTTAAATCTCCAGAAAACCTGAATGTGGGAATGTTGATTATGATCAAATTTTCTTTATACTGGAGGGAAATAAAAGAGCTTAGATGGATCTTGTCTGTGCTTTACAACAACCATCATATTTTTTTCCAACTTTTTTTATTAAATTGTTAGTTTTTAGTTTTCAGCATTCACTTCCATAAATTGTTTGGTTATTTTTTTTGTTTTTGGTGGGGGGAAGGCAGGGCAATTGGGGTTAAGTGACTTGTCCAAGGTCACAGTGCTAGTAAGTGTTAAGTGTCTGAGGATGGGTTTGAACTCAGGTCCTTCCTGACTCCAGGGCCGGTGCTGTATTCACTGCACCACCTAGCTGCCTGCCCCACTTCCATAAGTTTTAAATTTTCTCTTCCTTCCCAAGATAGATGGCTTGCAATCCGATATGATCTCTACACATATATTCCTATTAAACACATTTTCACATTAGTCGTGTTGCATAGAAGAATTATCCCACTTTTTTGAAAATTCAAAATAGGTGGTCTCTTCCTATAGCCTGTTTTCTTACCATTCCCTTCAATTTTGTGTTTCCTCATCACTCCAATGAAACTGTCTAAAAAGTTTCTACCATCCCATGGACAGATTCTGATTTTCTTCTTTCCACATTCAGTTATGATTTTTAAAATTCTAAGGAGGAGGTCCACAAGTTTCACAAGACTGCCAAAGAGGAATGGGGAGTTGGGTGTCCACGGCACAGAAAAGGATGAGAGCCTCTGAACTCTTTGGTGCCAGTTTATATTATGATTCTGTGAGATACAGAATCATAAATTTGTTCTTTTGGATTATATACACAAATTCCATTAAGCCATACATAATGTACTTGTCACATTTTCAGTTCTGTAGGAGCAGTTAATAGCTTTGCATGACAGTTTTAATTAAGACATGAGATCTTCCTATACAGATTTAGCCACCTATTCTTTTTTTTAAATTTATTTATTTTCTTGTTTACATCATTCATTTCCACGAGATTTTGAGTTACAAATTTTCTCCCCATCTTTCCCCTACCCAACACCTCAAAACAGCTATCCCACTGTATAACCCCTCCTCTAATCTGTTCTCTCCTATGTCCTCCCCCTCACCCTTCTGACTTTCCGGTAGGGCAGGATGGATCTCCCTACCACAGTGCCTGTGTATCTTAATTCCCGGTTGGAATGTAGTTAATAATAATAATAATTGTGGGGGGGTATATATATATATTTTTAACATTTGATTATAGAACTTTAAAGTCTAGATTCTTTCCCTTCCTCCCTTGTCACCTTTAGCCACCTATTCTATAGTGAATAGTTAGCAAGCTACTGGCATTCCCCACCCAGCCCCTTTTTTCCAGTCTTTCTTTTTCCTGTCAGTCACCTACACTTCTGAGGAGGTGTGACCACTCTTTATTCACATCTTTTCTCTCCACCCTCATACCTATGTTTGGTGAAGAAAGCTGCCCATTCTGTCTCAGAGGAGAATTATAAATGGAGATCTTGCAGATTATTTCAGCATGTTTGTAGAACTGTAAGATGTGTGGTCCAAAAGAGGGTTACATATGTGTATATTCAATATATAAAAACATGTAGATTCACACCATACAGCTTGCCTTTAAATTAAAGTATGTTGTTGTAGTTGAAAAGACAAATGGACAACTTGTGCACTGTGCTCTGTATAAGAAAATGATGTATGAGAAATGTTCTTTGGAAACTGTTCGGGTTCTCTTGGAATTCCAGAGATGTCACTATGTTCTTGCCCTTTCCTTGGTCAGATTGACATTCTTGTGCCTGCCTATCACGTCACTCCTTCCTCAATTTGACAGTGAGGTATTTCCCAGGTTTGAACATTTTACAGAGCGCTTCCCATCAAGCTAGCTGTAACCAATATGGGATCTAATAAGGAATGGTAGGTAACATTTTTTGTTGGAAAAACCAAACGGGTTAAGATGGAAAACATTCTTAAAAGAAAGACTACTAAATGCTGCTGACTATGTTGTAACCGTAGTGCCTGTTTAGATTTATACAAAAGTTTCTCATTTAAGCCCTCCCAAAATAGCTTTCTGAGCTAACTAACTATTGGTATCTTTTCTGATTTACAGGTGAGTAAACTGAGGTTTAGAGACTAGCACAGTGTTATAGAACTAGTCGTCGTCAAAAGCAAGATTCAAAGCCAGATCTCTTCAGACCACAAGTTCAGGACACACAGCAAGCTGCCTCTTTATGTGTGAATTCCCTTTTACTCAATAAGTATTTGCTGAGTATCATTCTGATGTAGTGGAAAGAGCACTTAATTCAGAAGACTTGGTGTCATCTTGTCATCTGTGTAGCCTTGGGCAAGCCACCCTCTCTGAACCAGTTTCCTCTTTTGTGAATAAGAGGATTGGGACTAAATTTCTAAAGTCTCTTCCAGATAAGTTGTGAACCTTTGACCTACATGACCTACCCACATGCTATAATAAGTTGGAAACAAAATTACTTAAAGGATGTAGACCAGAAAAATAGTTTTACATCATAGAACTGCTTCTTGGAGGGATGGTAAATTAAGCTATCTCTTAAAATAATGAGCATAGGTTGGTAGAGGATGAAGAAAAGATTCAAGGTGGGGATGACCTAAGTAAAAGCTTGTGTTCCATGTGGGCATTGGTAAGAAGAAGAGCTATATTGTAATGAAATAGATTGGAGTTGAAAGCATGTCTATAAAGGTAAAAGAGGGCCATGGCAAAGGGCTTTTTTTCTTGACTGATCGGTTTACATTTGAGAAGTGAAAGGGACTGTGGATTTTTGAGACCTGTGTTCTTCTGGTCCCACTCTATTGGCTACAAATCTGAATACCATTGTCTCTGAGGCAACATTTTCAGGTAAAAGTTACTTAATGAATTTAGGTTTTGTTGTTCAGTCGTTTTTCAGTTGTGTTGGACTCTCTGTGACCCAATTAAGGATTTTTTGCTAAAGATACTGGAGTGGTTTGCCATTTCCTTTTTGTAGATGAGGAAACTGAGGTCAGCAGGGTTAAGTGACTTGTCCAGGGTCACATAGCTGGTTAAGTGTCTGAGACCACATTTGAACTTAGGAAGAGTACTCATCTTCATGCCAGGCCTGGCATTCTATTCCCTGTGCCACCTACCTGCCCCCATGAATTTAGGTAATTATTAAGTAGTAGAAAAGAAGATGTAAACAGGATGAAACTTATTACCAACAATGACTTCCAAAAAACCTGTGGTTGTAGGAGAAGTAGGCTGGTTACATACTGAAAGTGAGTTTTGGAGAAAGGAGAGCTGTCCTACCTTCCTTGAACATTGAGGGAACTCCTTGGGTAAGCTTTAAGGAAGAGCTTGCGCAAGCTTCCCAAAAGCTAGAAGCCTAGAATTAAGGAAATGCTAAATTTCATTTAGAGGTTAGTGAAAGATGTATTTGTGCCCCGGGTTAAGATTCCTGATCCAGCCAAACATCTGAACAAAAAGCCCCTGCGTACCATGACAGTGATTTCTTAGAAGACTTTTATGTGTCAGGCTCTGTCCTGCTGGGCTCTAGGGACTCCAAACCTTGGGTCTTGTCTTATTAAGGGAGGCAGTATATTTATATAGATATGTAAAATAAATATGGGATTGGAGGAGGGAGGAAGACACAAACAGTTGGGGAAATCAGGAAAGGCCTCTTTCCTGTAGGTGATTGCGCTAAACTGTGAAGGAGTCCAAGGCTTCTCTTTTCCCCTCCTGTTCATCTGTACTGTTCTTTTGGATCCCTCCTACCTCTCTTTTTTTTTTTTTTTTAAAGAGGTGAGTTCATAGCCCAGCCTTTGAGATCCAAGTAATTCTCACACTTTATATTCACCCATCTTCTTTAATGGCTTTAGCTACTGTTTCTTGATCTCTGTTTCTATGTCCTAAGGAATATGCCTGCCATAACTTAGAATTAAATTGCATAATCCTTGGCCCCCCCACACAGTAAGCCTTTGAGGATTTTCCTGTTACTACTGTTAAGTTGCATACTTCAGAACTAGAAATTGCAACCTATCCCAGGCATGGAGGACCACCTATATAAAAGGTGGGGAAGATGGGATGGGATATCCAGTGTCATGTATGAAGAATAGCAAGAAGGCTTGTTTAGTTGACCTAACTGACCAGTGGGTCATCTAGTGTTGTCCTGAAAACTTCTACTGAAAGGGAAGACCCCATTTTACTTTGAAACAGCTCTATTTTTTTGGAAATTTTCTTTATAGTTAGCCTAATTGTTCCTGGTTCTGCCCTTTGGGGCCAAGCATAATTCTTCTCCCTGATAGGTATTTCAGTATGATTACCTGTGCCAGTACAACTGAGTGGTTCCGGGCCCACCAGTATGTGGATTAAGAAGCCCAGTGGCTACTCGTGGGTCTGAGAAGGCAGAAAGAGGGACTGGGGTGGGGGGAGAACATTAATTTCTGATGGTTCTCAATAAAATTTGTGTAGTGAAGTGAGGTCCTGACACCCAGGCTTCTCTCATCCTCTCTCCCAAATTGTGTGTGGGGTTTTTTTGTTGTTGTTTTTTTGTTTTTTAGGGATCCTTATTGCTGTTGGTTAATGATAGGGAACCCCTAGACCTATTTGTCTTTTCTTCCTCCTGAGCCCACAGACATCTTTATCTAACCATTCAGTAACACAAACAGGTCTGTTCCCTGTCTCCCCAGCATGTGCAGTATTCTGTAGTACGTTGTAAATGTCATCAACTTTGATGATTCCTGTAGAAATACATCTTCAAAAAAAATCTGTTATGCTAAAGAGAATAATACAATATAACATCAAAGTGACATGTTAATGGTTTTCAATGTTTCGTTCTAAAGATGGTGGAGCCGGGACAAGACTTACTGCTTGCTGCTTTGAGTGAAAGTGGAATTAGTCCAAATGATCTTTTTGATATTGATAGTGGAGACCCAGGCCTTGCAACTCCAACACCCACTCCGCCTGTTCAGCAGGTAAGAAAATTCTCCAAAACCTCATAAATTTTTTTTGTTAATGTTTCCTTTCTTTAGTTTAAGATAATGATTTTGGAGATTTATATACAGAAGGAATGCACAGATTTAGAACTTAAAAGTTTTAAGCTGCATATGAATTTATTTCTAAGTACCCTTATTCTTTGTAGAACTCTCCTAATATTTCTGTTGATTTATTTTACTACATATGTTACTATATATTTAAGGGAAAGAGAAATGCTTTAGACTTTAGTAATATCCACTTCATGTATAGTTGGTCCCTATTCCATCTTCATATATATGTGTGTGTATATATATACTCTTAGGTAATTAGATTTATGATTCCTGTGTACATCATCTGTAAGCAAAACAAGACTGCAAAGTTGATATTCAAAGGAGCTAATTGGAAAGATTTTATACCTTTAGTTCATTGTGTTTTACATGCTGATCTAGGATCTCATTGAAGGTCCCAGCTGCATTGAAATACAGGGTTTTATTGTCAGGTAGCCAGGGTAGCGAATTTCTGTTTCCTTTGTGATGTCTTTAATGTTGAAGGACTTTGTTTTCAGTTTAAATATAAGTTATTTTAATTTTGGAAAATTATAAACAACCTCAAAAATACCAAAACTTGCTTGCACTCATTCTTTCTCTATCTTTTGTACACTGCATGCACACTTTCTCTTCTCCTCTTTTCTCTCTCCCTCCTTCCCTCTTTCTCTCTCTCTCTCTCTGTCTCTTTCCAGTCAGTGCCACTTAGTGCATTAGAACTAGGCTTGGACACTGAGGCAACAGTTCCTGTTAAGCAAGAACCAGAGACTGTGTCTACTCCAGCACTATTAAATGTTAGGGTAAGAATGATTTAGAATTGTGTATGGTAGTACCAGGGTGTAGAGTTCCAGAAAGAAAGGGGGCCCAGTGGTAAATTCAGTTGGATTGAATTCTCTCTCATCTTTCAAGTGTCATGTCCCCTCACAGAAACACAGCTTTTGTCTAAACCCTCAAAGCTATGCTTATCAGTATATGTCATATCTATGGTTCCATTCAGAAATCTCATTTCTTAGGACAGCGCCCACATTAAGATAGTGCATGAAGAGAAACTGCCTACATTATTTAAACTTGAAGTACTCTTGAGTTTGTTTTAGACTTCCTCTGACACCCTAAAAACTCTTGGAGTGTATATTAACCAAAGGCAAGAGGTATATGTTCATTAACTGGGGTGTGTGTGGAAATTATAGTTGTTCTGATAAATGAAAATACAGAATTTTCATTTGTCATGGTAAATCATTGAGGAACCTTTCTATCATTTTGTTGTAAAAGAGATGGTAATGGAGAAAAAGTTGTTGCTGTCATTACTTGCATGAAGGTGCCCATTGAATCCTATAAACTTGAGAGATAGGTTGTAAAATCTTAACTGTTTATCCATAACTCCACTCATTGTTTCCTCTCTTCTCCAAACCCCATGACCACATGGTTTCATGATAAACTCAGATGTAGTAGGAATTTGTTAATGAGATATGTTTATTTGCCAGAATAATTCACCTTCTTGGGATGCGTAGTTTTCCCAGGTTCTGCACACCAAGCAGTTAATATATAGAAGCAAATTCGGTGTTGGAATACAATTGTAGAACTTTAAGGGACCCTGATAGTGCCGGGGCAAGGAGGGTGGTGTGGGGAGTTGTCCAGACAAATTGGGGGCTAGAGAAATTAAGAAAAACAAACCAGAAATTGTCAGGGACCTGGCAGTTAAAGTCTGCAGAATTTCAAGTGATTTGATAATATTTATCTTAGAGACACATTAAACTAAGTTCTGTGCACAGTCCCTGATGTTGTCATTGATACTGTTGTTTCACAGCCACAACCACCATCTACTACAACTTTTGTGCTGAATCAAATAAATCAGCTTCCAACTTTGGGAACCACAATTGTGATGACTAAAACTACACCAGTCACAACTACAAGACAAACCATAACTTTAACAAAAATTATCCAGACTAGCACAAATACACGGCCTTCGGTTTCAGCACCAGCAGTCCGTAATGCCTTGACCACCATACCTTCAAAGGACCAGATCCAGCTGAAAGATCTGCTGAAAAATAATAGTCTCAATGAACTCATGAAACTGAAGCCGCCTGCTAACATTGCTCAGCCGGTGGCAACAGCAGCCAGTAAGTTTTCTCTTATTCAGTAATACCTTTCTGATTGTCTTCAGGAAGAAGAGAAATTAAGAATGTCATTTTTTTTTTATTTTTCGAGTTGTATGACCAAATATTAAGAGAGTTGGGTGTGGGGACAGTATTATCTGTGTGAATTGGTATGTTGTATACAGGGTATAGAATTGAAAGATTTAAAGCTTTGATCTAAAATAACTCACTTATCCCCAGGAAGTTCATTCAGCAACCTTTTGAGGAGGCCCTGTGCTTACTTGCTTGAGAGAATTTTTAAAAAAACAACCAGAAACCACAGCCCAACAACACGGTCTCTGTCCTCATAGAGCTTACTTTTTAGTGGAGAGGTACACATTTTAACTGTGATGAAAGGTAAAATGTGAAGGTGTAGTAAGAAAGCTACAAAGTATCGTTCACAGGAGGGGGAGAGAGTGCTCCTTCCTGGGAAAATTGGGGAATATGTGGGGGCAGAAAGGGGAGCATGGATTTGGAGTCAAGAAGTCTGTGTTCTAATACCAGCTCTGCAGCTGATCAGCTTTGTGACAACTACTTTGACCTTCTTGGACCGAAGTTTCCTTATATGCCAAGTGGAGTTAGTAATGCTTGAAATACCCACCCAACATGGTTTCCTATGTCAGTAAAAGTAGTTGTTCTTCATGGGGAAGATAGTGTTTTCTAGAACCTGAGTTGAAAGTGGCCACAAGATCATTTAGTCCAACTTGTATCCAAACCTAAATCCAATCTCTTGAGAACACATGATCACTGTATCTCCTTTTCTTGAAGACCTATCTTGACAAGGAATTTGTTACCTTTCAAAGCAAACCATTCCCTATTTGGATACCACCAGTTATTAATTCCATCTTAAAAGTCCTATGGAAACTCATTAATGAAAATCTTCTGTGCTTAAGGGACATTTACCTTTTAGAATTGTAACCATTAATTGAGGACCATTGTAATGACTGCTGTGTGCCAATTGGGCAGTCTTTAGGTGTGCTTTGCACTGAATATGTGGTAAATTTCTCTTCCATGGAGATAGGGTCATGGGTCTGACTGATCTAGGAAGCACAGCCAGGGAGCCAAGGCCGGGGAATGATTCCTCAGGTACACGTATATCCTACTTGTGGGTAATCAGAATTGATTGTAACTGTATTTTGGTTTTGAGGAGGTTTTGTTTGGGGAGTAGGGTTGGTCTGTTTGTAGATTTTTTTGTTTTAAAATTGGAGTACAGGGTTTCTGCTTATTGGACTGCATTGAGAAGAGTAGAGCACAGATTTGAAAGTATTGAATTTTGGAATGCTAGCGTAGAAAGCTGAGAGTCACTGGCTGCCGGCTCACTGAAGCAGTTTTGGAAGAAAAGAGACTGGTAAGAAAAGGGCCTGGAAAGACATTGGAGTGGAATAAGACTGGAAGAGAAAATTGGAAGTGATGTAATTACATAGGTACTAGGAACTCTTATTTTTACTAAAGTGGGAAAACACTGAATCAGAAGTTAAAAACTGAACAAAGCAATGATTCTGCTGACTCCTCTTGCCTCCTAACTGGGCATTCTCTGAGATTCTTTTCCCCTCTTTTTTTCCTCACTATATTCTTTCAGTAAAATGGTTTTCTGTTTTATGACTTCAGGTGTCTTTTCCTGATAGGACATCTCCACTTATATGTATACCATTTCAAAATCGGTATGCATAGAACTAGACTAAAACTACCAAATTCTCACTTTCTGTTAAGATACCACCATTTAGTCATTTAGGCCTAAAGCTTTGGTCTTTTGTTTGACTCTGCCCTTTACTCGGTTCCATATCTATTTTGTCATTCAGCAAGGCTTGTTCATAGAATCATAGATAGAGAATTTAGAGGCCATCTAGTCCAGTCTCCTTGTTTTACAGATGATGAAGCAGGCTCCAGGATAACTCCTGCCCTGGTTGTAGGTTACACAGGTTGAAAGTAACAGACCTAGGATTTAGGTGTCAACCTCTGTCACTACTTTCTGACATAAACCTTCAGTTTCAGCCAGGCTGTTCTGCCCACTATTTGTCTTTTGAATAGGACATTTTTATTCCTGCCTCTGTTGTTCTTTCTGCCAGGAATGCCCTGTACCTTTCTTTCCTTTCCATCTGTTCCTCTGCCTGTTCTTCAGGACATAGTTCAATTATGACCTTCCCTTTCCATAGATGTATTAGCTGTTATAGATGTATCTGCCTTCTAAATTCAAGTTTAACATTTGCTATCACATTGTGTAATACTTTTGAAACTGCATCATAGGTTTTGTTATAACCGTTTCTTGTCCCTTTAGTCCTCAAAATAGCAAGCCCTATAGGGCCTGAGACCATATTTTGTATACCCACTTCCCAACACCAAGTGCTTAGCATAGTAAAAATCCAAAGTAGGAATAGAATGTTGCTGTAATTGTTGGGTTAGATTAATTGATAAATAATATACTCTGACTTCAGATTAGAGATAAAGAAGGCAATCCTTTTAATAGGGAATTGTTACCAACTCCAAACTTTCCGGTAGAGCCAATGTATATTCTAACTCTGCATAAAACATCCCTAAACAATGCATCCTTTCATTTTCTGCCCACTTTTCGGATGACTAGAATGTTAAGTAGCAGCCCCATCAACCACCCTAAGCAGCATTAATTTATGTACCTTTGAGATATTTAAGCATTTTCCCTTTTTCTTTTCTTAACAATTTAACAAGTTACTACACTGTCCTTTGGTGGGGCAGATGATGAAATAAATAGTGTGCCGGACTTGAAGTCAGGAAGACTTATTTTTCTGAGTTCAAATCTGGCCTCAGACACTTACTAGCTGTGTGACCCTGGGCAAGTCACTTCACCCTGTTTGCCTCAGTTTCCTCATCTGTAAAATGAGCTGGAGAAAGAAATGGCAAACTACTCCAGTATCTCTGCCAGGAAAACCCCAAATGGGGTCACAGAGAGTCAGACATGATTGAACAACAACTAAACAACCACACTTTTCTTTGATGGGTCTGCTGATTTCAAGATCTGAGTTCGGTGAAAGAAACTAAGAAGAATGATCTGGAGACTTGGATATTTGTTTATCTTTATATGTTGCTAGACAGTGTTGAACTTTTCATTGTTTCTATGATTTGCCTCTGGTATAAAGGATAAATAAGCCTTCCCTGCTGCCGGACTCTCTGGGCCTCATGGGGTCCCCGGTGTTTCCATGGAGAATTTTGAGAGGAGGGGAAGAGAATCAGTCCTCCTGATCCTCATTACTTCTAATTTAACGTGTCATTTGGCCTAGTGATAGGGGTTAGACCTATGGTTCCATTGTTATAGGCATAATAATAACAGGTAGTATTTACATTGTGCTTTCAGGTTTGCAAAACACTTTTTGTATGTCAACAGCCTTTACCAATGAAGCTTACCTCTTTGAGAATTTTAGAGGCCTTTATAGAACAGAGGTGTCTAATATGCTGCCCACAGGCCACATGATGTGCCTGCCTCACTCTGGAGTACCGACCCAAACTAGATTAAAATGTAATTGGAAAATATTTAACAAAATTTTTAAAATACAGTAAAACATAGATAGCATTATGTTTTAACATTAAGTCAACATTTAGGCCACAGGGATCCTTCTGTGTTCTGTATGGTCCCTGCTTCTACTTGAGTTTGATACTAGTGGGGTAGAACACTGACAAGTTGAATGATTTGCTCAGGGTCATCCAGCTGGGGGGTGGAGGGTGTTTGGGTCTTCCTGGCTTCAAGGCCACCTCCCCATCCATGCTACCTTAGGCTACTGATCATTTGTAGGTGATTTCTTCATCCCATCTATGTTTGTCAGGGTATTCTTACTGTATAATAAAAGAGCGCCAAGCGCACCCTTCAGCATCAGGCACAGATTTGTTTTTGTTTTTATCTCTGGGAAAGGGAAGAGGGAGAAAAATGTTCCCACATTGATCTTTTTCTTCCAGAAATAATTGTTTTGCCTCCAAAGGTAGTAAGTGCCTTCAGCCCAGGTAAGAATGATTCCACTTTGGTGATAGCACTGGGTTTGGGGGTTTCTATTCAACCACTTAGGTGTCTCAAAATGAAACTGTCCTTTGATATGTATATTAAATCCAAGTTTTGTGTAGTTTTTTACCCCTTGATTCTTAAACTTTTGTGTCCACATATTTCTCGTGAGGCATTGATTAATTGAGTTTAAAATTGTCATAAAAGTATCCATGGGTCTAATAAGTCGTGGTATTAAAATTCTAAGGGTGTAATTTCTGTAAAAAATACAGATTGAGAAACTGGTAGTTTTGTTGGACTATAAAGAGACTATAAGCCTTTGTAGGGGTGGGTAAACTTTACAGTAAAACCGTGGAGGAGACGGATATTGAAACCTGCAGTGATTTTTTTTTTCTTTTTCTAAAGCTGATGTCAGCAATGGAACAGTCAAGAAAGAAGCTTCCAATAAAGAAGTTGCACGAATATGGATAAATGATATCAAAATGAGAAGTTTTTCACCCACTATGGTGAGTTTTCAGGCTGGCTATATTTCCTTGTTGATAAAGTCTATTCAATAATCATTTGTTCCCAGCAGAGTTCAAAAATGAATAAAGTAAATTATTTTGAGGTATATAGGCATTGACTAGAGGGAGGTAAGGTTCTCTAGAATAGACAAATATTGAGAAAAGGGGAGGTGAGAGGTTCATTCTAGTATCTTGATTTGTAGGCTGAGTTGGAGCGTGGACTTGATGCTGTGAGGAGTAGAGAACGTGGGCATGTTTTGAGCAAAAGAACATGATTAGAGTTTTCATGTTGGACCACACCTATGATTTCATTGCTCCCAATGCAGAGCAGCAGTTCTATGACTATTAGTGTCAGCCCCCTGAGGGGGCCTCAAAGGAGCAATGACTTGTCCAGATCTTACAGAGCCAGTACATGTGCTGACTAAAGCCTGAGCTTTGTTCACTACACTGCTCCCTCTCTTGACCAGAAACAAACACAAAAGCTCCACTGTTGATGTTTTAGTGAAATAAGACTGGTAACATGTGAGGGGAATTGAAGGGAGAAAGAGCCGTGGACAGAGACAGGAATGAGGCTTGGCTATTGCAGTAATGTAGATATAATGTGTAATGGGCCAGAACTAGAGTCTGGACAGTGATATGGAAGGAAACATTAGGGGAAAAAAGAATTGGAAGGACTTCTTTCATTTTGTTGTTGAATCATCTTAGTTATTTGAGTGTTACCCCCATGAGAACTGGTTATACTAGTTCTTTCTCCAACTCATTTTAAAAATGAGGAAAGGGAGCTGAGGTTAAGTGACTTGCCTAGGGTCACACAGCTAGAAAGGAGGTATTTGAGGCCGGATTTGAACTCAGGTCTTCTTGACTCCAGCCCTGGTATTCTGTTCACTGTGCCACCTAGCTGCACTTCTACTTTTTTAAAGGCGGGCTATTTGATTTTGTAAACTGATGGTTGAGAATTTGAAAAGCAGTTTTTTCTCTCAAAACAGATAAATGCTTAGGATGCCAGGAAAAAGCCTATTATGGGTTTCAATTCAAGATGTATCTAAAGCATATCACTTTGTCACCCCATGCTTTTATAAGGAACGGTAATAACATTCATCTCTGTGGGATGGAAGGAATTGCCTGTGAGCTGATTCAAGTGGAAGAAGAGTGGGCTTGGTGCTTCGTGCTTCTTCCTTTCTGTTGCCCTTCCTACCCTGCAGACCCCTGGGCCTGCTCTGGGAGTGATTGTGAAGGATCTGGAATTTGGGCGAGATCCCAAGCAAAAGCCCTCCGTTTGGCCTCAGACACTTAACACTGACTAGCCGTGTGACCTTGGGCAAGTCACTTAACCCCAATTATCTTGCCCTCTCCCCTCTCCAG
>CM053580.1:561487326-561511831 GCA_028627135.1 Pseudochirops cupreus | reverse complement strand
AGCCTGGAGGCCAGCTTAGTTAGGGGCCCTGGGGGGGCAGCCTGGAGGCCAGCTTAGTTAGGGGGGCTGGGAGGGCAGCCTGGAGTCTAGCTTAGTTGGAATCTAGGGCCTTTGGATGACATCAGTGAACTCGACAGCCTTTATTGAGCTCTTACTGCATGCCAAGCATTGGGATTGCACATAGTAAAAACAAGAAGGCCCTTCTGGGCGGCAGCAGCAGAAATATGCATATTTATTGCAAAAAATGGTTTGGTTTTTGTTTTGGATTTATTTTTTCCTAGAGGGGTGGGGACTGGAAGGGAGAGAAAAGGAATTTCACTTCATTTTTTAAAATTAAGAGGTTGAAGGGCACTGCAGATGTGAATGTTGCTGCATTTTCAGCTGAAGTCACTATATCATTGGCTTTACTTAACTTTTATTTCATTATAAGAGACCTCTCACAAAGTGGAAATAAACTGTAAATATTTTTGATGCAAAAACAAAGCACACTAATAAACCTTTTTGGAAAGGAAGGATACTGGCAGTCAGGGGTGATGGCCTCCGCCTGTAATCTCTGCTGTGGCAGCCTGGGGTCTCTGAGCTGCTATGGGGCTGAAGCCAGTGGGGTGTTTGCACTAAGGTTAACCCTGATACAGTGAGCCCCTGAGACCACATGGCTGGTAGGCTAGCTAAGGAGTTACCTCTGCTGGGGGCAGCACAGTGAACAGAGCCAGCACTGGGGTCAGGAGGACCTGAGTTCAAATGTGACCTCAGACACTTGACATACTAGCTGTGTGACCTTGGGGAAGTCACTTAACCCCAGTTGTCCTGCCTTCCCCCCTCCAAAAAACCAAACCTCTGTGCTGCTCAGGAGTGCCCTTGGGCCTGGGGGTGCCCTTCCAGCCAGGGGAAGACCCAGTCTCCAAAAAAAAAAAAGGAGAATGATCTAGTTAGAAGCTCTTCCGACATCATCCCCATCATACAGATAAAGGACTGAAGCTCCGGGAGGTTTGCTTAGCCACAGGTCTGAGGCACCAGTTCCTAACCCACGAGGCCAGGGCTTAGCGTGAGCTGAGCTCCCAGCCACTCTGATAAGGAGCTTCCCACTTTGTCACCTCATTTCCAGAAGCCATTTACATCGGCTTTCTTTGCCACTTAGAGCTTGGAGCTCATGTACTGACCCCAACATCATCTTCCCACAGAGCTCAGGGAAAAACTCCACAGAATCGCAAAGTCACTGACTATTATCCTGTGAGACGAAGCTCCCGAAAAAGCAAAGCCGAGCTGCAGGTAAGTGGATAGGCGGGCACAGACGTGGGGCCTCCTTCTGGGGCTGGAGGGGCAGCCAAAAGCCACCCAGGGCCTGCCAGTCTAGTATGCTGGACCAGCCTAGCTCCAAGGCATCCACAGCAAACCTGCCTCCCTGACAGCTTCCAGCACTGATTTTTCTTTTGGTTTCTTTTTTTTTTTTAAATTATTTTTCATTTTCAACATTCACTTCCACAGGATTTTTGAGGTCCAGATTTCTTCCCCACATCTCCCCGCACCCCAAGACAGCGTGCATTCTGATTACCCTTTCCTCAATCTGTCCTCTTTTCTATCTCACCCCACCCCCCGCTCCTCTTCGCCTCATCCCTTTTACTTTCTTGCAGGGCAAGATAGATTTCTATAACCCATTGCCTGTGTATCCTATTTCCCAGTTGCATTTACGTAACAATTTTTAACATTCGTTTTTAAAACTTTTGAGTTCTACATTCTCTCCCTTCCTCCCTCCCTACTCACCCCCATTGAGAAGGCAAGCACTTCAATATAGGTTATACATGTGCAGTCATGCAAAACACTTCCATAACAGTCATGTTGTGAAACACCACTGATTTTTCATAGAGAGGTTTTCCTAATAGCACCAGATCTCACCAGGCCTCAGGAGAGAAGGCATCTCAGCAGTCCTGTTGTGCCTCCAGTACAAGAATACCCTCTAGGAGTGAGGATCCAGCCTTTGCTTGAATTCCCCAATGGGGTGGGGCCTTTAAAAATGGGAACAGGAGCAGCCATTCTGTATGTGTGTCCGTATGCTTCTGTGGCGTCCTTGATCTGGCTCCAACAACTGGCCTTTCCAACATTCTCTCACTAGTAGCTGCCAGGCACTGGTCTGAGCGGTGGGATTGATACAGCAGATGTTTAGTGCCTACTTAGCACAGGACATGGTTTGGATGAGCTCCCTGAGGACTGAGGCTGTGGGCATCCTGCCTAGTAAGGTGATAGCCTGAGGCCCAGGAGTGAACAGCCAGGTTCAATCCTAATCAGCTAGAGGGGAACTTGGAAGACTTCCTGGAAGAGGCAGCATCCTGATTGGACACTAAAGGATGCCTAGGAGTCCAACAAGCACAGAGCTTGAGGGAGGGAGGGCCCAAAGCAAAGGAAGGTATGGAGGTGGGAAAGCACCATCTATGTTGAGGGGCAAAGAATAATCCAGCTTGGCGAGGGCAGGAGTTCATAACGTGGAGTTTGTGAATGGGAGTTGGGTTGGGTTTTTTCATATTATGATAATAGGATTTCAGTATAATTAGTTGCTGTTGTAATTCTATGTGTTTTGTTGTGTGCATTTAAAAAACACCCTCAGAAGGCTTCCAGGGCCTTCACTAGAGTGAAGGCCAAGGGTCCAGGACAAAAGAAAGGGCCAGAGCATAGAATAGAGGAGGGCAGTCTGGTGAGATGGAGCGAGATGTAGCAAGCTTTGAATGCCAGGTGAAGAAATGTGAACCATATTAATGGCGATGGCATAGTGGGAAACCATGGAAGATACCCTCTGCTCTAGGCAAACTGGACTCTTTCCTGTTCCTGGAAGCCAACCTGTGCTTCCCACCTCTCCTCCTTCCCTGAGGGGACCTTTCCCCAAATCCAGAATGCTGCAGGCTGGCAGTAGGCCTTTCTCTGTAGCGTGATGGGTGAAGGTGTTCACTAGCCTTGAAGATTTCAAAGCTAGGGCCTGTCTGGAAAGGACAGCCAGGTGGGAGTGACCTGGACAGGATGGGAACCTTAGGCCTCCAGAGAGGAAGGCTGACCCTTGTAAATGAAGAAGGGAATTGGAGGAGGACACCACCCCTGATTGTATGTCTGGGAGCCCAGAAGGCTCCCCTCGTCCCTGCACTTAGGGCTTTAGGGGAGTGGCCCCATGGAATGGGAACATTCCCATTTTACAGAGGAGAAAGCTGGGGGCCAGACCTGCCCAGGGGCACATGGTTAGGTGTCAAAATCAGAATTGGAACCCCATTGATTTCTCCATCAGGCCACCTTCCTGAAGGATGATTTTACAGAATGGGTGGGGTGCTGACAGCTAGCCCATAGGAAGTGCTGAGTAAAAGGTTGCCATGGGCCAACACCCAGAAAGGAACTCAGTCTAAAAACCTCAATAATTGCTGCCAAGGGCTCTGACAGGCCTATGGGAGAAGGCATTGAAGGATGGCAGGCATGTCTGGGGTCATCCCTCACTTCTTGAAGTTCGAGTCTGAGTAGATAGCCCTGGCCTCTCCTAGACCATCCCTGCCTTTGCCATCAGGGGCATCATAGGAGGAGCCGTTTGGTCTAGGAGGTGATTAGAGCATGTGCTGACATGATGGGCTTCAGGGCCCACTCCTCCTTCACTGCCTGGGTGACTTGGAATGCTTTACCCCCATAGACCCAAGAAAGGAGAGGGTTGGATGAGGTAGTGCCCAAGGTCTCTTCTAGCTCCAGATCCACATGCTACTATAGAGGCAGGTAGGTAGCCCAGTGGGTAGAGCACCAGGCCTAGAATCAGGAATGCCTCAGACACTTACTGGCAGTATAACCTTGGACAAGTCACTGCCCTCTGCCAGCCTCAGTTTCCTCAGCTGTAAAATGGGGATAAAAGCACCTGCCTGCCTCCCAGGATTGTTGTGAGAGGCTCAAACAAGATAGTATTTGTAACATGCTTAGGATGGCGCCTGGCACACAGTAGATGCTTAATAAATGCCTGTTCCCTTTCCAGGAAGAATCCTTTATACCATGCGCTGAGCTCAGGAAACTTTGGCTTCCGTTCACCTTGTAGTAGGAAGTGGCCAGTGAGTACTCACTTGGTTTTCCTTCTGTCTCTTATCTAGTCAGAAGAAAAGAGAAAACTAGACGAATTAATTGAAAGCGGGAAGGAAGAAGGCATGAAGGTAAGGTGGACGTTAACCACTGGGAGATAGAGGCCCAGGGTGGGCTGCCAGGGCTCACTGCAGGGCACATTATCTGCGCCCCTTTCCTGTTGTCTGTGGCAGTCAGGGACCATCAGGCCCCAGGTTATTTTTTTCCTAGGGACCAGCTACCAAAAGTTTTTCCCATAGATATAGCTTTACTCCCATACTGGGAAGTAGCAGTGGGATCTCAATATCTGAGTGGATCCTGTATTAAGATGTTCAGGCAGGAAGTCTTAAGGGCCTTCTTGTGGAGGCCACACCTGCAGAATTCTCTCATTGTCACCTAGGACGTTGGTCCAGTGGGTGACTTCCAGCAGCTCCCCATTCCTGCCGAGATCCCATGGGAAGTCCTACCCTTTGTACTCTGGTACCTGCTCACCATCGCCAGCTGCCTTTTCTTCCGCCTGTGGTGCTGTCCATCGTGCTAACCCTTGCAGCGCACAAGGCCTTCCCCCTGGCCGGGGATTCTCCCCTTCCCTCCCTCCGCTCCTGGATCCTTTGAAGACCCAGATCAGGTCCTGCTGTCTGCAGGATACCATTCTACGTCCGCCTCCCTCCCACCTTAGTGCCTTCCCTCTGAGATTACTTCTTTTTTTTCTTTGAATGACTTGTTTATGTACTTTTAATTTACAAGATTTGGTTCCACGTTCACTTGAGTTTCAGATTTTCTCCCCCCCCCTCTCACCCCCCGCCATGGTGGCGTGCAATCATGCATAGGATCTGCAAATACTTTCACATTGTACAATAGTTTGGTCATATAGAAGGGTTGTAACCAAAGAGTGATCACTGGGAAAAGAAAAAAAAAAAAGCAAAACCAGACATGAAAGAGAACGATAGCATGTTTTGCTTCAGTCTCCATTTAAACTATAGTCTTTCTATATCTTTCTCTGAGTTTAGGTATCTCCTTCCATCCTGAGGCTTGTAGAGTTGTCTTTAGCTGTGCGTTGTTGAGGATAGTCCAGTTTATCAAGGTTGGTCATCATATGTACGATATGTCTGTGATCGTGTACAGGTTTTGCCTGGTTCTGCTCTTCTTACTTAGCTCTGAGATTACTTCTGATTGTATAGAACACTGGGTGTGTTCTTCTGTGTACACAGGTGTTTATAGATGTCTCCCCTCTTAGACTGGGAGCTTCTTGTGGGCAGGAACCATTTCTTGTGTGTTTGGTTGGGTTTTTTGGGTCCTTGGTACTTGGTATCCCAGGTGCCAAATACCGTGCATGATACAGAATGGGCACTTTAATAAATGCTTGTTGACTGACTGGCTGAGGAGGGGACGGGAGCAAGGGCTGCCTTAGAACCATCAAGTTTCCAACCCAACTCTTGGCCCTCCTTGATATAAATCCAATGTGTCCAAGGTGAACTTTATGCTGCCAATAAACAGGCTGCTCAGAAAATGCAGAAGAACTCTTTGGGGACCAAAGTAAGGAAAGTGGACAGGGGCCACCCACCGTGCGTCCTTCAGAGCAAGGCTCTGGCCTGTCGCGTTCAAGCATCCCCATGCTGAAAAGCTCCCCTGGGCCTGCACAGACTGTGGCAGAATCTCAGAATGGGAAAGGGCCTCCAAGACCACCAGGTAGAGCCCAGGCCCGAAAGTTATCCTGACCACAGTAGTTATTGTTTTTCCTCTTGGAGACATCAAGCGAAGGGCCCAAGGGTGGGAGGTAGGGTGTGGACTAGGCCTGGAGCCAAAAGACTAGAGTGCAGATTCTGCCCCAGATGCTTAGTAGCTGTGCATTAGCCTTAGACAAGTCACTTAGCTTAGCCCCAGTTTCTTTCTATAAACATGACCACCAAAACCTTCCTCCACAGGTTTGTGAGACCCAAATAAGCTCATGGATGCAAAGCACTTTTCAAAGCATCATAAGCACATGAGCTATTCTTGACAGCTCCTGTGTGACCATGGATAAGTCATTTACCTCTTTGTCCCCCAGACTTTATCAAACCGTTGACTTGCAGATTGGGTGCAGCTCCACGTTACCCTGAGAGTTCCCTGGACCAATGAAATGATCAGTGTTGAGGTTTTTAAAGAGTGCTCACCTCCCAAGACAATCTCTTTGTTCCTTCCACGAAGCCTTAATGGGCCTCTCGGCCACTTCAGATCACTCATCAAGCACTTACTGAGCTCTTGGGATAAGAAAGGAGGAGCCTGTCTTGGTGGATGGAGAGCTGGCCTCCACGGCAGGAATGGGAGCTCCTTCGGGCACAGGCTGTTTTTGCCTTTCTTGTATGCCAGGCCATATTAATGCTTGCTAAGCCACCTGGGTTCATATCTCACTGACCTTGGTCAAGTCCCTTGACTTTCTAGGCAGCGCTGAAAGACCGCTAGGGGCAGGAAAGGTGCCGACATCCACCAAGAGAGTGAGTTTCCTCATCCAGGAATTTCCTCTACTAATGGAATTAGTGCCTATATGTCAAGTACTAGTCCTAGGGATACAAATGGTTGATATTGTATTGGAGAAATACAATCTGTACACAGACAATTAAATTAAAACTCTGTATGGACACAGTATTTTTCTGGGGGAGAGGAGGCACCAGTAACTGGGAGAGTGAAGAGAGGCCTCAGGCAGGAAGTAGCTCTGGAACTAGGCCTTAAAGGAATCCAGATCTTCTGCTGGGGAAGGTAAGAAGGGACTTCATTCTAGGCATCAGGAACAGACTGTACAGAGGGAAGAAGAGAGGAGACAGAAAGTCATCTGTTGGCAGGTCTTTGGCCAGGGAGCCAACTTGGCTGAGAGCCAGAGTGCATGAAGGCAGGAAATGTGCTGTGGGCCGGCAGTGCCTACAGAGAGGAAGTCACTGAGCTTTTGGAGTAGGGGAAGGACTTGGTCTGACCTACCAGTAGCTGTAGGAATCACCAGAGGGACTGGAGGCATTTAGGATATGATTGAACTAGTCCAAGCAAGAGGCGATGAGAGGGCTGTGTGATTGGAAAGAAGGGGACAACAAGCCACCAAGGCTTAGCAACTCTTTAGATATAAGGGTGTGAGGGAGAGAGAAAAGTTAGGGATGGCTCAAAGGTTTCAGACATGAGGGATGGGAGGGATGGTGCCCTGGACAGAACTAGAGACACTGAGCAAAGAGGAGAGTTTGGTGGGAAGCGGAATGAGTTCTGTTTTGGACAAGTTGAGTTAAAATAATATTTGGAAGAACTCATTAGAAACGTTCAGTAGGTCGACATTGATGTCTGACCCTGCTCAGAAAAGAGCCCATAGAGCATAGAGAGCTCCACCCTTTACTCCTCAATTTCGTCACATGAAAGTTTACTAAATACTTTATATACAGTATTTCTGTCTCTGGAGCACAGAGGACAAGCTCTTTTAGGAGGCAGCCCCTCAGCTACTTGAGTACAGCTTTCATGTTCCATCTCTCTTCCTCAGGCTGACTTGATTTCTTCACACTTGTTCACCTGTCCCCAGGTGCTCTCCAGCTTATGTTTGCAGCATGTCCTTTCTAAAACTGCATATCACATTCTAGATGTGGTCTGAGGACCCAGGACTCCATCCTCCTGGCTGCAGACACTCTGTCTCCTTCGATGGTATTAGCTGTTAGCCTGCAGTCCACTAAAACCCCTAGAGTGTTCCGAGTAAGGATTCTAGTCACATGACTCCAAACCCCCCCCCCCCATCTTATCCTCATGAAGTTGATTGGGAACCAAATGTAAGACTGGACGTAGATCCCTGTGGTTATCTTTCATCAGATTGACACACAGGATGATGAGACACATGAATGTAGAGGAGAATGCTGTTGGCAAGCCCCTGTGCATAGGGGAGTGGTCATCCTCTTCCCCAGCACCAGCCATCGAACATCACTCTCAGCAGCACTTGGCCTTGTCTGCAGATGGAGCACGTGTCAGAACACTCTGCTCTCATTCAGTTCATTCACAATGCCAGCCATTGTCTTGGGTCTTTGGTGGTTCTGGTTTTTCCTGGGGAAGGAAAGGCCTTTTAACTTGCCTTGACAGTGTCTCCTTTTTCTCGTCACTTCCCACCAGATCGATATCATTGATGGCAAAGGCAGAGGAGTGATCGCTACCAAACAGTTTACAAGAGGAGAGTTTGTGGTAGAGTATCACGGGGACCTCATTGAGATCACTGATGCCAAGAAGCGTGAGGCGCTCTACGCTCAGGATCCTTCAACAGGCTGCTACATGTACTATTTTCAGTACCTGAGCAAAACCTACTGGTAAGTCAGTCCTTGGAGCACCTCAGGTCATTTCCCATTAGGCCGACGACCGGGCAGACCGAGGCACCCGACAGCCGCCAGCAGCGTCCTCATCCCAGGCAAAGACTCCTCCTTGTGGAATGATGAGGTAGAGATGCCCTTTCTCTTTTCTTTAGGACGCAGACTGTTCCAGACAGATCTCGTCTCACCTTTGGAACAATGAGCTTTGGACTAGTCGAATAGAAACAGCTTAGCCAATTGACCTTGCCTTTCAACAGGGTCACCTCAACGAGGAATTCTTCTGGAGTCCCGCTGGCCCTACCGAGGCAGTCTTTTTTTTTTTTTGTGGTTGTTTCTAAAACAAATCCCACATTTGTTTTCCAAGCCTGTGTTAAGAGTGGGAAAGGATTCTTACTTGGCTGAAAAAAAAAACCCCTCCCTTTAAAAAAAAAATCATTTTAATTTAACCCTCTATTCTTTCCTCTTTCCCCTTGCCCTCACTGCCATGCCAGTGTGGATGCCACTCGAGAAACAGATCGTCTCGGGAGACTGATCAATCACAGCAAGTGTGGTAACTGCCAAACCAAACTCCACGACATCGACGGCGTGCCTCACCTCATCCTCGTCGCCTCGAGGGACATCAAAGCTGGCGAAGAGCTTCTGTATGACTATGGCGACCGCAGCAAAGCTTCCTTGGAAGCCCACCCATGGCTCAAACACTGATCTGTGCTTCACTGGACAAAGTCCCCTCGAAGGGAATTAGTTTTTGGGGGGGTTTTTTTACACCTAATCTTAGTGGATTATTTCTGATGTTTTTAAATCTATTAAAATGCCTTTTCACTGTAGTATTTAAAAAAAAATCTGCTGCAGGTTCCCTCCCCGGCAGGCTTGCGCAGATGGCCTTAGGTTACCAAAACCTTTTCTATTTCTAGTTATTTTGTACGTTTTTGCAAACAGACAAATCTGGGCTTCCCATGCATGCAGTCAAAGACTTGGTGCAGGTTTTTAGGGAGATGAAAATCTGAATTGTGAACTTAAGTAGTCCTACTGCATCCAGCTACAAAGCAGTGACTTTCCACATCCCGCTTTAGGGAGCAGGTCAGGACGGAACATGCCTAACTTCTCTCCTCTTCTCCAACTTCTTGTCCTAATAATGACTTGACAGATGTACATATATATGTAATATATATTTTTAATGTTTCATAACAGGCCAGTCCCTTCCCCTTCCCAACCTTTTGCTTTTAAGTTTCCTGTCCCCACACCACCACCACTACCACTCATCACACTCATCACTGCTTTTCTCAGGCTGCCCCATTTGGGGTACCAATACCCCCCACATATCCACCCAACCAGACACGGGCAGGAAGAAGTCTCTGAATTTCATCCCCGCTTCCCCTCCCAGAGCAGGGCTTCCTATACTGGGGCTTGATCCTCTCTAGAAATGCGAACACTAAATTTATTCAACAATAACTACTTAGATATATGTAAGTTATTAAGTGAGTCAAGTTGCTGAATTCTTGTGGAAGAAACTCAAGATGGTACTTTATTCTGTTTGAAAACAGTTCTCTAGTGGGACCAGAAACCTCCCATCTTTCTCTTCTCCATCACCCCCTACACACCTGGTTTTTTGTTTGTTGGGTTTTTGTTTTGTTTTTGGTTGGTTTGTTTGGTTTTTTTTTTTTTTAATTTGCTGGGTAGAATCAGCAAGATTTGCTTCCACATTATATCAGGCAACCTGGTGGTTTTCCTGAATATACAGCTATGAATTAAAACAGGAGTCTGTTTTAAAGAGAAAAGTAGGAGCCCAGCCTCTGATGGTCACAGGTGTCCTAGGCACTCAAGCAAGGGGGCAAAGGGCTTAAGGCTCAGGGCCGAAAAAGGAGATGGGATTTTGGGCTTCAGCTGAAATGGAAGAGGTGACATCCCTCTTAGAACAGCACTGATCAACCATTTCAGTCCACAGCCAGGGGACTGGAGTAAGCAAGTGCTGACCTTGGCAGTATGCCCTCCTGGCTGCAGGGAAACCTGAAACGGGGAGGGTGCACACAGGGCTCTCCCCTCCTCCTTTCTGTTCCCTTGGGGCTTGTCATGGTGCTACCTAATTAAGAAAGTCTTCCCCTCGCCTTCCCTGGTCATCAGGGAGTTGAAGAATCAGTCAGATGGCCGTGTCAATGTAAACTTATTTGTCCTGGTTGTACCTGTTTGTGGTTTAGCCTCGAATTTTAAAAGCAGACTTGAAGAGTATTTGTCTCTGTAAAAAACAAAACAAAAAAAGGATAAAAAATTAAAAAAATATTTATTGCCAACTGCCTCCTATATTTTGTTTTGTTTTTCCAACTCTTATAAGACCATGGTTAGGAACAACTGAAACTCTGAAGTCTGATATTTTTTCTCTAGCTTTCATAGAAACTTGGGGGGGGGGTGCTGTTCATTGAAAATGAATTGACTTGGTGTTTAGAAAGGTTTTTTTACTCTTTTTTTTTTTGCTTTTCTTTTTGGAGGGCAATTGGGGTTAAGTGACTTGCCCAAGGTCACACATCTAGTTTTTGTGTTAAGTGTTTGAGGTCAAATTTGAACTCAGATCCTCCTGACTCCAGGGCCAGTGCTCTATTCACTGTGCCACCTAGGTGCTCCTCTCTGTTAGTTCTTTAACCAAACCTAGCAAGCTTTAGGATTCACCAGATCCTAGAATGTCAGAACTGCCAGGGGGGAGAATGTTAGTAGTAGATGGCTTTAAGCTCATAGAATAAGAGCAGGAAGAGATCTGGTTTGTCATTTCATTCATCCTACCCCTCCCTCCCCCCCCATTTTCAGGTGAGGAAATTGAGACTCAAAGGAAAGAGACCTGTACCAGGTGAGTAGCGAAGGTGGTTCTCAAACAGGGGTCCTTGGATTCCAAACCTATAATGATGCCTTTCTATGCCTTTCTCTTTTTGGTTTCACATCACAGTTATCTGTGGCTGTACCGTACTCCCCTCTCCTATACCCTTCCTATTACTAAACTCTTGTATAAAAGCAATCTGTGACAGCATTAAACCAGCACTCAGTTTGGAGTCAGAAGGACTCGGATGTAAATCATGGTTCTTGGGATCCCTTTCCTCAGTTTCCTAAAATCCCCTCCAAGGTCTCTTCAGGCTGTGATCCTATGAAAATGGACAGTGTTTTCCCAGCACGATGCCCTCTTGTGTCCCCTTCCCTCTACCGAGAGGAGATAAATTTTTTGTTTTGTTACTCACAACTTGTATCGGTTTGGTTATTGATTTTTTGCCCCTCCCCCAGTTACCCAGAATTCAGCTGCCTTTTAGTTTTCTTCTTATTAACAATTTTGTTGATGTGTCCATTCTTGTGGTTCTGCTTTTTTTTTTTCCATTCTGCTGTTTTATAGACGTTTTCCCATGTTTCTCATCTCATTTTTTATATTTTTGGGGAAGTGGAAGGGGGTCTGTACTTGGCTATAGACTGTAGCAAATACATGACTGCAATGCAGACTCCCTGGGAATAGGGAATGTCTTGCTTTATTTGTACCCCCAGCATCTAATACCGTTCTTGGCACATAGTAGGCACTTTAGAAATGGCTTTTTTTGTTGTTGTTTGGTTTTTTGTCGTTCATTCCCAGATGAGGCTCCCCATTGTAAGAGATACCACAGTCTTCCCCATTTCTGGCCCTGCTTAACCCACAGGGCCTGCAGCCCAGGTGTGGGGCCTGCATCAGGGCCCCTGACCTGTGGCAGCCCCTGCAGCTGCTGCTTTCATAAGGGCTCGACCCCACTTGTCTTTATAGTCACCCTGGAGGAGGCAGGGAGCCATTTTTCTTAATTTTTCTTAACTTTTCTTAATATGATAAAATCACAGTCCTTCCCTAAAGAAACAGAAACATATTTGTGCCTTCGGAAGACCACAGGTGGCTCTGAGAACTTTTGCCTGGGGCTGCCTAGTTATGTGCTAGTCTTACCTTTTTATTCCATTGCTGTTTTCCTCAAGTCTGCAGGTCCCAGTGAGAACAGATCATTGTCATAACAGGCTCCACAGTACAGTGAATAGACAGTTGACCTTGTATCAGTAAAGACTGAAGTTTGAGTCTGGCGTCTGGGGCACCTGGCTAACTTCCCAATTCTCTAAGCACTTCTCTAGGACCATAAGCTGCAGAAAAGGGACTGACCTGCATTGTAGAAGACTAGTCTTATCCAGGATTTCCATTTGCCAGGAAAATCACAGGTCCTGGTCACATCCTCATCCTTATTTTTATCCCAATAATAAATCCTTTAAGGAGTTACACCATTCCTGGGCATGTATCCTTAGGACATCAGTGTGGAAGGAAAAGACTCGTGTGCAAAATTATTCATAATAAGGGCATTCTGTGTTAGCCAATAACTGGACGCGATAAGGTTACCCCCCCCACCACTGGGAAATGACCAAACGAATTGTTGTAGATGAATGTAATAAAGTGTTGTTGCACTATTAGTAACAAACGTGAACTCAGAAACGGGAAAATTTAGGTGAAGTGATATAGAAGGAAGAAAATTGAAGCCAGAGATCCACTTACAAAAGATTGCAGTGAGATGACTGAAAACAAAATTAAAATGCTACCAAACAATAATTGCAATGATCAATCTTGTTCCAGGGAAAACAGGAACTCACTATCAGGAAAATGCCCCAGGGCAGGAATTCCAAAAATCCATTCAAATATCCAAGTACCATGACAGGGCTGGCCCAGATGATCTCTTTTTCTAGGTATTTATCAGGGATTTGTTAATAATTGTCCTAATTTACATTGTCATTATGCACATTTTTTAAAATAAGCATTTCTCCCTCTCCTTGATACCTTCTCCCCGCCCCCAAGCCCCCAATGGACAATTTTAAAAAGTCTCTTGGTAGAGGAGTGACTGAGGGTAAAATGTTGCATATACTACCAGTTGTTATTGCTTTGTTGACTGGGTTTTGTTCAATTTTTTTTTCTTTGTTACCAGGGAGAATTCAATGTGGGGCAAAGTATATTGGGAAATGATTCTGATGTTTAAAAAAAAAGCATAAATAAAAGTCAGTGATGGGTAATGTTATATTACTGTGCTATGTGAAACAAGTATGAAGAGTTTAGAGAATCATTGGAAGACATATATTAACTGATGTTGTTTGTCCTTCTTTCTCAAAGAGGTCCATGACATCAGAGAGGTGATGCCTTGACATGCAAGTGAATTCAGTTTAAGAGGGAGGGTTGATATTGATACTGGGTGAAGTAAAGAGAACCAGGAAGACAATATCCCCAATAATGCAAATGGAAAGAACAAAAAAAAGAGAAGTTGAACGTGCTATAATTTTAATGACCAAACAAACCTAAAGGAGGGTGAGAAAAAATATCTCCTTTTTTTCTTGCAAAGGTGGAGAGCTCTCAATGTGGGACATTGCATGTATCATATAGCATCGGATTTGGTTGATGTGTTCGTCAGTTTTGCCAAACTGCCTTTTTCCCTTTATTTTAAGATGTATGGATGTATTTGGAAATCAAAGTGATGACAAAATAGAAAATATCATTGAATTTTAAAAGATCAAATAAAATTGATTGGGGGAAAAAGAATTCTGGAAAGGCAGATGGAAGCTAGAGTGTATGAGGTTAACTGCCAACCTGCAATGTTTGTATTTTATCTTGGAGGTAACAGGAAAGTGTTGAAGTTTTTTAAGCAGGGGTATGACATTCTCAATAACTGGAATGATTGAGCAGATTATGGTATATGACAGCTAAAAGAAATGAAAGAAATTCAAAGAAATATGAGAAGACTTCAACAAATGTACAGATGCGAGAACTTTGAAAGACTTTAGAACTTTGATGAGTGCAACCAGCGTCCAGAGGATCGTACATTAGTCATGCCACTCACCTCCTGCAATGGTGAACCTAAAATGGAAACTGAGTCACGTGTTTTTGGCTATGGCCAATGTGAGAATTTTTTTTGATGGACTATTGATACTTGTTATGAGGGACTTTTTAATTGTTCACTTAAGAATGTACATAATGACTTTGTAATTTAGGAGCCATTAGGAGCCAAGCCATTGACACATACCTTTCAGCCATCTGGGTTTGACATCTTGCCATCCACACATAGCCCTCACCATTTTCTACTCCTTGCTTTGGGAATAGCTTCTGTTTACAGATAAGATTTTTCTACTAAGGACTGCTTTGTCTGCATCCCAAGAATTTTCATATGTTGTGTCATGATTGTCATTTTGTCTGATTAAATTATTCATTGTTGATATTCCTTGTTCTTTGACCTACACTTTTTTTTTTAGGATTCTAATATTTAGTCTCCACTTGGGGCTGAATCCCTTCTTTAAATTCCTCTTACAGATTATAATTTATATCGCATTGTGTTCAGTAGGGAATGCTTTTCTGCATTTTTATTAATTTTCTGCTTTAGCACATGGTCATTTTTTAAACGATATGGTGCAAGACCAAGAACTATGTATACTCCTGTTGATTCCCATTCCCTAGCGGCCAGAGATCTAACTTTTCTAAAATCCTATTTAGATCCTTAAACTTCATTCTTACTTATATTTTTATGGGATTTGTCCAGGTCTGCTATTGTTTCTGTAAAGGATCTGTCAACCAGTTGCTCTGTGGATCCGTTCATCATGCTTCCTAAACCAAAACAGGCTTCCTTGGCCACTTAGATGTGTTTTCTCCTATTATTAGAATATATTGTTGGAATATTATTAGAATATAAACTCCTTGAGGGCAGGGACTTGTCTTGATTGTGTATTTGTATCCTCAGTGCTTAGTGCTTAATAAGTACTTAATAAATGCTTTTTTATTCATTCATTCAACTCACTGGTATGGGTACAGCTTCTAATGATTGAAATTGCAGTGCCTCCCCACCTTCTTATCCTGTGTAATTCTTCTACCTCTCCACCTCTTGTACGTGTCCTCTCGTAAATCTTCACTGGGATCTACCTGACATGCTAGGAATTTCCCCTAGCTCTCTGGATGCTACATGTATACTAGTGGGAAATGTGTACTCTGTCATCCCTAAGGTGGGACATTGGGAGGAAGATGAGGGGTGGGGAGGAAGGATGCTGAATTCAATCAGTCAACCATTCCTGATCCTAATGAAATAATTAACAAAATGCTCTAGGATCACCTTTGTGGAATGAGATCATCTCTGCTGAATTAACGATCTTGAGAACAACTTGGAACAATCAAGTTGTTGGGAGAGTCGAATGCTGAATGAGATTCTCATGAATAAGGAGGAACTGGGTAGAAATTACGGGAACTTGTGGGGTAATGGCCACCATCCGCAATAAAAGGAAACCCAGAATAGTTTGACACACAATCTAAATTTGGGAGAGCAGATTTCAGGGGATTCAGAGAAAACATAGACAAGATCCCACAGACTAAAATGGTATAGAGGAAGTCAGCCCTGGCAGAAGAGGAAACACACAAGAATGAAATTCTTAAAACACAAAAACAAATTCTGACAAAGAGAAATAGGGGGAGTTCGTCTTAAGGTGAATTTAAAAAGAATTCACCAACAAAATTAGACATTTTTAAAGGATATAAATAATAAATTATAGGATTTTTAAAATAGAAGATGGAAGCAAGGGCAGATAGCAGAGGAAGGCTCTAAACGCGTGGCATGGCCCTCTAAAAATGGTGCCAGGAGGTGGATCCAGATGCTTCCTCTTAGTCCTCCAGAAACAGGGTTGGTCACTCCTTTGATCAGAGTTCCTAAGACATTCAGAGTTGTTTTTCTTATATTACAAGGGTGTTGTCCTTGCATAAATTATCCTCCTGGTTCTGCTTGTATCACTGCATCAATTCTCACTTCCCAGGATTCTCCAAGATTATCTCTTTCATCTGTCAGGATGAGATTGGCTCTGGTATGTTGACTGGGGAGAACACTTTTTAAGTGAATCAGTCAGAGCTAAATATGAATGGGGCCTGTATATGTACTAGGATCAATTGAAGAGTCATTTCTATAAATGGCAGAAGCCATCTCAGAACTGGGGGACAAGATTATGGATGGATTCAGGAGGTTGGGACAAGTATGGTGTTTTCCAGCATACCTTTGAGAGTCAAATTGAGGACTGAGCTATGGCAAAGAAGGGAGTTATCAAGAACAATCTCTGACTCTGAGAAGAGAACCCAGGCTGAGGAAATGCCCAGGAGCTCATTCTCAGAAAAAATATTTTTCAGTTAATAAAATAAAATTAACAGGATTTCAACAGAAGCCAATTATATTGAAATATAGTGATTGAAATATTTTTTTAAAAATAAGCTCATAGACCAGCAGTTCTCAACCTGTGGGTCATGACCCCTTTGGGGGTTGAATGACCCTTTCACAGGGGTCACAGGGGTTGCCTAAGACCATCGGAAAACATGTATTTCCGATGGTCTTAGGAACGGAGACACGGCTCCTCTATCCGTCTCCAGGCTGGTCCACCCACATGCAGATACGCCCACATACGAGTATTACAGGGTCACAGCATTAGGAAGGTTGAGAACCACTGTCATAGAAGACTCCCCAGATTCAGAATCCCTGCAACAGACAGTCTTCAAAAGTTAAAAAAATTCACCATGCTGTGGTCTGCCCCTGCAGGGGATGACCCTGTCTGACCTCAACTAGGCTGGTCCCCATGACACTTTGGTAGGCCGCAAGCATTTATTAAGCTGCCCTGTGCTAACTGCTGTATACAGATACAGCAAGAAAGACAGACATTCACTGCCTTCAGGAAACTTCCATTCTAATGGGGAAGAGGGAATATAGACAAGGAAGCTGAAAAGGTTGGGGAGGGGAAGAGGTAGAAAAGGTACCAGCCAGGAAGGGGAGATACCGCTCAGCCTGCTGGGACCCTATCACCAAAATAGTGACCCTGGAGGGAACTCACCTATGGCAGAGGTGGGTAGTCAGTATGGTGGAGGGACACTTGAGGGTTGGAAGGCTCAGGATGAGGTCACTCAGCTGGCCACAGAGTCAGTCTATCATCAGGCCCATACACTAGGCTTGGCAGGACCTGGCGTAGCCTCCACTCTGCTGGCAGAGCCTCAGACAAACATAGGGTCATCGCCATGCCACAATGAGGCATCATCATCATCAGAGGGAGACTTTTGTAGAAAAACAACATACTCTCCACCTGTTAAAATGAAACTTGTATAATACACATGGGGACTGGAATAAGGAAATATATATAAGCTCTAGCTGGGTAAGCCCTCAGGATTCTGGAGCAAGATAGCAGAAAGAAAAAAGTCCCCCTTTGTGAGGACTTACCAATAACAACATCTCACATTTCCATAGTATCACTTTTGGAGCACTTCCTGAGTACTTACAACTTTTTTGCTGAGGTAGTCAGTACAAAAATGGTTATGCCCATTTGAAAGATGAAGACACTGAGGCTTGGAGAGCTTCACCAGCTTGCCCCGGCTACCACAGGACAGAGCTGTAACCTGAGCTGTGGTCTCTTAACTCTGAGCAAGGCTTATGCTCTTCCTCCCACCTCTTATGGAGGAGTGGACGTCTTCTTCCATCTCAAGGAGATTAAGACACAGCTAAGGTGAGGTAGGTTAGCTGGGTGGCCCAGTGGATAGAGCACTAGACCCAGAGTCAGGAAGACCCGAGTTCAAATCTGACCTCAGACACTAGCTGTGTGACCCAGGACAAATTACTTAATCTCTGCTTGCCACTGGAGGAGGAAATGGCTGGCAAGCCACTCCAAGATCTTTGCTGAGAAAACTCCATGGACAGTACGGTCCACGGGGTCACGAAGAGTTGGCATGACTGAATGCAACAAGGTTAGGTAAATTGTGGCAGAGCTATGTCAGGCCTGGATAAGAGATACTGCACAGAGTGCTGGTGTCATGTAGAGTCCAGAAGAGGAGGCCCTCCCGCCTGATGCCGCTGGACATACAGGCTACCATACCCCCTTATTTGCTCTCTTTTTACCCTCTGATTCAACACAAATGCCACCTTTAAAATGGGTTACAGAAGGTAGAAAAGTCATTTTATTTATCTCAATATAAAACTTTACAGAAAAAGTTATCAGAGCAGTCAATACCATGGTGGTGAAGAGGAAAAGAGCACAGATTCTCAAGTCCAAGGCACTGGGTTCAAATCCTTACTGCCTGTGTAACCTTGAGCATTTCAACATTTGGGACTTCATTTTCCTTGACTATAAAAATCAGTGGGTTAGAAAAGATGAATTCTGTGGTTCCTTCCAGCCTGAAGTCTTAGGAGGTTACAACTGGTGAAATGCATAGAAAAACATTTATTTATACTTTTCATATGAACTCTTCCTCTTCTCTTTACAGCTGACAGTTTTCATTGCTGGCAGCACAAGGGCACAGCCCATTGTCTTATCTGCAGTTTTTTTTTGCCCTGATGCCTACCACAGGCCTCTGCACACTCTAGGGGTTTAATTAGAATCTGCTGATTTTAATTCACTTCTGTATTAAAAGTGGAAACAGTCAGTCAGTTCTGGAGCAATGTTACTGGATCACTGTCTACCCCGCCAAGGAACCTCTGAAGATTTGATCAGAGCACCCAAAAACCAATCAGCAGCACTTCGGCAATCTCTAGAGGCAAAACAGGACCAGGGGTATACAGGCTCATCATTTGACAGGTGAGGAAATTGAGGCCTAAGGAAGGTGAGTGACCCACCCAAGGTCAAGCATGCAGGAAGCATCAGAGGGTGGGGTTTCAGCCTGGCTCCTCTACTCCACAGGGTGGGCTCTGAATGCAAGTTCTCTAATTCCATCATTCTAAGCTGCCTTCTCATGCTCGTGGGTTCAATGGGACAATTTTAACTGCTCTGACCAGCCCTTCTGGGTGTGGGGCCTCCAGAATCTGACAACAGAGAGCGTTTTCGGACATTAAAGGGACCGTAGGGATCACTTAGCCCAAGTCCCTTACCCTACAGTTGGAGAAACTGAGGTCCAGGGAAGGGAACTGCCTTGCCCACCATCACTGAGGTGAAATTTGAACCCAGATCCTCTGACTCAAAATCCAGTGTTCTTTCTTCCCACCAGTCTCTCTTAACTGAGAGCCGAGGGGAAATTAAGCAGAGGGAAAACAACATCATATATTTCCTTCTCAATTTTTGTAGGGGAAAATAAATCAGTAAATCCGATTATCTACACATGGCACAATGAACGCATTCCAAGTCTTCAGAGCTGGTCAAGCACCCTCGCAGGCCTGGGGGCTCAGGATCAGGTCCGCTTCCCTGACCTGAAAGAGAAGCTGGAACAGAACAGCAGCGGTCAGGGTGGCCATGCCCAAAGCGGGGCCCTGGGTAGAAGGGCCTCCAAATACTGAGCCAAGCATACCCCGCCTCAGTTTCCCAGAAATGCTCCCCAGCCTAAAAAGAGCCCAATGCCCTTCTCCTTTCCCAGGAGATCCAGGTGACTTTTCTCCAGGCCTTTGCCTTCAGGTGCTTCATACTGAATGTGGTTACTCTGGCTGCCTTGCTGAAGGGGCTCCCTCCCTGAGCTGCTCTCCTAGGGAAAGGGGCAGGACTGAGCATCTCACAGGCATACAGCTCTCCAGGAGGAAAAGACTCTACTGGCGCAGGCTGGCAGCCTCAGCTTCTAGACTAAGAAAGCAGCAACTTCCCCACGATTACCAGAGCCAGATGTCAGAAGTAGGAACTGAACCCAGCTCTTATGGCTCTGAGGCCTGCTCTCCATCCATTACACAACACTGCCTGCCTCCCTGTGTGCCTCCCCTCGTTCTCTCCCTCACCCTTTCTCTCTTCTCCAGCTTTTTCTCTTTTCGTTCCTCTCTCCCCCTCTCCTCCATATCTCTCTGCTCCTCTCTTCTCCCTTTTCTTTCTCTCACTTCTCTCTCTCTCCTCTGTCTCTCTCTCTGTCTCTCTCTCCATCTCTGTCTCTCTCTCCCTGTCTCTCTGTCTCTGTCTCCTCTCTCTCCCTCTCTCTCTCTTTCTCTCTCCTCTCTCTCTCTCTCTCTCTCTCTCTCTGTCCCCTCTCTCTCTGTCTCTGTCTCTCTGTCTCTGTCTCTCTCTGTCTCTCTCCCTTCATTCTCTTCTCCCTCTCTGTTCCCCTCTATCTCCCTCTTCCCCCCCCGCCTCTCTCATACCATTTTATACTCTATGTCTGTTACAACATTTATTGTATTTATTTGTATACATCAATCAACAGCATTTATTAAGCACCTCCTATGTTCTAGATGCTGCACATATCTCATTAACCCTGCTGGTCGGTCACCAAGAACTGCTGAAACACCACGTTCCAGGCCTTGTGCTAAGTGCTGGCCACACAAAGAAAGGTCAGAGCATTGCTCCTGCCCTCACAGGGCTCACATTCTAATGGAGAAGACAACGTGCAAATAATGCTATAGGCCCAGATCTAGTCAGTGTAAGGAGAAGGCCAGCTCTGAGGAAGGCAGTAGCATTAAGGGAAAGGCTTCCTGCTGAAGGTAGGATTGAATACTCTTGAAGGAAGCCAGGGGGAGCCAGGAGAGAGGTCCCACACATGAGGGCAGCCTGAAGTCAGAAGATGGAGTGTTGTGCTTGAAGAACAGCAAAAAGGTCCCTACGGGGGGGTCACAGTGCACAGAGGAGAGAAAAGTGTGAGGCGCCCAGACAGCTCCCCTGCTCCGAGACTATGAGATCCTTCCTATTCTATTCTGATAAACTGACCCTTTGGAATGAGCTCTTTCTTGGGCGAGGCTGTGGGGTGTCATGGATGGAATCAGAGAAACCTGGGTTTAAGTCCTTCCCCGGCCCCACCTGGGCAGCTGGCTGAGGGCTCAGAGCTCCCACCCCCATCTCTCTAGGCCTATAAATTGCAGGTGAGCAGCTGCTGATCTGCCTGGTGAAGGGAGCTTTCACCCTGATGTATCACAGGCCAGCCCCAAAAGAGGCCTCCATCTGTTACCCAGATTCAGTTCTGAATCTGGAGGAACAGGAAATCTCTCCCTGGTCCAAACACTCCTTGGCAGGGGGGATGGTCCCTGCCAAGCTTCCCTGGGCAAGCAGGAAAAGGCTCAGTCATTTTCCTTCTCTGCTGGTGGGTCCTTGGACCCCATTGCTTCCCCACAGTGCCCCAGGGGTCAGGGGGGAAGCTGGCCACTCACAGCTTCCTGATGATCGTTTTCTCCTGTTTGCCTCCTTTTGAGTTCATGGTGCTGGTGACGAGCACTTGGGAGTCTCTTCCTGCCACCTGGCTGTTATTTGGTGGGATGAGCCCGCTAGATGAAAGGGAGAAAAGAAACGGGTGACTTTTCATTTGGTCTCTCAACTCCAATGAGGCACCTGGGTGATAGAATGCTAGAGTTAGATTGGGAAAGACCCCAGTTCAAATCCTGCCTCAGATATTTAGATATATGACTGGGAACTCTCAGAATTCCAGGGAAATCACTCAAACCATGCTCTCTCTCTCTCTCTCTCTCTCTCTCTCTCTCTCTCCCTCTCCTCTCATACTCTCTCCTCTCTCTCTCTCTCTCTCTCTCTCTCTCTCTCTCTCTCTCTCTCTCTCCCTCTCCAGAGCTATTTATTACTCAGTAAGCCAACTTCAAAGGCAGTTCAAAGCCCAGTGTCCAGCCCCACCCCAAGTCATGAACTGAGGACACTTCTCTGTGAAGAATGTTCACTTCAACAAACCAAACCCAGCTTAAAAATGTGGGCGGTATGGAAGAAAATATGTCTCCCATCTCTTCTTTCACCCCTTCTACACTCTCTGTCCTCTCCGCAGTTTTGTTCTCTTAGGCCTGGCCTGGCCACCTGCCTTATCACTCTCTTACAGCCACAAGGAAGTTAATGTACCTCTCTCACGCCTCAAGGGTTCAGTCTCCAAAATAAGAATCTGGAGTCTGAATCCTATGGGTAATGGGCTCAGCCTGGCCCTGTTCTGTCTGCGAAGACACAGCCCTATTCCCACCAAACACATTTCTCTATATCAGGGGTTCTCAACCTGTGGGTTATGTTCAATTTAAATACATCCTGCATATCAGATATTTACATTACGATTCATAACAGTAGCAAAATTACAGTTATGAAGTAGCAACGAAAATAATTTTATGGTTGGGGGTCACCACTGAAATGACATGACATGATGAGTCTTAACAAAGTGACCACAGAGTCCAAATCAAAAAGTTTTAAGGAGCTTTAATTTACCAGCTGGGGCTACTCCATGCCAATTCAAAAGGGGGAGCAGCAGCTAGATCAGAAACCCAGAATCATTTATACATCATAATTCCATTGTTCAGGGGTACAGGTAAGTTGCTGAGCTAGGGGGTTTGTGATTACAGAGCATGACGATGGAACAAAGAAGAAGAATGAAGAATAGGCAAGGGGGGAGTTTGTGATACCATCTGCAGGCTGGGATCTGTAGGGCAAACAGAGAGGGGCACAGGGCATACTGACCAAGAAGCAAATGAAAAATAGGCAAATTATTCTAAGCCAGTTTCTTGACTCCTATCTTAAGTCCATGAAGTTTCTACTTAGTTAAGTAGATTAACTTAGTTAAGTAGTTCCTGGCCACTTCACGACAACATGAGGAACTGTATTATAGGGTTGTGGCATTAGGAAGGTTGAGAACCATTGCTTTATATCATGACAAATTTGAATAACTAATTGATCTTCAAACTTGACATGTCATCTCCCACCTCTGGGTGTTTGTCCATTCCCTCTTCATTTCCATCTTTCAGAATCTTTTTTTATCCCTTCAAGGCTCAGGTGGAGGCATGAAGCCTTCAGTGACCCAGATGAAACTACTCTCTTCTCAGACGTTTCAAGAATACTTTGTGTTGATTTCTCCACTACTCCCACCTTGCACCCCTTCCCCCAACCCTGGCAGTCAAGGGTTTCAGTTGAGGCCCCTTTCTTATTTCAAATCCCTCAGATGCCTCGCTCCACTATCTCCTCCTTCACCCCTGTCTCATGTGAAGATGTGCCCCACCTCCTCGACAAGACAAACCCCAAATATGCCCAAGTGATCTCATCTCCGGCAGACTGCCCCTCTCTCATCCTCACCTTCTCACTTATCTTCAGCCTCTCCCTCTCTACTGGCTTCTTGACTACTGCCTACAAACATATCCATGTTTCTCCCATCCTTAAAAAGCTCTTCACTTGATCTGACCATTCTCACCGGCTATTTTACTAGATCTCTCCTTTACTTCATGGCTAAGCTCCTTGAGAAAGTCAGCTATAATTACTGCTTCTGCTTCCTCTCCTATCCCTTACTTTGCTCACTAAAGCCTCTGCACTGCCATGTGGCTCATGGTTTCGCCCATTCAACAGAAACTTCACTCTCCAGCTACCAGTGATCTGGTAATGGCCAAATCCAGTGGCCCTCTCTCCTTCCTCAGGGACCTCCTTGCAGCTTTGGCATCATTGATCACCATTTCGTGATGTTAGGTCCTCTTGCTCTTCCTCCCATCTTACTCGTCCTCTTCCTTTTTGCTGGCTCTTTCTTACTGGACTTGTCTAGGTGTGCCCTTGAGTGTTCCCTGAGGCTCTGTGGACTCTTCTCCCTTTAAGCATCCTAATTTGGTGATCTCATCAATTCTCCTGGGTTTCATTATTATCTCTATTCAGACGCTTCCCAGAGCTCTATATCTAGCCCTAGTCCCCAGTCTCTCCACTGGGTTATAGTCACACACACCCACCTGCTTCTTAGACACATCAACATGTCCAAAAATTGGCTAATTAGGGTTTTTATGTAAATAGTATTTTATTTTTCCAATTACATATAAAGATAGTTTTCAACATTGATTTCTATAAGATTTTGAGTTCCAAATTTTTCTCCCTCCTTCCTTTCTCTTCCTCCTCCCCAACATAGCAATCAATCTGATCTAGGTAATACATGTGTAACATGTTAAACATATTTCCACATTAGTCATTAACATGTCCAAAATAGAACCCATTATCTTTCCCCCAAAACTATCCCCATCCCACCCCTTACCCTCGCATCCTCCCAAACTCTCCCATTACTGTTGAGGGTACCACCATCCTACAGGTCACCCAAGCACAAAATCTTTTTTTGGAGGAGGAGGCAATCGGGGTTACGTAACTTCCCTTTGGTCACACAGTTAGTGTCTGAGGTCAGATTTGAACTCTAGTACTCCTGATTCCAGGGCTGGTGCTCTATCCACTGTGTCACCTAACTTCCCCACAGGCCTGAAATCTTAATTCCTCATTCTCTCTCACTTCACATATCTGAATCC